>JAPFTB010000178.1:0-228947 GCA_030779245.1 Fusarium sp. MBC 438 | reverse complement strand
ACCCTAAGCGAGGTTAGGAATAGTTAGACTTACGCGGCATATCTATCGAATAATTCTAAGTCCTTAGGTTTTAAGATTTCACTAATATCCTTCTAAGTAATTCTAGTATTATTATATCCTATTATAAGGTTACTAATATCTTAGGTTTATTATTAGGCTAGGTTATTCTATTATTATTAGAGATAAGTAAGCTAATTAATCCGAGCTTATTAATTACTAATGGTTTATTAATATTATTGCTGCTATAGTTCTATGGCCTAGCGGAATCTTTCCTATATATCGCTTATAGAACCCTCTATAGCGATGAGGTATTCCTAGGTAATTCAGGCATTATTATATGCTCTATCTAGCAGGTTATTATACTAAGTACTAAGATAATTATATTTACGCCGAAGCTTATAGACCTTATCCTCATAAGAGGCAAGTATAATATGTCCCTCGTCTTTGCTACTAATATCTATTAAGACATTTTATTCCTCTAGCTTATCTACGATTAACTTAGGCTAGGCGATAGCTTACTTACCGTAAGCAGCGAATAATAATCTAGTATTAGGTGCCATAGTAATAGATATTACCCAGAGTATATAATATATTACTAAATAAGAGCTATTAATATATAATAATCGGGGTATTTCCTAAGGGATAAACCATATCGTACTAGGTTTATATTAGCAAAGAATACTAGGCGTAGTCTAAGCAAAGGGGTATAAGTCACGTCTAGTAATATACTTAAAGGTATTAAGTATAACTAAGTTATATTAATAGCTAAGGTAGCTAATATATAGGAAAATACATATAGGTATATACTATATACTAAGTCGGTTCTAAGGGGATCACGGTTATTCTAAATCGCGGTGATCCAGGGATTATAGTAATTATTAGATCGTAGTAATCTAAAACCATCGAGTAATCCCTCCTATGATTTATCACTTCCTAACGGTTATAGGGTAGTCACGTGCCAATAGGGACAGGGTACATATCAGGTCGTGACAAAGAAGATCTTATTATATTCCTTAAAGTTAATATTATTAAAGATAAATAGACCCTTTATAATAATCTTATTCCCTAAAGAATTATACCTCTTAATATAGAGATTCTTATTATTCTTACTTATTAATAATAAATTAGACTTATATTTATAATAAGATCTAAAGTAATATTTTATATCCTTAAAAGCCTATTAAAAGCTCTTAATCTATATAATCTTTATTATTATTATCTTTAGGGCCTATTAAGTCTTTAGCTATTTTTTTTAGAAACTAAGGATAAATATCTTAAAGAGTAACTTATAGGTAGACCCCTTTTTTACTTTTAGCTTTCCTTAATAATAAGCTTCTAATAATCTCTTAAGGAAATATATCTTTTACTCCTTAGACTAATACTAACTTATTAGATTCTTTAATTTCCTTATATTATCTTTATATTAATAATCCCCTTACTCTTTAGATCCCTCGCCTATAGCTAATATAGACCTTAATAGCTAGCTAGATAGCGCTATTAATGCTTTAGCCGGCGACTCTATGCGTGCTACCGAATTTCGTAGTAGGAGCTAGGAATATAGAGGTGTCTTAATAGCCTTATTTTAATTATTAAAAGGCGATATTATTATAGCTCGAGTATTAGCATTATAATGATTTTAATAGCTACAAGGGAAGGCAATAAGGGAAGGAATAGTATTAAGCTTAATGGGGTTTTAATATATAACGGTGGGTATGCTAATTTTATGCGATATAATATCCCGAGCTATAATCCCTGATAGACTGATAGACAATTGGCATCAGGGCCTCAGTCACTACAAAGCCCACCGTTCTCCCCAGCCGGGTTGTGAGTCAACCCTGAACCTCCGAAACTTATACAGATTCTATGCTTCGAGACTTGAACATGAAATTTAGGGGGCGTTGGCCGAAGGAATCGCTGGATCAGGTTCTATTATTGAAACTAGTTGCTCGAGCTCTGTTGTCGTTAGTGCCTCTACTAGGCATATAACGACGGCCATGGGCGGGACAATACACATGTGGAGACTTGAAGGAAGAAACAATGCACTGCTAATCAGGCTAGCAAGAGAAATTCTACTTTGCCATACTTTGGAAGCCTAGAGACGAAAGAATTCAGTAGTCTTTCTGCTGGACATGGCTGGGGCTGGTGTCACTTCAGCAGCTGAGACCTGGTTCCCATGAACCAACAAGCTCCAGCATAGCAGGGTGGAGATAGACGAGCATTGACCCGGGCACCTACTATAGCTGGTTGCAAACACCAATTATCTTTTATTAACACCAGGACGTGGAAGTATCTCGGCATTGCAGGGCCACCTGCAAAGAGTCCTATCGTAATGGCAGCTAAACTTACCCCGGCAGGCTAATAAAAGTAGTAGGGACTGGCTTGCAAAGACAAGGGATTAACTGCCACCTATAACGGGAGAGAAAGGTTTGTAAATCATTCATTAATCATGTCAGAGTAAATATGCTCCTGATGAAGTTCAAAGTTTCAGAGCACTAGACTTTTGCCAACTAGTCCAGGCGAGGGAGGTCTCCCTTCTCCTGAGCTTCCTCAACAAGCTTGTTGTAAATCGCAACCTTCTCCTCATACTCCTTGACCAGCTCGCTATCACTCCTCTTGCCGGGAGTGGCATCATCACCGCCAAAGGCTCGGACGGCGGCATAGTAGACGTCGGCCAAAGCCCTGCATACACCCGAGACACTGGAAGACTCGCACTGATAGTACAGGCTTGGATCATCATGTTAGTAATTATACAAAAAGATTGAAGGGATGTGCGAGGATCTTACTCGGTCTTGAAGTTGCTATCAATGCGAGCCTTTCCGCTCACAGTGAATCGGCTCTGAGCACGGTAGTTGTGGTAGCCAAAGTCATGGCGGTTGCAGGCTGGGACAAAGGGGAAGCCAAACGGATTATCAGGAGATGAAGTGCAACCATCAGAGTCCCAGATGAGGGTTGGGGGGTCTCGCGCGTTACGTCGCGCAGTGAAGGTGGGCAACGAGACACTGAAGAGCAGCTGATCCGTCACCGTGTTGGCACTTTGACGCTTAGAGACGGACTCGTCCTTGGTACCAGCTGGCAGGGCGAATGCCACTGGCAGGAGAGAGACGAGGCAAAGGCTGAACTTCATGATGTCGACGTTGCTCTTGGTGATTGGCTTGTGATGGATGCTGAGTATCACAGACTTTGCGGTGCAGACTGAACGGCCTATTTATTCTTTTTTGAAGGTATTCACAGGGATACGCGGAATAATACCGCAAAGGCCGATGCGGCCATTCATGCTTGTATATGTCGAGTTGTTGATCGTCCCGGCTGATACCTGCCTGTTTAAGCAATGATCACTGCTTCAAAGGTGGTCACGCTCTCTAACTCTGTCTACTGATTTGCCATGTCTCGCCAAGCTTTCAAAAAGGCCGGCAATGTCGCAGGTCGGGGGTGCGGGTTTTGAGTAACTTTCCTGTTTTTCCACTATGACAATGAGACATGGGTTAACGACTTTGACATAGACCGCATGGCCTGGTTGCGAACTTGGATTGGAAGCTTGGTCTGAAATGGGTCGATCGCCGTGCGGGGACGGAGACCATCGCGGTCAACTAAACGAGTTAGGCGGCCGGGTCCCCTTGGCAGAAATGGCTGGGGTTGCAGTTAACATGTTTTGGGAAATCTATGGCCGTTGAATGGTGACATGCATCCATTAGCAAGGGGTAGTGGACGCGTACAAGGCTCCGAGTTACAAACGGGGCAGCTGTTTAGCACGTGGTGATACGAAAGGAAAGGAAGGTCGTAAGACAATATCTTTAGATTGATGAATAATTGTAGCAGTGAGAGATTAGATATGGTACAAGATACTCACGATGCTGCGCACAGTGGCTGACAAGGAGTGAGAGAAGCCCCAGACAAGGTGGGGAGAAAAAGAGGACACGGTGACATCCATGTCCTTAAACATTAATCAAGTTGGGTTGGACGGCAGGACTAACGATAAGTAATCTAGTCCAAATTTCGGCATTTTGAACTTTAGTTACTGCCTCTTGTTCTCCGCATAGATGAAATTGGCAGCTGTGACATGTGAGCATATGAATTTGACATCCGACACTAGGCTACTCACCAAAGGGAACAAGCCCGTTCGCTTTTGCCCAATCACGAACACCAGTTCTCTCGGTGTCGGAACCCCAGCGAACTCTAGCGCTCGGCGTGGTAAGATGTAGTCTTTTCCTTGTTCCGTTGGCCGGGACAAAGGCTAGGAACACGTAGCGATGCGGTCCGGTTCCAGTAGGGGGTGCTGGTGGTTTGTATTCTACCAGATCTCTCCTCCGGCGCCCAGTGACTGAATCCAAAGCCGGATATGAGGCCCTGATCCAGTGACAGAACTCGGACCACTTGGGATCCTGTCGCGATGGAGCATCCGGGTCGGTCATGACGATGACATAAGTCAGGCTGGAGTCCGCCATGATGTCGGAGTGGACTTTAACCCCGGCGTGGTCAAGATGTATTGATGGCTCGTTTTGAAGGTGTGGAGGGTGGACTGTGTTTCCAAGGTTTGCACGGATGTGCTTCCAACTGACTATCAACTCAAGGATGGGTGTGAAGTCGTCGATAACGGTAGGAATGATTTTGGCCCGTACAAGCCTTGAGAAGTTAGTTGAGAGTCTAAGTATTAGGGAGTACTTACGCTTCATGAACACGATTCATTTCCTCACTCAGTGGGTTCATCATGCGCTGTTTCGCAGCTGCACCGAGGTAACCTTCAGCTGCAAGGTCTGCGCTGACCAGCCCTGCTGCGGGTAGCAATACCAGGGCTTTCCATAGTGTCGAGAAGAGCATCTTAATCACGGTAGATGATGGCTTCAAGGGCTTGAGGGACCCTGAAAATCGAAGATTGAATAATGAGCGATAGAAGGAAGAATCAGGTGTTGTTGCCGGATGGTTTTATCACTCCCCGCAGTTGCAGCTGGAGAGAAGGTTCCCGAGAATGCGCCATGATGTCACAAGAGAGTCTATCTGACGTCTTGATAAACTTATCGATGTTTTGCATTGTATCTTGGCCTACCATGTGCGTTTCAAGCACTTTATATAGACCGGCTCAATTCATCAGGTCATCCATCAGCTTCTCGTTCAACCTATTGTGGAGAAACGAGCAAGCAGTGCCAGCGATTGGAGCGCTTCTACAACCAAACTAGATCCTTCTGCCTTCTTCGCCATATGGAGCATGCCGTCATGTGTCCTCCACAAGAGGCCTTTAGGCTCTTTTCGAGGGCTGATAATGAGACTATGAGGGGGTGTCTTCGAGGGAGATTGAGCTCAACGGTTCTGAATCTCAGGTGTAGGCAATCCAGAGGCTGTGGTAATAAACATGCAGGATACAGCTTGAATGAGAACCTTAGCTCACATGCAGATAGAAGCGAAACCCACCTTGAGTGTAGCTGAAACTGGCAAGGTCCAGGTCCAACGACGTTGGTGAGAAAGTGTCTCACTACTGGTTGGGGTGGAGGGGATCCAAAGCGGGACCCCGCTGGTCATGCAGCTCGTCATCAAATATCAAATGTCAATCCCCCTTCACAAACATCGTTCGTCTTTCAATCTATTCATTGCCACTGTAAAGAATCGTCAAAATGTCCATGTCCGAGCAAGACGCTTCCACCCTGAGGGACGGCTTCCCTCGCCCATTCCCCAACACCCCGAATAACGTCCTGGAGCAGCTTCGTCTCGATGGCAAGGTCGTTGTCGTGACTGGCGCAGCGGGCGGAATTGGCTTCGCGGTGGCTGAGGCCATGGCTGAAGCAGGCGCAAATGTCGCTTTCTGGTACAACTCGTGCGTACCATTGCTTGGTCTCATTCCTCTACAGCCGACGTCTGACATTGGACAGTAACGATACGGCGATCGAGAAGGCCGAGACTTTGGCAAAGGAGCACAACATCACAACTCGTCCGTACAAGGTCGATGGTGGGTGATGAATAGAGGCTCGAAACTCAAGACAAATAACTAACACTCTCTCCAGTGTCCAACTCCGACCAAGTCCAGAGCACCATCACCAAAGTGGTAGAGGACTTTGGGAAGATTGACGTCTTTGTGGCCAATGCGGGCAAGTTGACTCTTTCCCTCATGAATTATATCTGGGCTAACAGTACACGGTAGGAATGGCTATCTCCAAGCCTATCCTTGAGCAAACCCTAGACGAGTATAAGAAGCAGATGTCGGTGAATGGTACGAAACATGAGCCTAAGATGCAAGAAGAATGCTAACAATGGGGCATAGTTGATGGAGTAGTATTCTCCGCCAAATTTGTCGGTGAAGTCTTCCGTCGCCAGGGTTTTGGCAACCTGATTATCACCTCGAGCATGAGCGGACATATCGTCAATGTTCCTACCGACCAGCCCGTCTATAACGGTAGCAAGGCCTTTGTGACCCATTTTGGAAAATCAATTGCCAGAGAGTGGCGCGAATTTGCACGAGTCAATATCGTGTCGCCAGGATTCTTCGATACCAACATGGGCGCAAGTCCCGAATGTCTCAGCGAGGCATACCGCATGTCCGTCCTTGGCAGGCAGGGTCATGTCAAGGAGATCAAGGGCCTCTACCTCTATCTGGCCAGTGATGCTTCGACCTATATGACTGGAAGCGATCTTCTTATTGACGGAGGATACGTGTTGCCCTAAGTGTACTAAAGTCACGGGACAGAAAGACCGAAGAGTAGATACGGCGTGTATTTAGAGCATAGTAGAAGATATACAAAGTTTGAGCCGTCATGGCTCTTGAAGCATATGAAAACGATAGACACTGCAATAACAAGAATAAAAAATTGTGAAGCAATCGCTGTATAAGACTGTATCCCTCGTGTAATGTATACCCTTGCTCAACCAAAAACAAACTCCCGATAATTTGAAGCAATCCTCCCGACGCCTTCCTCTAGAGTCCACCCCTTTATCTCGCAAATAGCTCTATACATGTCTTCAAGTTCGTCGTCCATTCTATCACCGGCTGTATGAAGATCGCTCTCAACGAGTACCCGATTGTCTGGCACTTCCCTAACGGCGTCTTCCGTTTTGGCTCTTGCTGCTTCCGAGGCGAGGTTATTAGTCTTTGAGAAGGAAAAGAAAATCTTGGCAGGGATCGATGGTTTGAGGTACTGCTTCACTGCGTCCGACTTCCCGCTGAAAGAGTGAAGGCATATGCGTGGAGGATATGGCTTGCCGTTGTTTTCCTCAGTCGCAGATTCTGTGTTCGTCTGATGGCCGTTTTCTTTGGCCTCCTTCTGCTGAGCACGCCGTCCCTTGAGTTCGTGGCCTTTCCAGCATGAAGTTAGCACGTCGTAGAGGAGCCCATGAACCTGGACTCCATGAACACTGACTGCTCTCCCGAGTTCCCCGGCAAGACTCAGATGGGCCAGTAAGACAGTTTTCTGGTGCGAAATCTGGATTCGAAATGGACTGAGTGGCCTCCTCTGCCTCCCGCCACTCGTACGGGTCGGATCTTGTGAAGGCCCTGCTCCATCTTGCCATTGCATCGGTAACCGAAAGGCCTTATCTAGACCGATTTCTCCAACCATCGCATGAGGATCGGCCAATAACCTCGCCCTTGTATCGGAAATGAAGGTCGATAACGGGACAGGTGTCGGCAGGTCTCTCCAAAAAGCTGGATCCTCTGGGCTAGGGGACAGAATAGCCTTGTAATGCCTCTCCTTTGCACTTTCAACATCTTCATGGTGTATGAAGGTAGGATCATCCTTGGAATCATCGTAAAGCTCATGGGAGAACCAAGGATGCCGCCCGTAGCCTGCAATAACTACAGTCGTTTCCCGTGAGAAGCAGTCTGGGCTTTTCACGCCGTGTGCTTTTGCAATTGTCGTCACGAGCGGTTGGTCTTGTGTTCGAGTCGCCATAATTGCTATTGCTCGGGATTTCATGGTGGGTAAATCGGCAACGGACAACATTCTCTCGGCGACATGGTTGTGGGCGTCAAAGACGCCAAGATGCCATGGAAACGGATCTTGATAAGGGCGTGGCGGTTCCAGGGCCACGCCCGACTCTTCATCTGGCGCACACATTGTGAATATTGTTAGTCTTGAGTTGAAGATAAATGTTGCAAGTTTGTATCTTCAATTCAAAGAATAGGCGGTCACTATAAACGAGATGATTTTGCAGCTGAGTCAGGGCATCCTATGAGTCATCTTCCGCCAGTCAGCGTCAGAAGATTTATAGAGCATAGGGTTTTCCGGTGGACTTGTTAGCCCGTCGGACTTTAGGCATCAGCTTATGTTGCCCCTCTTTCTCTTTTCTCGATTTATTCACATTAGAAGGTGCTTGCAAGCGTCTGACTACTAGATGGCGAAGGAAATGCCGCTGACTAATAGAGTCCTTGTAATGCTCTGTGTTAGGAACGAGGAGTAGACTGGATTGGAGGTTATTTAGATGTACTTGGTTGCAAGAGATTGTAATTAAGCCATTGATTCGAGTGGTAACAATGCGCATCTTGCCATGGCCCTCTTCTCTGTGAAAGGTGGGACAGACATCACTTAGCGAACGGTACACAACATCTCGTCAACCTGTCCTCAGCTTAACCCAGCCTCTTTCATCATAACGCTGAGGCCTGCGAATTAAATAGCTGATAGAGTCTCACCTTGGTGTTGCTAAATGCGCAATGCCATGCCAAGCCCCGAAAGCGATCATGCTCCGCCTCTGATCTGCGATTATGATGACGCCCAGATGAGACCATGCCGAAAGAGGCTCGATGGGGCGCTTTCGCCCTTGGAACCATTCGACATTCGCATAAAGGCAAGGAGGGGCCCATTGTCAGATTGATGCTATTGATGAAGTGCGATTCTATCGGTCTCAGTCTTTAACCTATCACCAGCCCATTCTTGACGATATCTAACCAAGAAAAGTCTCGCTAGGAAACATAATGACTTCAAACATGGTAACCGCTATCGATCTGTTCAAGAGCAAATTTCCTGGGAGAGTCACCACTCCAGATAGCGCCGAGTATGAAGCTGCGAAAACCCACCCGTGGTCTCAGACATGCTGGACACCAGCAGCTGCGTACATCCAACTGGGCTCTGCTGAAGAAGTAGCACAGTCTCTTCAGACAATCCAGCAACGGAAATGCAGATTCGCCGTCCGAACTACTGGCCACAACCCCAATCTTGGTTTCAGTAGCACCGACGAAACTGGCATTGTTCTTGACCTTTGCCGGCTCAAGTCTAAAGAATTGATCCACGGCGATATCGCACGTGTTGGAGCAGGGAATACCTGGGGCGAGGTGTACTCTTGGCTCGAGGATCATCAACTCTCGGCGGTTGGAGGAAGAGATCAGCAAGTCGGACTACCTGGTTTCATTCTTGGAGGTATTTCTTCACTTGAGGTTCCTACGCCAAAACGGGAGGAGCTAACATGGCAAAGGCGGCCTGGGAGCCTTCCCAAACCTTCATGGAGTTGGAGCGGATAACGTCAAGAACTTCGAGGTGAGATAACTCCTCTCCAGTCGGCATTTTCACAATAACAGGCGATTTCTTTCTCATAGGTTGCCTTGGCGGATGGTACAGTGGTGAACGCTAACTCTGCTGAAAACGCCGACTTGTACAGAGCCCTGAAAGGGGGCGGATCAAACTTCGGTGAGCAACACCCTGTGGGATTACCAACGCTTGGAGGGAATGACTGACCGCGGTTAACGACTTTGCTTGACAACAGGCATCATCACAAGCGTCGATCTCGAGACGCAGCCATTGTTGAAGGTCCAGTACACCATCAATATTTACAGCCCGGAAGACTATACTGGAATCATCAACGCAACGGTTCAAGTTCAGAATTCCATGGAATCAGATCCCAAGATTGGCCTTTTTACAAACTTCAATCCTGGGTTCGTGGCAGTCGGACTTCTGTATGCCGATCAACCAACCGAGCAGGTCAAGGCCTTTGAGCCATTTTACAAGCTTGGCAGTCTCTTGTCAACCGCCATTCCTCAAACCAACGGTACCCTGCTATCACTCGCTCAGGCTATGGGTCATAGACAGGAGCCCAAAAAGTGAACCCTCCTAACCTGACTCTCCACACCATCAAAGAGGACTCACTGACATCTTGACAGCCGAGCTATTGGCACAGTCACCACTACAGTGTCAGAGAGCCTCTATGTTGAAGTGTACAATGCTTGGAAAGAGACTGTCCAGGACCTCCCAGCCGGTGTAGTTCTACACTACACTATCCAACCAGTAGGAAAGGGATGCATTCAAGTTGGCAAGGCCAAAGGGGGCAACTTAATGGGACTGCAAGAAACCCCGCAGTGTTGTAAGTGGACAAACCATCAGCTTTGATCCATGATATCATAATCCTTCTCACAGCCGATAAGGGTGCTGACAAGATTTCTACTGGACAGGGTGGGTTTTTACCTGCGAATGGCCCAAGGCCGAATGCGACGATGCTGCGGCACCAAAGGCTGTTGACTCCATTGTTCACAAGGTGCAGTCCATGGCACAAGAGAAGGGTCTATTGCTCAAGTTCTTGCTTCCGAACTTTGCGGGTGCCTCCCAGAAGGTATTGCGCAGCTACGGTGATGAATCATTGCAGTTGATGAAGGAGATAGCCGCAAAGTACGACCCGGAGAGTGTTTTCCAGAACTTGCAACATGGTGGCTTCTTGCTACGTAACAGTGTATAATGGTTTTGATACTGAGGGGGCAAGAGTGGCTTCTTGAAACCTGGAGGGATGTATCGTTCATTTGGGTGATAGTAGCTATCTGATACGTCTTCCAATCCTGGCTTCAACGAAGATATTCCAAACAAATTTCTTAGCAGTTCATGTACACGGCTGGGAAAGTTTAGTAAACGACTATCATGTAGATTAGAGGACTTACCATTAGCATACAGCGAGTAGCTGTCTGCGTTGTACATGGCCTCCTCCGATGTCAAAGCAGTGCTGTTCTCATAGCCATATGCCCGGTCAGCCGTAGCGGGGGCCTTGTCCTCATACACAGCCCTGGCATGCGTCATCTCGTGAATAGTCGTAGTAGCATGGTCCTGCTTGTGGCATAGCTGGGGCAACGGGGGCAAGGTGTCGTAAAACAGGGGGCACATGACGATGTAACCGTTGACCCAAGTGGTGTAAGCGATCAGAGGACCATCAGTCTCGCATACGTTGAGGTCATCTTTGCATAGGACTCTCGTGTCGCCGCTGTCAGTCGTGGAGCACTCCTTGGCAACAGCCAGCAGACGGCCTGAAACATGCTCCCGAGCTTCAGTCTCATTGGACTTGAAGTATTCGACAAATCTTGCCGAGTGAACATCGGCGGCATCGGCAGCAGCAGCTCGGGCAAGGGTCTCGCAGTTTCGAACTCCGTCGAGGTTTGCCTTGAGCTTATCGGCTGGGCAGTCCTCCGTTATCACAATCGACCGTCGGGACAGGATTTGCTTCACCTCGGCCGCGGAACTTTCCTTGACTGTAATTGATAGGGCCTTGGACTTGAAAGAGACGGAGTTCGGCTCCTTGGATGCGCCAGAAACGGAGGGCAAGGTTCCTTCAGCGACAATGGAGTAGGTTCCAGGCTTGAAATCGTAGACCGAGGACAAGTCCACCAGTCGAGTGACGGATGATCCGGCAGCCAACTTCTCGTAATGCTTAGATTCCAAGCCCTCATAGTAGACACTCAACTCGATGCCCTGAAAGGGCAGCTTCTCTCCTACGGCTATGGGTTAGGTTGACCCCATTTAATGTTCGAAGAACTATGCTTACCAGCATCGTCCACCACTACCATCTTCTGGACAGGTCTTTCATCCAGGATGGTACCCACTCGTAGAAGACTCAAGTCATTAGAGCCACCGTTCTTGATGGTGACCTTAACTTCGGTTGCCTTTCCCGACGAAGGAGATAAGGTGACAGCCAAGCCGGCGGCTTCCGCTGATCGTGCATTGATAGGCGAATGCGACTCGGCACCAATTGTGAGGAAGACGGCCGAAGCCAGGGCTTGAGAAAACAACATGATAAAAATGTCGAGTTTGTCCACTCTGGAAACTAGGGCGGTAGAGCCTCATGTTATCAAGACTGCTCAGGTCCTTATAAGATATGGAACAGGAGGGTCCGGAAATTAGACGACGAACATGCATTATCGGCCAAGCGGCTATAGTACCTATCCAAGAAGGACGGACCCCTTGTCAAACCAATACGAGGTGGGGACGGGCGTGATCATTACTTTTTCCAGCGTAGCAATGGCTCAACACACCCCGGACTTCTACGAGATACCGGATGCCAAGATCTATTTCAAGTTTGGAGGGCCGGTTCGGTTGCGACCTTCCCGGAATAAACGAAGAAATACGAGGCGGTCAACCCACGTTTCTAGCATCCCCCTGTTTGGTGCTGGGGATGAGATCACACCGCACAGGAAGTGCCGGAGGAACTATCGAAGCATATGTCTGTTGCACTGATAACAGTAGCATGACAAAGAACCTACAAGTTTTTGGACAGAAACAGGTTGCTACAAAACTAGGGGGTCATCACTGTTTCAAGCTTCGTTGGGATTGAGAAGTGATGAATTCTTTTTCGGTATGAGGTACTTTTCCTAGCCGCTAGGAGAAAGAGGACGGGAATGAACATGAAGGTGACACACAGCAACCGACTATCTTTCTAACCATATCGCATCCCTATCCACGATCAACCTCAGCTCGAATCCGCCTTGTCTACATCATCTTGGCTTCTGAACTGCTGAAGGCCTTCGTATTTCCAGCTGGAGATGTACGTCTCAAATGCCTGCTCTCCATGTTTCCCATTTGTTGTTGCGTAGACGCCCAGAATTGCGCCTATAGAGTGTGAGCAAGTTGGCAGAAGCAGAGGCCTTCCGACAGCAAGAGTGCATGAAAGAGGAACCTAACTTACCGGAATAATATGGGACTACGTCGGTCCCACGACAATAACCAAGTACCCTGACCTCTTCCTGGCTTGTTGAGCCAGCCAGACCGGCCCTGAACTCGAAATGGGTACTGTTATTTGTTTCGATTTCTAGCCGAAGCTGCTTTCCAACCCACTCGTTCGGGATAGGCACTGAGTGCTCTGGAATGACACTCCTACCACGGTAGGGGGTCTCTGAGTGTCCACGGAAGCGTAGATGAGGCTGCAACGAATTACTTCCCTTTGGCTTGAGCATCACAATTCCCAGGTCGACATGTTGAGATTGGGCTTGGAACAATGAAACGCCAACCTCCATTTCCTCTTTCACTAAGGACTGGGACCAGTCAATCTCCACGCTGTACCTGAACATGGAGTGTGCCATCCGTCGCCCGATGAATGTCTGGCCTCTGCCCAGTGCAAAGTCGCCGTCGAAGGCAGTGAGGTTGAGTACAGAAGATTTCAGAGTAAGGCTGTTTGCGTGGCCACGGGGTGAGATCTTGTAGTTTCTGCTCTTTGGTAGTCGCAAGTGGACGAAGTGAATCGGTATGTTGCTTCCAGGAGGAAACGTGACTAGGTCATCGGCACCATTGAGTTGACCCTCCCCTTCATCCACATGTGACTCGGGAGGTAGCTTCCATCCAGACATAGTTCCGGTAACATTGGAAAAGACGGGAAACTCTCCATCCTCCCACGTGACGGGAGTAAGCACTGTTTCTCTCCCCATTGGCAGATTTCCAAAGTATGGGCCGGGCTTTTCGCCATAGGAACCTCCAGCTCGAACAGCCAAGGCAGATGCCCACCACTGACCATCAGCATCTTGGAAGAGATCCGCGTGACCAACAGCTTGGAAGTAGGAACTCGTGTCATTGGCTGCTGTGAGAAGTGGGTTTTGAGGTGCCGGTTCATACGGCCCCTTGATGCTTCGCGATCGTGCCATGGTGACCATGTGATTTTCTCGAGTTCCTCCCTCAGCCAGGAGTAGGTAATACCAGCCATCGCGCTTCCAAATATGAGGTGCTTCAGGAGAGGCTCCCCCAGTTCCATTCCATGGCATTATGATGTCACCAATTTCCCCCGTCTCAAAGTTTAGTGGTGCATGCATCACTCCAGGATAGTACGCCGCTGTGTGCGCGCCTGCAACCCATGTAGACCCATCATCGTCCCAAAAAGGCGAGGGATCGAAGCCAGGAAAGCTGAAATGGATGGGATCAGACCACGCATCTGAGCTATAAGGATCCGTGGTAGTGATGATGAAGTTGTCCCATCGAGAGTCATTGACACGGGGAAGTTGTTGGTTGACCAGGGTTGACATTAAGTAGAAAGTGCCTTCATGAAACCGTAGCGTCGGTGCATATATGCCGCTAGTGGCTTTGGGGAGAAATGCCATACCAGGCAGCTGGTCTGGGCGACTGAAAGCATTTGACACATGTTTCCAGTTAACCAAATCGTGACTTGCATGGATTGGGAGGCCAGGGAAGGCGAGAAAACTCGATGTAACACAGAAGAATGTGTCATTGAACTCAGGTACAAAGATGCAGCTAGGATCTGGGTTGAAGCCACTCAGGATCGGGTTTTGAAAGGTTGAGTTTGTTGCAGCACCAAGTGCCAAGAAACCCATGGCGGGCACAAGCAGGTGAGTCTTCATAACTGCTATAGAATAGAGACAAGATTTCGTACACTATTGCATAATATTCACACGGCATACGCCTTCTTATATATGTTGACAACTCTATGATGGATCTGCCGTTCATGGTCACCGACTTTAGTAAACTATAGTGAGTTTTCCGATGTCGGTACTTGGTCCATATCTGCCTAAAGAATATCCGATTTAGCCTGAATCCTTTGGCTGTTGCGATGGACAGTTGAAGCTCAAGAATGCGGGGGATCGTCGTTCTTGATGGTTATTTCACGGAAATGGAGATTGTCATTTGCCGACATGCGGATTTGAACAGGCCATTGAGCCGGGTTTGCAACAAGACCATGATTCGCCAAGAACCAAAGATCCGTCAGTGCAAATAACGGATGAGAACTACGGCTTACACAGCTTGCCTTAAAGTATGCCTGCTTTGGAAACTTGCGGGTATTGGCAAGGAGTGCGTCACCAGACACGAGCTCTGGAGATGCGCAGTGCACAGTAGTCATACTCACATGGTAAATTAAACCTATGATCCATGTGTTGGATACGGGCATTATGTTCAGAGAACTGTTGGACTTAGGTATGAGGCGTTGCTGTCTTGTTTCGAGTTTGTCCCAGCCGGCCAAGTTCATCATGAATGTAGGGGTGCACAAGTCGGGTACTAAAAGGCATGACTCCAGGAGTATTTCAACCCACCTAACGCTGTTAAACTACGATTGAGGCTACATTGAACCCCGACAGATATGTTCTAATCTCGACATCAAGCCATCATTGGTGCCTCGCAGCCCCCTGCCGAGGTTGCTGAGCCCGGCTAACAACAATGCTGGGCCACGCGACTTCCGGTTCGGTTAATGATCCGACGGCCCATGAAATGGTGATCTCGCATGAATTAAAAGGCTGTCATATATGTTTGCAAACCAGTGCTAGACGCGAGCCGTTTCAGGCTTGTCCAGGGGCTGTTGTTTCATCTTCAGATTGATGGCGCGGCGATTTACCCACCAATGCCCTCATTGACAAGAAACAAATGGCTCCACCAGGTTCAGGGCCTACGGAAAATAGCTAAATAAACGAGATGTGTCTGCTCATTTGTTTTGTAAGTTCTATGCGTCATCCCAGTCACGGACGATTAGGTTCCGAAATAACCGTTCGGGTCTCAGATCCAGACCCTGCAATTTGCCGTTCTAGAACTTGGTGCCAGACTTTAAATACTTGGGGAACTGGAGAAGGGATTTAGAGTTGGAAACAAACACTCTCAGACATCAAGTGCATTCAAGTGCATTTCACCATTTACCAACATGCGAACCTCTGTGGATCAGACTCTACTCTTCGTCTTGGCGCAAGCCCTCGTCGCCAAGGCGCAGTCATGCCCTGACATTCAAATCTTTGGCGCCCGCGAGACCACTGTGTCTCCGGGCTTTGGCTCCGCTGGCGCACTGATCGACATGATCAAGGCGGATCATTCAGGTGCTACCGCGGAGGCTATTGAGTACCCTGCCTGTGGAGGCCAGTCCTCCTGCGGCGGTGTTCAGTACGGCGATTCTGCGAAACGAGGCACCGAGGCTGTGACCACCGCTGTCAATGACTTTCACTCTCGCTGTCCCGATTCGCAGATTGTTTTGGTTGGATATTCACAGGTTTGTTGCCAGGTCTCTTTTAACATTTCAGTTGCCTAACCATGCAATTCTTAGGGCGGCCACATCATGCACAACGCCATCTGCGGAGGAGGAGACTCCGGAGCCGGCATCACTGACACGGCTGTTCCCATCACAGCCAGCGCAGTAGCCCAGATCAAGGCAGCTATTCTGCTTGGCGACCCTCGCTATGTCAGCGGGCTCGCATATGGAGTTGGAACCTGCACTGCTGGCGGCGTAAGTATTCTCAGGGAACATCTAATGGGTATCATCCCGTTCTAACACCATTGTACTAGTTTGACGCTCGGCCATCGGGATTTGTGTGCCCGAATGCTGCCAAGGTCCAGTTGTACTGTGATGCTGAGGATCCGTACTGCTGCGACGGAAACGATGCCAACCACCATCAGCAATACGTTACTCTCTACGGAACGGAGGCTCTGGCTTTCGTCAACAGCAAGCTTGGTGCTTCTGGGGAGGCTGGCGGATCCACTGATGACACGCCCGCTGCACCATCGACCGGCAACTCCAACGAGGGTACAGCTCCTGTTCAACCCTCTACTGGCTCCGACGATAGCGCTGGTGGTAGCCCGAGTGCGACCATTCTTCCCCAGGAGACAACCACGGGAGGCAGCAATGAAGGAGGAAGCGGACAGGAACAAGGCAATGGCCAAGAGCAGGGCACCAACTGTGCCGCTCTTTGGGGTCAATGCGGTGGTCAGGCATTCACCGGAGCGACCTGTTGCTCAGAGGGAACTTGCAAGCAGTTCAACCAGTACTACTCGCAGTGCTTGAATTAAGTGTATAGATACCAATAAATGGCGTTGGGGGGGTGCAAAAGACTTTTCTTCTATTTTTCTGGACCCAAAATAGAGCTCTTTGACAGGGCAACCATCAATACGCGCCGGCAACAGTGAGGAGGTGGACTGCCATTGATGAAAGGCTCAAGACATAACCCGCCAAGCCCATTTATATTACAGCAGCGTCCGTGATTCTCTTTGCGAAATACATCGCTCCCTTCAGTGGATTGTATGTGTATGCTTCAACCTCGACGAAACCCTCCGACTTGTAAAGGTTGATGGCCGATGTCATCTTCGACAGCGTATCCAGAAGTGCCACGTTGTAGCCTTCGGCTTCCGCCCGCTTCAACACCTCTCTGACAAGTTTCCTTCCGACTTGATGACCTCGAGCGCTCGGGTACAGAAACAGTCGTTTGATTTCGCAGTATCGTTGGTCAGTAGGGTGATGTTGACGATATTCGGCTTGCACTGTGAGTGGACGCAAGGCGATACACCCAAGGATTTGACCTTGTGTGCCATCCACAGCAAGTAGAAGGGCGCCAAACGGGGGTGCGTATTTCCCTGGGAGCCCTTCTAGCTCTGTGCTGTAGTCTTGAAAAGAGATATCCTCGTCAAGCCATTGCGTGTAAGCCTGGAAACACTCGATTACAGATGCCAAGTCCTCGGGGTTTGTCGCTTGACGAATTGAGACTGATGCGGATGGTGATGCCATGTTTGGAGTTTGCCTAACAAAGTCTTAGATTCTAACAAGGAGTGACTATCATCTTCACCTTTCTGACAGTTCTGACAGTTGAAATATCTGTCATCGGCGCCTCCGTTATCGGGACCTTCATTGATAAGTTGATAACAGTGTGACCGCGGAATTCGAAGGCTAAAACCGGATCAAGGCGTTAATTCCGCCCTGTTTCCGTTCACGATGGTCCAGGGTAGCTATTTAACACCATGCCCAGGTGTGAACACAAATGCAATAAGGCAAAGGGGAAATAATAATATATTAGATAATAATGCTCTAGAAGAAGGCCCAGCTTTAGATTTTGTTATAATTAGCCTGAAATTTTATTTCTAAAACTACATTTTTGTGTTTTTCGTGACAGCTCAATCCCGACACGAATATAAATGTTCACTTCTGGGACTCTCCAATATTCATCGGAGCATTAGATCCCTTGCAAGTGAATGAGAAATAGAGTCTTTCAGGTGTTTAATTTCTTCTCTCCTATCTATTATTTCTATAGTCTATTAGTTAAACTCTTCCTACGTTACTAGCCCTATCTGCTCCTGCCAACAAACGACCAGTGTCATACCATGCCTGACCGTGCTCACCACTATTGTGTTTGTGCTGAGCTAAAATTGGCATGAATTTGAAATCAATTCTCTGAATAGCTATTGTGGATAGGTTTAATCGCGGGCTGAAAGACACCCGTTATATGCCATAAAAAGATGGCCCAGTACGGCAACGGGTGTTTATTTCAAGCCGCCTGCTACGTTGAATGTCTTTCACCACCACCTCGGTCCACCAAAAGATCCGCCGTAAGCGCTACCTCTTATAGGAAGCTCCATGGGTCAATGCTGTTGTTTCTCGTATACTGATCAGCACATGGGACCCTTTAACCCATGTCCTTAATCTATCATGTTGCATTCACTGTCAGCAGGCCGGATGAAAACGTGTGGCGGCCGACCGTGTTTGAGACACCAGACAAAGAGGAATCGCATGAACATCAGAATGGAACGTGACAACGCGAAGCTATGGCCTGTATAATCCACTCTCTTCGGTGATCCCGCCTCCCATAGAAAGGGCTCGAGGGTATAAATGTCGTTCCGTTTCAATCTTAACTTCGTCTCAATAATTCTTCATCCATCGACATTCAGACAATCACAACTCCAAAATGGCTCCCAGGTTGGTTCAAATTCTCTCGGCTGGCCTTTTGGCCTCTTCTTTCAACATCATCAACCTCTCGCACGTTGCCGCCCTCGACCCCGAATGTGCCCCTGGTGGAAACTTTGACCTCTCCAAATGGAAGCTGCAGCTTCCTATTGGAAGCCCTGGCAAACCCAAGACCATCTCCAGCGCTGATCTTCAGGGATGCAACGGCTTTGAGAACTTTGACTATTTCTTCACCAATAGTAAGGATGGAGCTCTTGCCATGAAAGTCCCGGCCAAGTCCCAGTGTGTTACCACTCCCAACAGCAAGCACTGTCGCACCGAGCTGCGAGAGGCCAACCCCAGCAAATGGAGCCCCTTCAACGCTCGCAACCGCCTCTACGCTGATCTAGTCGTCAACCAGAATGACGATGAGATCGTCGTGGGTCAGATTCACATCGACGACTCCATCTCCACCAAGCCCGTCATGGAGCTTTACTATAACTCCAAGGGCGAGTTCACCGTCGGTGTTCAGAAGTGCCGCACTTGCAGCCAGGCTAGAACCGGTGTCCTTGCCAAGGTCCCCAAGGGTCAGAGATTCCACTACGAAATTCGATATGAGAAGAACAAGCTTTCCGTCAGCATCAACGATAGCCCCTACAAGGAGTTGGACACTTTCGACCTCAACGGACCGGACAGCTACTTCAAGGCTGGCAACTACAATCAGGGCGAAGGACCTACCAACACCCATTTTTTCAGCATCATCGTGACTCACTAGACGCTGTGTTTTGAATGGCTCTTTTCGAAGAGTTCAGAGTATGAATGCACTAGCGTCCTTGACGGCGAGGGGTCAGTTGGATTGCATGGGATCGTTGGCAACCCTGACCCACCGGGGGTAGATTAGTAGTTAGGTAGCATAGAGTCCAATTACATACTTGCCTTTTCTACAAAAGCTCAAACGAAAATGGTACAATCTGATCGCTTTAGTGTCCTAAAGGACACGAGAAAGTGTTGACCAAGGATAAGGAATTTGCAGAATTCGTAAACGTCGGCAAGAGGCGTGTTGTTGGCTTATTGCCCAAGTCTTCATCCGCCAGGACCTTAGATAATTAATTTCTGAGACAGAGCAGCGTGCGGTATGCTCAGAGCCAGGAGTTGGAGCATGAGCCATCGGGTTATCAAGATTGAGAAGCAAAACCCGGACGGGATCAAAGCCCATTATTGGTTCAACACGACAATCGTCTTCAATCAGACTACGGACACGAGACTTTCCTGCTGCATTCTGCTGCAGATCGCGGGGCCATTTCTTGCGGGGAAGTGGGTTCTCTTGATCGGCTCCGATCACCGTGTCTCCCACCCCTCAATCGGGTCCGCATCATCAACCTGGGGAAGAGGAAGCGGGGAGCATGTTCAAAAACCCGTTTGTACTTCGCGACAGAGGAAAAAGGCGGGGTTGTCATGCAATATGAACCAAATCAAGGTCACAAGACGAAGTCGGTATGAAACCGTCTTTACTTCGACCAAGAACGAAGCTTCCCGCTTCCGTTGACCCGCCCTGGTGCATCATCTTTATGAGGCCCCCATAATCATGTTGTAACTGCCGAAATCAAGGCTGCTGCATACCACTGGCATCGATCTGCTGCGGGCAGAAGGTATAAATACTGCTAGATCTATTCTTGCCAGCCCCATTCTTCTAACCCTTCTGGTTCTTGTTCCACAACCCCTCTTGAAAATACTTCAACTAGTCTACGTTTTCCTGCTTTTTAAAAATCACCAAGACAATGACTTCGCAGCCACGGACGGTGATTGTTACTGGCTCAGCGCAGGGCATGTGTGTTTATACCTTCTAATGCTTTCGTATGGGCTAGCTGACGTGTATTTGCTAGAGGAAAGGCAATTGCTCTTCGTCTTGCCGAGGATGGCTATGATGTCTGCATCAACGGTAAGACATCTATGCATCACCCAGCCACAGCCCCGATCTAAACCCCATCTTGCAGATATCCAGGCGAACAAGGCCGGCATCGACGAGGTAGTCTCGGAGATCCAAAAGCTCGGCCGTCGGGCACACGGACATGCCGCGGATGTATCTGACCTTGCTCAAGTCGAAGAAATGGTTGCAGCCTCAGTTCGAGAGCTCGGCCCACTAAACACCATGGTAGCCAACGCCGGAATCGCCCAAGTCAAGCCCATTCTCGACGTAACGACAGATGATCTTCGTCGCATGTTTGATATCAACGTCTTTGGCACATTCAACTGTTATTCAGTTGCCGCTAAGCAAATGATCAAGCAGGGCTCGCCCGGTAAGCTCATCGGGGCTGCCTCCATCGCAGCTATGAAATCATTCCCCATGCTGTCCCACTACTCGGCAAGCAAGTTTGCAGTGCGTGGTTTCACCCAGGCATTTGCCATGGAAATGGCGCCCCACAAGATTACAGTAAACGCCTATGCACCGGGAATCGTGGGCACGGCCATGTGGGATCTTATTGATGAGGAGTTGGCAAAGGTGCATGGAGCCAAGAAAGGAGACATGATCAAGAAACACAGTGACGACTTGATTGCGTTGGGGCGTACGAGTGTCCCGGAGGATGTTTCGAAGATGGTTAGTTTCTTGAGTGGACCGGACTCGGACTATGTGACAGGACAAACTCTTGTCGTTGACGGTGGTATCATCTTTACTTGATTTGTATAGTACTAAAGCCTTCTCGATCACGCATGCGAGCCCTGTCTAAATACAGACAGGTGTCACAACTGTAACTTCACTGCTTGCCCCATCCCGCCTCCAGTATCTCCTTGACGGTTCGGGCGTGAATTTCGGGGAACACCTCGTTCAGTGTTTTGGTCGTTGGCTTCAGGTCGAACAAGCCCTTCTCAAACCAGACCCCGAACGTGGCAAAGAGGGCTTGAATCTGCTCTTTGGGCATCTGAGAGTACAGCGATGGATGAGAGGGCAACTCGGTGATTTGTCCAGAGAGGAGTAAGTCCAGGCTGTCGTGGGTGACCTCAAATTTCTCGCCTATGAGGGTGGGTTAGCAGAGTCAATTACAATGCCTCGTGATGGTATACCTTTAACTTCTTCTGCAAGGCGAAGAAACTCGTTCCATGTAACCGAGTCCCCGATAACATAGCTCTCTTTCTCCCAAGTAGGTAGATCAAGGCTGGCAGCAACAAACTCGGCGACGTCAAAGGTATGCGTGAAAGTGACGGGGGTGTTTCCATCGCCAGGGATGGCGGCCTTGTTATACTCGATATCGACGACGATGAGGTTCTGGCGCTGGTGCGACTTAGCGTGAGGGTAGCCCCAGAAGTCGACGAAGTATCCCACGTAGAATATGGTATACTCTAGAGTGCTCTTCTCCAAAGCCTCAACCGCATCGAGCTTCGACTTTCCGATCGTCATCTGCCTCTCGTCTACTTGTCTGTTTGTAAAACCATTCGTGAGCTTATGCCTGTTCTTGGAGAAGTGTTGAAGGAGTTTGGTGAGGACTGGAAAAGGGGCTATAAGCTTATCTTACTCTCTCGAATATGGGATGCCCCAAATGCTGGGAATGAAGCGTCTGGTATGTTTGGAAGCCTCAGCAGCATGGATCAAGTTCACTTGCGGCTTGCCATCAAAGGTGACAAACAAAGTCGAAATGACAGTGTCGATCTTGTTAGCTTCCAAAACTTTCGTCATGGAGTCGACATCGGTATAGTCGATGGGGATGATGGGGATGCCATTCTCAGCCTCGAGGACAGGATTGGGCTATGAAGGTTAACAAAGGCTCATAGACAGAGAACCTGGCTTATGTAAGATGACTTACCGATCGGCTGAATATATTGACATCGTAGTTCTCCTTGCGGTTGATGGCTTCGGCGATGGCGCGTCCAATACCTCGGGTGCCTCCTGCGACTGCGATAGTGGTTACCATTGTGGCGTGATGTTGATGATGCTCAGGTGGCGTGGACTGATGGGTAATTTCCCGTCTTATTCTGCCCAAATCTTGGCCTGGGTTGACATTGGAGCGGAAATGTCACTGCTTTTTAAAAGTAATCCTCTCTAATACGTCCTTGCCTATCATCGTTGTCTTGAACTTGAGCAGCTCGTCCGCCGGCGGCATAACATCGACCCGATTATTCGCCCCCCAATGGCCCCTGAATGTGGACCACGGCCGAAACCTCGGACAAAGATGTTCTGATTGTTCGTTGAGACATGGCGTGAGTTCGGCTCGATCATTAATCTCATAATGTGAATGCAAAATATGTCTACTTCCTGTCGCTAGCTAGTCTCATCATATTTGTATTTAAGTGGCATGCACGCATTTCAGTTGTTCATTCTGTGTTGTGTCCCGCTTCACATATTCTCTCGACACTTAAAGGACTGTTCCCCTTTTATCGCTTCTACAACGCCGTCAAAACAACTTTCTTCCCCAAGATGGTCAACGTAGCAGTTGCTGGAGGCACTGGAGGTGTTGGTCGCACCATCATCGACGCCCTCAAGAACGACCCGAAACACAAGGCCATCATCTTATCGCGCACCGCAAGTCTTCCCGATCCGAGCCAAGAACCAGCCTTCGGACAAGCTAACCCCCTGGGCGCAGGTCCCCGATGCTGACCTTGGCGCGCCCGTCATCGCTGTCGATTATGACGATGTCAACGCACTCCAGGCCGTCCTAGAGACGCATGAAATCAACACAGTTATCTCTGCACTGGCTCTTCATATTATTGGCGTGGGTCAGGCCCAGGTTAATCTCATCAAGGCCGCCGACAAGAGCGAGCCCACCAAGCGGTTCGTGACTAGCACTTGGGCAGTTCGTCCTGAGTTGAAGTAAGTCAACTTGCAGCATCTGAGACTCATGATCCGGTATGACTAACACCGCTGGGCAGGTGGTTCGATCTTCTTCCCCACGGCTTCCAGCACGTGGCGTCGTACACAGAACTGGACAAGACCCAGCTGGAATGGACAGCCTTCAACGTTGGGTGGTTTCTTGAGTACTATGCGATGCCGCATGTCGAAACATACATCCCACAGACCACGTTCGTCGTCGACATGGCCAATAGGCATGCCTCGATCCCCGGTGACGGCAAACAGAAAATGGCATTCACTTACACTAAAGACGTGGCCAAGTTTGTGGTTGCGGCGCTCGACCTCCCCAAGTGGGAACACGACACCTATGCAATTGGTGAAAAGCTTACGTGGGAGGAATTTGTCAAGGTTGCTGAGGAAGCCCGAGGAGGTAAGATCGATCATCTGGTTGGGAACTACAGAGAGCTAACCACACATGGGATTAGGGGAGAAATTTACTGTCTCTTATGACAGTGTGGAGAAGCTCAAGGCTGGTAGTGTCACTGAACTTCCAGGCCAGGTTGCCACATACTCGTATTTCCGCAAAGAATGGGCGCAGCAACTATTCTCGGCCTTTGGTATCTGGGTGACTGAGAGCATCTTTGACTTTCCGGATGAAAAGTTGCTGAACAAGCAGTTCCTCGACATCAAGGTCACCACGGTGAAGGAAATGCTGCAGAGCGCATGGAAGGGTAAATAGAGTTGTTAAAGGGAAAGCGGATGTTTAAGCTCAAGTGAGCTTTCAATCTAGTAGGTACAGTAGCAAAAACCAGGGCCAGGATTCCCGTCACTCCTGGCCCAAGTTCACCTTGCTAGCCAAGAATTTCAATAACATGCAATCTCGCTCCTCATATCTCTTCCGCAACTCCTGCAGCTGGTTCTCCGCGTCCAGTCTCATACGCCTCTCCTCGTAAAGTTGTCGCAGGGCTTCTTCTTTAGATAAAGAGTCTGTCGGAGCCCCAACAGGCTCTTTCGGCTCTGGTGATTCCTGACCGACATACTCAGACCGTGGACTCAACGTGTTTATCCGCACGACCGAGTGCAAGGGCGAGTCGCGTTGCCGGCCGTGAACGGCATTGACATGTCGATCGCGGGAGTCCTTCCGGGACCACCCTCTCCCACGAGTGCATCCTCGGTGCTCGCAGAAGAAGAGTGCTGTCTTTTCGTGGACAGCCAGGTGGTGCCGCTCAACATCGCGCTTTGTTTTTGCGCGGAAAGGGCAGCCTAAGCTCGGACATGCTTTCAAGCTGCCGTTTTTGCGACCTGAATCGCTCGTCTCGCTGGCAAAACGGTTATTCACCGAGTTGAGTTTAGGAAGCTTGGGGATCGATATACTCACGGCATCGCCATGCTCTCAAGACTCGCAGACTTATTTGCGTTCGGGTTCGTCTCGGCGTCGGGTCTGTATTTAAGCTATGTCAGCAACTTGCTTTCTTTCGGCATCGGCGCATCCCAAGTACCGGAAGATGAAGGGATCGTTGCCAGTGGTAGCGTCGAAAGACCAGGTGGGAAGGATAGTTGCCGCTGGATAAGAGCCCGCCAACATCCCGTCCAACGGATCTCCCGTGCTACCAAAGGATATATCCACTTGGCCTGCGGGAAGACCAACGCAGGCATCATGAGACATATGAAACATGCCATATAGTGGTCTTGCAGAGAAGGCTGGTTAGTTAACATGGCACATGGCTCTATTTACACATGGCAATGGAGGAGGATGCGGCCACGTTTTGCTTTTCTTGAAACCAGGATCGCAAGGTCCTGCCTGGCAAGTCCATACCAAGGAGAACCCTCCAGGGTCGACATGCTGAAGCTCCTTGGAAAGTAACATTCTTACAACGGAAGCAGGCTCCTTCCGAGTAAGGCATCTTGGCTTAATGCGGTCTTCTATGTCGCGAAATATAGTGTCGGGTGATCCGTACTTAAAGCGCATGTAGCTTCAGATGTTTTTCCTTACCCGGCTGGGCAACTCCCAAATTAAGAAGTTCTTTCCTCGGGTTGACGGCATATCTCCCCTTGGAGTGTGTCCTTGGTCCTTGGGAAAGAGCTCAAGCTGAGCACAGCCAATTCGATTGAATTCCGAAAAGTCCCAAAGGGCCAAGATGAACAAGTCGAAAAGATCACTTTGCACTTACAGTGAAAAATTCCATAAATTGATGTCGGATGAGCCTAGCAATTTGTTTTGGAAATCGTCCTGAGTCCATGTTTCCTGCGTGGTGCGATCCCGTTTGACGTTGCCCAGAATTTAATATCTCCCCGCGAGCGTGCCGTAGATGCCATTTGCAGTCAAGCGTTGAGAGGAAATGTGACGGTGGTCCAGGATGTAGGCCAGCAGGTAGTATCGCTGAGTTCAGGGTCCCAAGTGTCGAAGGAAGGAGAGTCCAAAGTCGAGAGCCAGAGATCCAGTGTCGAAGCACCAAAACGGTAACCTGGAAAGAAAGGGAGGGGGGTGTCAATGATTACCTATTGTCGGCATCGCAGGGCGGTTCCAGGTCTTGGCGGAACATGGTGCTCGGATTCAAGTCGATTCTGTCGGCAGGCATATCGTGCGAGATGGTGAGGAAGTAGGATCTGATGTGAGGGTCGACCTCGTTGGGAAAACTTGAAGAAGAAATGAAAACAATCCCGTCAAACTTGGGAGCCTGCAGTGTCCTTAAATGCTGAGGCTTGTTGCAACTCATCCGCTTCCATCCTTGGCTGAGCCACGCATTTGTGGCCCAATGCGGCCCAACGAGTTCTGGCCACTCTCACCCACCAATGGCAGAACGCCAGAGCAGCTTGCAGTATGAGGCACGCCCCCAAGCACTGCGGCCACATGAGGCCATCTTCCACAATGGCCACCATGGTAGGTGAGGCTTAATGCTGCACAGTGGTGGCCAAAGAAGAAGCGAAACTTGAATGCCCCAGTCCGGCTGGGCGTCGAGCGTGACGCCTGCCTTCGAGAGAGGAACTAAAAGCCCATATTCATGACCGCCCGATCTCCCACATCTAGCACAAGCAAATAGCCCTTGTTCCTGACTCAATCCCGTCGCCGGTCGGGGCGCCTCGTGAAGCCACACGAAGCCCAGTTTGTGCCGTGGAACAACATTAGCCAGCTACACTGGCCGCGCCGTGGGCAACATGTTGGGGACACAGCACCATAAACGCCACCAATAGGCATATGGGCTATGGCTCCTGGTAATGCGCCTCGAAGTAATTCCGGATGAAAATTCAATACCCAGATGACAAGGCATGAGCCGGCACTCAGGTCGCGAACTCCTGTAGATCTTCAGATGCGCCACTCTTGGCGGTTTTCTTGTGTCTGGTCGGGCGTACATCATATGTCTCTACTGTGAAAAACTGCGCCGTTGAAATAATTCACTTCAAGTAGTCTCATAATACTCACCATAAACTTCCTCGTTTTCCTTGGTCTGGTCTCCTCGGCCTGCTGACGTTCAGTAAGTCACCTTGAGCTCCCTCCCAATAAGCGACAACTCCACAGCAAACTGCTCACTAATCGAGTACGATACGCTATCTAGGTCTGGCATGGATCAATCAACCATTATCGCCACTGTCTTTGGCTGTCTGGCAACAGTAATTGCGCTTGTTGGACTAGTTATTGCTTGGCGGCAGTTACAGGTTGCTGCCTCGAGATTCGATCTGTTCACCCTTTCCCGTGGGGTAAGCCTACGCTATATGTATTTAGTTAAGAGCCTCACTGACTGTCTGAATGTAGTGGGCTGGTACGGTTAGGGCCTATTTTCTGAACCTGGCCATTCCGGTACATTGTCCAAGATTCCTGACCCGGACAGCACTTGAAGATCATCGGCTGGGGAACTTTGTATGACTGCGATAGAGACAAACATGTCTGAACATAGGCATTGCTCCACGAGACTTCTTCACGGAGGAAAGCGATCATTCATCTCGATAATTATCATGGTGTTCGGCGAGTCGGTATGCGATGAGTTAGGTACACCGCTCCACTCTGGCGAGTTGGTGGCCTTGCGGGAGTAAAAGTTGGATCATCAAGTGGTTGATTAGTAGTAAATGTACTTATTCAACTTAGTAATACATCTCTCTATTTCTTTCCAAACTTTTCCAAGTTCTCAGGGCCTGTTTCCCTTGCCACCTTTTTCACCTCCTCTTCTCCAAGCTCTTGGAAAATGTCATAACCCCACCTTGTCTGCCAGTTGTATCGCTTGTTCCTCTCAAGATCATTCAGCTGCTTGAAGGCATCTTGAGGCAGTTCGGAAACTTGGAGGTTGGACTCGATGCGGCTAGGAGTGACACTCTTTGGCAACACAACAGACCCTCGCTGGACACCCCACGAGTACAAGACTTGCCCAATGTCTAGTCCCAGCTTCTTACCCAGCTCAGCGACAAGCGGGTCATCAACCGTTCGAGGCTCGCCGGTTTGGTTGTTTCCGAGGGGTGAGTAAGCAGCGAGTTGGATACCCTTGGACTTGCAGTAGTCAAAGAGTTCAGGTTGCTGAAGGTAGGGGTGGGCCTCGATTTGATTAACCGCAGGCACCGTTGTAGTCTTGGATAGAAGTTTGTCTAGGCGATCCTTTGTGAAGTTTGACACGCCAATGGCGCGGACCTTGCCAGTGTCAAGAAGCTTCTCCATGGCTGCATAGGTAACAGCAGGATCGATATCGGCCAGCTGAAAGACACCATCTGAGTCAATGGGGAACCAGTCATCACCAGATTTAAACGCACTGCACACTATCAGCACCTGGACAAGAGATGGATACATGCAGGGGGGCTTACACAGGCCAGTGCATGAGGAATAGATCTAGGTAATCGGTACCAAGATCCTTCAGTGTCTTGTCAAGGCCCTTTTCCACATCCTCAGGGGCATGCTTGGTGTTCCATAGCTTGCCAGTGATGAAGATTTCTGAACGGGGGACACCGCTTTTCTGGATACCATCACCGACTTCGACTTCGTTTCTATAGATCGAAGCGCAATCAATGTGGCGATAGCCGCTGCGGAGAGCAATCTCGACGGCCTTCTCAACCTGGCCAGGAGGAGCTTGCCATGTTCCGAAACCGACAGCTGGGATCTTTGCCCCAGTGTTGAGTGTGAAGTGAGTTTGAAGAGGCATTGTGTTGAGAGGTGATGTTGTGGGGATGGATCGATGATGAGATGAGTGAGGATCGGGATGTTTGCCCTTTTAGAGACATCGTGATGCTCTTTAAACCCAGTGTTATAGGATTTCCTTATGTAAAATCCGTAGATCCATAATGACTCGGTCCTAACTCAGCTGCGGCATGAATCGGGTTTGCGGATTATTAGTGACATTCGCGGATATTAATCCGCCAACGCTGTGGGCCAGACCCATGAAACAGCATTTGCACACCGTCACTCATTTTATCCGCCATCAACATACACGACACGGAACCCCTGACAATGATTCCGAGTAGCGATTCACTATATAGTGACGGATTTTCTTTGAAGCATAGGGATAGTCTCCACGAAGTCGGAAATCCAAGTATATGCGTTCTTTCTCCTAGTCAAATCCGGCACGAACTATGCTGATTCTCAAAATGACGCCATTAGTGCGGTAGCCCGGCAAGACATGACGGCTGTAGAATGTGGAGTGTAGAATCGATGGTTGGCCATGTCTAAACAATGAACCTTCCACACAATCTTCGAGCCATGGTCTCACAAAAATGAGCATCTCTAAGATACGATAATTCGTACGCGAATGATGAATGTAAGACTTCCCGTTGTGTCGTAAACACCGCTGTGTTATTACATGTTACTTCGGCCCTCACTTCTTGCATCATGCCGCTATGTTGAGACTTTCTATCTCCATCTGCCAAGAAGCTCTGCCGATGCTATCATGGTGTTGTTTGTGACAAGCTCAACTGTCACCAATAAGTTACCACGTTGTCGAAGTTGGAGTATGAGCTCCAGTTGTGTTACTACTGCTTTGTCCGCTGGGCTGCTCTAAAGACCTCTTCTAGGCCCTCGCCGAGCCTTGTTAGCTAAGTGAATGTGCAATATGACATCCTCCTAGATATGGAACTGCTAGGAATGCGACAGTGGGAGACATAGAAAAGGTCAAGTTTCATGGAGAACAGTGAAAGCGCAAGTCACTCTCTTATATTATGCTGCTACAATTTGACCCTAACCCAACTTGAAGCCACTAGCCCAATTGCTTCTAGTTGCCGTTTGAGAGATGAATAAGATATTGCAACAGCTTTAGCATTACTCATGAGACCAGTAACTATGTACGAGCCGACATAGAAGCGCTACTCGAGCACTTCGTCACAATTCTTTACAGGGTGTACTTGAAGAGAGGGCTCTTGTCACCAAGCTTCAGAAGCTCCTCCTCAGTGTATCGAGATCGAATATCCTCCTCAGACAACTTCGCCTTTGTCTTGTTTCCCCACTTGTAGCTCAGCTCAAGGAGCAGCGCAACAAGCATGCCAGAGGCGCCAAAAGCAAGAGACAGGCCGAAACCAGTCTGGTAGCGGGGAGCCTCCTTGTCTAGGTACATGTAGGAGCCAATGATGCCTCCAATGTTACCGACGCAGATGTTGAAGGCCACACCAATGGCTCTTCGGCTCGAAGGTGCAAGGTTGTTGGCAGCCCAACTGCTGCCAGCAGGCTGCACAGGGTAAATGCCGATGCAAGTGAGCACAAGGGCAAAGTATCCTGGTCCGGTGTGGCTGCCAGTCATATCACCCTGGAAGCCCATGACAACGGAGTATCCAATAGCAATGAGGGCCAGAGGAATAGCAACGAAGGGCATTCTCCAATGGAAGTGATCGGAGATCTTGGCGAAGCAGACGGAAGAGATACCGCCAGCGACGTACGCGGGAACTGTCATGAGCTGAGCGTTGGTGTTGGTGAAGCCCATGGCCTTGACGATGGAAGGAAGAGTAAACTTGGTTCCGTAGGAGCAAGCTGAGATGCAGAGGAGGATGTAGGCCTGCATGTAGAGTCGCCAGTTGCAGAGAATCATCTTCATGTCGTGCCAGTCAAACTTCTTGTCATCAGACTCCTGAGAAAATCGGCCGCCTTGCTTGATGAAACTCTGGAGTTCGAGGAAGCGGATCTCGTCGGGAGTCAACCACTTGCCAGATAGGGCCGGAGAGTCAATGAGGAGGAAGTAGCACATGACTCCGAGGACAATGGTTGCGAGGCCTTCGAGGATAAAGATCCAGCGCCAGCCTTCATAACCACCGACTCCATCCATCTGGGCAATACCAGCAGCAAGAAGACCGGAGAAAGCACCAGACAGAGCACTTGTACAGTAAAAGTAGGCAATGCGGGTGGCCAAGTCCTTGGGCATGTACCAAAATGTGCAAAGGTACACGGCACCCGGATAGAAACCTGCCTCGAAGACACCGAGAAGGATGCGGACAGCGAGAAGACCGCCAAAGCCCTTGACAACGCCGTGGAGAGTCATGATGACACCCCAGATTGTAACCAGGCTGCCAAGATAGACGGATGGTCGCGAGAACTTCTTCAAGAGGATGTTGCTGGGGATCTCGAGGAGAATGTAAGGGATGAAGAAGAGACTCAGAACAATGTTGTACTGGTTGCCAACAAGGTTCAGGTCCTCGACAAGTCCTTCAATCTTGGCATTGCCGATGTTTGCTCGGTCGAGATGCGAGATCAAGTACAGAACGGCGAGAAGGGGTACCAATCGTCGGTCAACCTATGTTGTAAAAGTCGGCATCCTCGTCGGTGAGACCCAGGACGCGTATGTTGTCAATTGTCCTGGCTTGAGGAGCCTTCTCATGGTCAGGAACCGTGCGGTCCATATCCATGTCGTCAACCATGACAACGTCAGGTTTCTCAAGAGCAATGCTGTTCGTGGTCATGTTGTGATAGAAGACAAGAGTGATGTTTGTCAAATTCTGAGCTCTGAGCAGAAAAGTCTTGAAGGGATGGTGAGGATGGGGAGACGAGAAGTGAATGATGAGGGTAGATGCCAGCTCATATTATAATAAATCGGAGGTTGCATCAAGATCGGGTCAAGACCGCTCTTTACCGTGTGCCATGTGTCGTGCAACTGGACCTATGTCAAAGACTTTTCGTGTCGGGCGCGCACGGGGAAACCGAGGACTGGCTCCTTTACCCCGTACCCCGCATGGTCTCATCCCCATCATGACTCCATAGTCGAGATGAGTTAGATCCGGGGGATGGTCACGGTAGCTTAGCGGACTATTATCCGCTTAATCCGTCCCCCATATTCGTCAGAGTTACCCCATGGGAAAGACATGCCGTCGCGTATTCATTGGCTCGGCATTAGGCCGCGGTTGGAGAAGCATCCACTTTGGGGAGTCTCGACCAGGTTTTGGCTCGAAAACCCCAGGAATCTCTGGGGAACTTTTGGGTTCACTTGACGGACACTTGTCCGCCTGGCTTGTGCAATGCCATCGACCGGAAAAAGCGGACACAGGAATTGACGTTTTGCGAAACGAGAAATTACTACGTTAACGGATTGACATGATCATGAATCCGAACCAGTTGATTTAAAACTAGAATGATCTTCCCATTTCCTTCAGTCAGCATCACCACAAACATTCATACCTTCAACCATCAAAATGCCCGCCACAATCTACGTTCCGAGTCCTCTCGAGACTCTACCAAACGACACAGACGTGGTCAGCCATGACAAGCCTGTTGTGCGAGCTCATACCAGAGAACATGATGACTCTCAGCTCCGCACTATAGACGGCCTCATCCGCCAACGCGCCTCATTGTACCCCCATGATCATGTCGTTTCGTACCCATCTTCAGGCATCAACTATGTCGACTACACCCTTCAGCAACTGGACGTTTTTGCTTGGAGAGTAGCCAAGTACTATGAGCCTGAGCTACCAATCCGGACATCGTCAAGCCAGAAGCCCACAGTTGTTGCTATGCTGGGCCCCTCAAATCTTGAGTACCTCATCACCATGCTAGCACTCAACAAACTGGGCCACACAGCGCTGCTGCTATCAACAAGGATTCCCCAAATTGCCGTTGAATCATTGGTCAACGCGACAGGAGCCACGGCCATCATCGCCGACGGGCGCTTTATTGAACTTGCGGATAATGTCAGCAAGACTATCACAACTCTGCAGTCTCTTCGGATTGCTGGCAGAGAGACATTCGAATATCCCATCGAAGCTCATGGAGACACGCAATTGGACGTACACTTGGATCCAGAGGCTGAAACCGAGAACATTGCATGGATTATTCACTCAAGTGGTATGTTTGCTGGTCTGCCCCCTACGCTTCCTCCAACTAATTGTGCTCTCAGGTTCCACCGGCCTTCCCAAGCCAATCTACCAGACGCAAAAGTCATGTTTGCCAAATTACGCCATCCACATGGACATGAAGTCCTTCATCACCTTGCCCTTATTCCACAACCACGGTATCTGCAACATGTTCCGTGCCATCCACTCGCGCAAAGCTATACACCTATACAACGCCGACCTGCCCCTTACTCAAGACCACCTTGTCAACATTATGCGAGAACACAACTTTGAGATCTTTTATGGTGTGCCATATGCTCTCAAGCTTCTTTGTGAGACAGAAGAAGGCATCAAACTTTTGCAAGACCTCAAGGTTGTCATGTACGGAGGCTCAGCGTGCCCCGATGATCTTGGCAACCTGCTGGTTGACAATGGAGTGAATCTCGTCGGACATTACGGAGCGTGAGTACGATGGTCCTGAGTGAGGATCTCGACTAACATATCTATAGAACCGAAGTCGGACAGCTCATGACCTCTTTCCGACCCGAGGGAGACAAGGCTTGGAACTATGTCCGAGAAAGCGACAAGATCTCTCCTTTCCTCAGGTGGGTGCCACGAGGAACCAACCTGTATGAGTGCTGCGTCACAGATGGTTGGCCAGCCAAGGTGCAATCTAATCAGCCCGACAATTCGTACGCAACCAAGGACCTCTTTGAGCCGCACCCTACGATCCCCCGAGCCTGGAAGTACATCGCGAGAATGGACGACACCATCGTCTTGGTCAACGGCGAGAAGTTCAATCCAGTCACTATGGAGGGTTCCATCCGATCCAACAAGAACGTGAAGGAAGCCGTCGTGTTTGGAGCTGGCCGACCTTACCTCGGAGTTCTTGTCGTCCCCTCGGAGCTCTGGGCTGGCGAGCCAGAGGCCGACATTCTTGAAGCTGTCTGGCCTATTGTTGAGCTCTGCAATCAGTCTGCAGACTCTTTCGCTCGCATCTCAAAGTCCATGGTCAAATTGTTGCCCTGGGACTGCGAGTATCCCCGAACCGATAAGGGCAGCGTTATCCGTCAGGCTTGCTACAAGAACTTCAAGGAGACAATTGACGACGCGTACGACTCTGCGGATGTACAAGGAGGCGATCTGAAAGAACTGGATCTTCCCGACTTGCAGACCTTCCTTCGGGATCTTCTTGTTCAGACTCTTTCTCTCAAGGATGCGCCTGCGGATGATGTGGACTTCTTCACTCTGGGTTTGGACTCTCTTCAGGCAATCCAGATGAGAAGCGAGATTCTCAAGACAGTGCAACTGGGAAACAAGAAATTGGGGCAGAACGTCGTCTTTGAGCACCCTTCCATCGAGCAATTGAGTCAGTTCCTGCTGGGGCTTCGCCTTGGCCAGGATTCAACCAAGACTGGCTCAATTGAGCAGGAGATGGGACAGTTGCTTGAGAAGTATGGAAGCTTTCCCGAGCAGGAGCCTTCTTCAGTGGTACGTCTGAACCCTCTTTCCTTGAGAATAGCTCCTAACATTTTATAGGTCATCACAGGTGCTACTGGCTCACTCGGCGCTCATGTCGTCGCAAAGCTCGCCACCGATCCCTCGATTGGCAAGATTTACTGTCTCGTCCGAGCTTCTGATGATGATCAGGCGCTCTATAGAGTCAAGGAGTCTATGCTCCAGCGCAAGGTTTACCACAACCTTGCTCTCGAGGCTCGTCGCAAGATTGTCGCACTACCCTCAGACCTTTCGGATTCTCATCTTGGCCTCCCAAGCGAGACATATGCATCCATCACGACAAACCTTCGGTCTGTCATTCACTGCGCATGGTCGGTCAACTTCAACATGCAACTCTCGAGTTTTGAGAAGGGCAACATTGCGGGTGTCAAGCATCTTATCGACCTGTGCCAGGCTGCGGGACCCACGGCCTCCATGAACTTCTGCTCTTCAGTCAGCACATGTTCCCGAGCCACCGTTGTCCCTGTACCTGAATCAGCCCCGCCATTTGAGTGGGCGCACGGAATGGGATACGCTCAGTCCAAGTCGGTCTCTGAAAACCTCTGCGCCAAAGCGGCTGAGGCGGGTGTCACCACTCGCGTTCTCAGAGTTGGTCAGATTGTCGCTGATACTCGCCACGGAATCTGGAACGCTCAGGAAGGCGTCCCCATGATGATGCAGACAGCGGTGACCATTGGTGCTCTTCCTAAGCTTAAGGAGACACCATCATGGTTGCCGGTTGATGTCGTAGCCGAAGCTATTGTTGACATTTCCCTGTCGGACTCGGGCAGCGTGTTCACCAACATCGCTAACCCCAAGACGTTTGACTGGACGCGAGACCTTCTTCCTGCCCTACGAAACGCTGGTCTGACATTTGATGAGCTGGAGCCAAAGGAATGGGTGCAGCGTCTTAGGGCGTCAAACCCTGACCCTACGGCTAATCCTCCCATCAAGCTGGTTGACTTTTTCGCATCCAAGTACGACAAGGACGAGTTTGCACCTTCAAAGGCTTTTGCTACCAAGAAAGCATGCGAACTGTCACCGGCCTTGGCCAATGCTGGTGTATTGGATCAAGTTTTCGTCAACAAGTTTGTTTCGTATTTCCTCAACACATCTTGGAAGACGGAAGCCAAGAACAACACTACCAAGACTGCCATCGTCATCGCCGGCCCATGTGGCTCTGGCAAGTCTACTCTTAGCTCGGCCGTGTCATCCTCGCTCAAAGTTCCTTTCGTCGAAGGTGATTCACTCCATACCCGATCAGCGGTGGAGAAGATGGAGTCAGGCACGGCGCTTGTTGATGAGGATAGATCATCATGGTTGAAGAGGCTGTGTGTCCGCGCTCAAGAGACCCTCTTTGATCTCGGCTATGACTCGGTTGTCATCAGTTGCTCTGCCTTGACAACTGCTTACAGAGGTACGATGCGCCAGCAGTTGCAAGAGCAAGGTGTCAAGGTGCTGTTCGTAGACCTGCAGGCTGGTGCAGATGTCCTGGCTCAACGCTTGGAATCACGTACAAGACACTACTTGAGCTCAGCTATGGTCAACGGACAAGTTGATCTGCATGAGGATGCTGCTGTGGAGGAAGTGGACGTGTTCCCCATAGATACGGAAGCTGGGAAAGCAAAGGTTGTAGAAGAGGCGTTTTGGTTTTTGGGCAGGAATGTTAATTAGGGTTGGCGTTTGTCACTGTAGGCCCTAGACAACAGAAATGAAACAATACGAGAAGTAGCTATTTGTTAAGCTCTCTTCCAGGACCTTATGTGCGCTGGAGCCGCTCTTTCTCATGGCGCAGGCTAGACTTCATTTGCGCCACCATTTGTGTTGAAATTAATGCCGGAAATGGCGCCGCAATTGGTGCCGCGATGGGCGCGTCGCTGAGGCTATCGCGAGATAGTTTTTGGCTGTGTGGGCGGGAAATTGCGGAGGTTGGATTGCTTATGTAATTGCCATCCGTGGGTTTTATCTAATCGCACGTGATGATACCTGTGAGAGAGCTGCGCGAAGAAGTGCTAGAACAGGTCGTTTAAATAATACAACTTTTCAAGACTGCCAGCGACCAACTCAACAAAGCTTCCGATCACACTCGTATTAAAGTATATGCATTTTATGATTATAAAACCAAGGTAACCAATAACCAGTGAAGCAGGATTTACTTACTCTATATTTTTCCATATTTAATTTTTGTCTCAATTACGTTCTCACAGCCCGACCACATTCTCATACCCTGTACTCCGTGGTGTTTTTTTTTTCTTCGTCCGCCCTTTCGAGTTAGCGGCCTCTTGGCTCGTGCATAACCGACGAACCGTGATGCATAAAAGAGAGCCTAACCTTTCGCAGTCTAGCGTCTTTCTCAGGGCTCTTGTTCTTCTCTTCTTCCCCCGTCTTCCCCTGGCTCCCTTTTTCTTTTTCTTTTCCTTTGCCGATTTCCTATTAAAATAAAACCCAGCTTTTTATAATTAGTCTCACGCGACCGTTTAATACAAAGAATACAAATGGGTATTTATGCCATCGTCTGCTTTGTTTTACTCCGTGATGGATACTAATGATAACCTGCGTATAGCTATGACTCTGAGCGATGCGGAGCCCCCGGAGGGATTATTTCTCGATATCTCTGTGCACCGAGTTCTCCACGACGTAGGAGTACCCGCTGTTGAGCCCTGGGCTACTTCATACATCGATGCCGTCCACGACGGAAGATTCGGCGATGCGATATGGGCACGCTACCACATCTTTGGAAATGTGATAGATGGTATGATTGAGCAGTTGACTGTGCTTGAGAGCATCACAGAAGATGCCATGGGATACAAGAAATTTGCACCGGAAGATTATGCTGCGGCTGTGGCCTTCTATACAGATAGAATGAACAGTGCAGACACACACCCTGAGGTGATCGAGATAATCTTGCGTATTGATAAGGAGGATCTTAGTGGTGTAGACATTCCTGACGGCCTATAGAGCCTTTGAACCTGTCAATTTGTTTAGTATGAGAATTGCGGTTCACTTTGGGATAGGTTGATACACTTTTGCTGCATGAGACTTCAATTTTTCACTGCAAGCAATGGACTGAATTTTCATAGACCAGATCTCTTGCAGTGTGCCCGACTTGGACGTGTCCATCTTGTCATTAGACAACTTCTGTTTCGTTTTGGTAGAGAAGTATCTTACACGTAGTCTCATGTACGTCTGACCTAGAACCCAAAGATGGAGTCGCTAGCGGTTCTTGAACCCTTTGCTTGGCTTCCTCTTTCAACCACAAAATCGAGCTGCCACTTCTAAGCAAAACACGGTGGTGAGGTAATTTTTACACTCCACTGTGGTGCAGCAGGATTTTAAGTTTTTGAACGAACCGAGCCGTTCGGCCCGAGCCAATACTTGGTCAAAAGACTGCACAAGCCCAGGGGACGGGAGCCTCGGAGCAACCCAACAGGAAGCCCAATGTCTCACATCCTGACTGAGACTCGTATTCACATTTTGTGTCTGTAAGCTATCATGCAAGATCTCCATTTGGTCAAGGACTCGAAGAAGCGGTGGATGGGAATTCTGAGCGACCCAATGGAAATAACACAACCGTAACACAACCGACTCCTACGCAACCAACATGAACAACCGGATTCATCCCCAACAGGCCATAGAAATACACACGCCGACCCATAGGCTTGCCCAGACACAGGAGCTTCATGCAGGCAGGGTGTTATTGTGAGGCACGCTGTTCTCGTAATCACTTAGGGAGTATCCACTAGACCGTGCCGTGATAACCGATTCACAACCAACAGCAGAACCAACAACACAACCAACACAACCGACATGAACCAAGTGAGCTGAGAAGTTTGAAGAGGAATTGGCTGTTTTGGTCATGTTCAGGACATAAAAAGCCTCCCCTCCGATTGATTTCTTGGATGAGATTAAAACATCGCGGCTTAGGCTAGACGTCTTCGACACAAAGCCCCATAAAGTAACTTTTTCATTCTTTTAAGACTATTCAAGCCTCGAAGCATGACTATGTTTCACTTGATTCTGAGCTTCTTCCTTCTTGGGTTGAGCAACGGCGACAGCCTAGCTACTGGCACGGAATACGCCGAACCCAACGAACCCTTATTTCTCGACATTCCCATCAGCCGTGTTCTTAATGACACCGATAACTTAGGGCTGGTTGAGCCTTGGGCCAGCAGATATGTCGCGGCCGTCGACGAGAAGAGATTCGGCGATGCTTTATGGGCGCGTTATCACATTTTCGGGGAAGTTGTCAACGGCACTGTTGGAGACACCAACTTGACAGTACTCGGCAGTATTGAGGAAGATGCCATGGAATACAAGGCCAATGTGCCGGAAGACTTCAGTCACGCCCTTTCTATCTACGCCAACACAAGCAGCAATGATACACATACCGAGATACTTGACCTCCTCATAACTGTCAGCCAAAAGGACACTACTCATCTTCAAGAACGAGCCACATTCGGAATCACCTGCAGCGCTGACAATCTTGCCTACCGGAACTCCTGTCTTCATCTGATAGAGTTCATGTCCGAGAGTCGAGAATACATCGGCGCGCATAATAGAGCGGTCACCTCATACGGCAACTGCTACCTGAGGGTCGGTCCGGTATCGCGTGGACCTGATATCAACTACTGGGTGGCTCACTCAGTAGCTAAGCTAATCGAGGGCCACTGCACGCGAGCATGTTGCAATCATCAACTCAGAACATCAGGATGGTCGCCAGCAAACCGCAGTCACCGCAAGATTTGCCTAAGTCGAAAAGCATCAGGTTGTTCCTGATACATTGCTGTGGAACTGAGGCTGTTTGAGTTGAAGAGGTTGAAAGGAAGTTTTGAGCCAGGTTGAAATGACACATGGGTCTCTGGATCGGTAGTCGTAGGTCTCTTTTAGACCTCATCGATTCATCAAGTTTCCATTATGAGTCGAGACTGGTTATTGTAGCTTCATTGTTACCTTTGACTTCACATCTGGCTCATCTACTTTTCCCCTCACCGCATGTTTAATCTGGAACGTGTTCCCCAGCCATATCGATATGACTGTCCTCCACTCAGCCTAGATATAACCCTTGTGCGGGATACTCAGTTCCGTGTAAATAGCTCGTTAGCCCCTGATAGTTCCTAGAATTTTGGACCTTCCCTAGTTCCTGTTGTATTCTCTGCACCTCACCATAGCCCAGTCTTTCTCTCATCTTGCCTAGGACGCGTTGAACTAACGCCATATCTTCATCTGAATTCACGGCATATCCAAGTATCAGCAAGGGCCAAAGCCCGAGAAATATCCCTGTCCATTTTTCAACTTCCTGAGGCTGCCGCAGAATTTCTAAACAACTTTCCACCTGCCATCGAGGAGAATAATTCGTGTTCAGGAGACTTAGAAGGTCGATTGGTAGTTGGTAGGTAAAACATTCTGTGACTAGATCGAGCAGGAGTGATGTTGCAAGAATCACAAGATCGAATTTGTGTGCAGCGGAGGCGGATGTGAGGTGAGGTGCAGCTCTGGGTACTACCAACGCTACCCAATAATCCATCTCGGATCGTAATCGAGCGAGATTCTCGGGGCTCTGCTGCGTGGGAGAGTTGTGGAAATTGATGATTCTCAGTTTTAAACGGTACAGCGTGGTAGGAATACCCAAGACGGGACTGCAAGCCGCATATGAGGAGTCTTGTGAGTCTAGCGGTGCAAGCAATCTCTCCACATTTGTGACAAAATCCGGATCGGTGTGGAAGTAAGGCGCGAAGGGCCTCCGTGTGGACAGGAGAAAGGCTTGGTAGAGAATGCTCTCTGCAATGATACGGTCGAAACCTTGGGTCATGGACCCGGGTGAGGCACCGTGCTTGGACACAAGGTCAAGTAGTGTCACCGCACCGGCGACGTGGTGTCTAGGATCGACTGAGTCGTCGAGGGACCATAGCTATAAGAAATTTCAGCTTTAGTGAAAACCACATGAGAGTGAGGAGCACATACATCATGAACGTATAAGAAGACTACTGTCGTTAGCAATGAAGAATCAGGCTGTTTATCCGTTGGCCGAAACGTGGCCAGCGTTTGATTAAGCTCGTGGACTGCTTTGGAGTAGAAATGAAGAGCGATTTTCTTATGCCGATTGTCATTTAGTAGGACGTGTTTGTTACAGGCGCAACAAGCAAAAACAGCATCCTTGACGCTTGGGTAATGAAGCATCATGTCAATGAGCTCCGAGCGGCTTCGTTTGACGTGCTCCTGGCTGCTTGTGGGGAGCACAATAATAGAGAAGTAGTAGTTGAGGAGGTGATGGATGAGCTCAGTCTCTATGCCTGGTTTGAAGAGAGAGCGTCCCGGAGATGGCGACCTTCCGCGATAGGGGACGATGGCTGTGCCGGTTGAGTCAGGGGATTTCGACTCTTCTGGTGCAGAACTGGAGCCTGAGCGCGATGGTTCGGCAAGGGATAGACCAGGATTCGTCCGAGACCGGTACCGCCGATCGCAAAGGTCTGTTGAAGTTGGCCACGCACATTGGCGACCAAATGCAGAGCAATTACGACAAGATGGCTTCTCCTCGCCGCACTTCACCTTCCGTTTCCTGCCTACGGTGTTGTTAGTATTTAGGGGTAGCCTATGTAGAATAGCTCACACGTAAAGCATCCGGTCTTGGCGCGCAGAGTTGCCTTGGTCATCGTTAATTATGGCTAAATGCTGGAAGCATTGATATGATGAAGCTGAGTTCTTCTGGCTTATCAGTGGCTGTTCGGGAGACAGGGCGGCATTCAAAAGCGGGGTTCCATCGGTCTGCAAGGGCAAGGGGCTAGGACGTATTTGGTTGCAACCTTATCAAGTTAGCTGCTAACACGGGAACTGAACGGCGAAAGTAATGGGTCGTTGGTTCATTCTTATCAACCACATTCCGGCTGAATGTTGGACCTGGACAACCCTTGGGTGATCCGATTGGAGAAGCCTATTTGGCGCTTCGAGACCCATGCCGCTCAAGGCGATGCCCCTCTGCGGTAGATCTGGTATGAACTATGGAGACTACGAGAGAGCTTTTAAGGCGATACACATGGGCTGTTGATAGCTGTAAGAGATAGTACCAAATTTACTCAAAAACCCGCATCAGGCGTATACAGTACAGTCATGTCATCTCTTATCAAGTGTTGGATCTCAGTCTTGCGTCCTGTGATGCACAAGAGGAGGTCGCTAGAGGGTCTCTTCGAATGACTACTCGGATCTAACCAGAACAAAAATGATTGCTCTGCCCAGGATTTGGCTAGCTAAAACGGCTTTGCTAAAGCCCACGATCTCACGACTGGAGAATCCTAGATACCAATTCGGTTGCTGCCACAGTCTCTTCGTCTCGGAAGTGCTTGCCCACAAGTTGCAGTGCAATGGGAGCATCCGCAAACGTTTCCGGCACATCTAGAAAAGCGTCAGGATGGAATTGAGGAATGCAAGGGGAAATCTGACTGACACTTTTTGTATTCTCTGGCGTCTTCTTCAGAACGAGGCTTGTAGTCCTCGACGACATCGATCGCCGGATCGACTTTGAGGCCAGTAGGGAAAGTCACGCAAGGCTGGTCGAGGATGTTCCAAATGGCTGTATACAGCCAATATTGTCCGGAACCCAACGTCGCAGCGGCCCCAACGTATGCAGGGCAGAGGATGACGTCGACGCCTCTTTCCTTCATGGCGCGATGATACCTGAAGATTCCAGTTAGCAAGGCGAGGCAATAGTTGGTTCAAATGCACGTACTCTTCCCGATATGCATCTCTCCGGACGTTCAGTTCCCAGTTCTCGGGTATGGAGAGGGGGTCTGGCCGGGAGCTGCTAAAAGCCCATTCTGTCAACGCGGCAACCGGCTCCCCACCTTGTGCCAATAGATCTTTCTGTGTGCGTGCGGCATCTGGGAAATAGAGGGATAGAATGATGTCGGACCCTTCTTGATGCTTATAAGGCTCGAAGTCGACCACCTCTATGCCAGCTTCCTTAAGCTTGGTAACGGCATGGCGCAAGGCGCGTGTAACGGGAGGATGCGGACGCACTAAACTGGAGAGAATGTTAGCTGCATCCCAACCAATACTATCGGCTTCTTCTTGCCACACTTACCCGTCATCCCAAATAACTCCAACAGTAATCTGGTCAGGACGGAAGGGTTCAACCTTCTTCCAGGGCAGAGGTACCAAAGATGTCTCAACCTCCCAAGGTTGTTGATCAAGAACTGCACTTTGGAAGAGGTTCAGATCCTCGACGGTATTGGCCAGTGGCCCGATGACGCAGCGAACGCTCTCTTGCCCGCTTCCGGCCAAACAAACTCCATTGTATGGGTTTCGCAATGCCGTCGGTCGAAGTCCGTATGCGCCACAGAATGCTGCCGGGACTCTGATTGAGCCACCGATGTCGGTACCGATGCCTAGGGCGGCGCAGCGAAGGCCGAGAGAAGCTCCTTCACCACCGCTGGAGCCGCCACAGGTGAGTGCGCGATTATGAGGGTTGACAGTAGTACCGTAGATGGGGTTACTGCAGTCGATGTGCTGATGACTTAGCTTGAGCATCAACAAAGCAGTAGTAGTGGACTTACCATGACACTTTGAGGCTCGTTTGTTCGTACGTGAAAGACTGCACCGGCCTTCTTGAGCAGCTGAACAAGGAGTGCATCTTCTTCTGCAATGTTATCAATCCATGCAACGTATGCTGAGTGAACAATGCGACCCTTGAACCCGATGTGTTCTTTGGCAGAGATAGGAAGACCGTGCAAAGGCCCCTTGAGCTTTCCGGTTCTCTTGAAGTAGGCGTCCAGTTCAGCCGCAGCGGCCAGAGCTTCCTCAACCATGAACTCGGTTGCGAAGTTGGTCAACTGGTGGGCAATGTGTGCTCTCTTAAGAAAGGCAGCGGTGGTCTCAAGAGCCGTAAGAGAGCCGGAAGCCATTTGCTGAACCAGATCTGTAGCACTGGTTGCTGTAATCTTCAGCTCTCGTGCCGTGAGCAAGCTACATTTCTCTATGAAGGTAGAGACATTCAGCTGACTGGCGGGTGCTAGCTCCTTGTGTGAAAGGAGCCAGTCTGGGTTCATCGAGTCTCTGAGAACTTTGCGACACTTCTCTGCCTGGGTCTCCCAGGAGACTGCGGTTAAAGAACCCATTGCTGGAGGATCTGGAAGAAAATTATGATTTGAGTTGACGAGGTTGAAGGTGGGCGTCTAGGTAGATTCGCGTTGCGCGGAGAAGGAATGTGAGCTGTGAGAGATAACGAACTGGAGGTGCCATCTTTATAACGCTATCTCAGTACCCTGATATCCCAGGGAATTGGTCCTATCTGGCGGACCGAACCCGGACCGCCAAGGGGAGTTGTTGACTCCCAAAAGCTGTGCCGTGTGCCAATTCGTTGTCGTATCCGACAGCTGGAATTGATCTATGGTATCGCCATTAAGTCCCGGAGGATCACACTCGCTAAGCACCTCTTGCAGATAACGCCACTTGCTTCCCCTAATTTGGACTGCCTCGCAATTCAAGGCCATTGGTCAGGACTTCGCAATTCTTGCGGATTGGTCATGATAGCCGCGTCAGGGTCATACCCCGGATTTTGCTATCTTTCTCCGAGTCTAGCCTCTGCCCAAGCTAAATCTCGCAAACGTTAACCATTGGCTGCTCCCCCGCAAAATGACCCTCCACCAAGCTGCTGGTAATCTCAGGCCCAGACTTTGGTCGTCCAAGATAACGGGCGTTGGTAGAGGAAGAGCATAATGAGGCGTCTGGAAGGGATAGTCTCCTGATAGTGCCATGCTCGGCAAAGTCCACCTGTCGCGTAGCAGCGATACGTCGCCATCTAGCGGAAAAGTCTAACGATCATGAATCTCGGTCCGCCTGTCACCATAAATCATTATATATACTCGTTGAGTAGGATGGAAACCCCAAGACCTCATCTGTGCCTTCATCTGCAGAACATCATAGCTTCAACCAACTTCCATTGTTCCTTCAAACATTCTGACACACTTCTCCCCCTGCTCTGCACTCCGTATCAGAGCATCGTCATGGCTTCACCCGTCGCTTCGGGAACTCCCTCGCCGGACTTCATACCGGGCACTATCCACCTTGTTGATCTTGATGGTACCATGCACTCTCGTCATGCTGAGGGTGCGACTCGCGACGTTGTTCTCGTTCCAGCACCTTCGGATGATCCAGACGATCCATTGAACTGGAGCCATCGAAGGAAGACTCTCCTTCTTAGCTGTATCTGTGTGTAAGTTGCACTATAAGTCCCCTCTTTCTGAGTGGAACCAATTCTAATTCTGTAGGTACTGCCTTGCGGTTGGTATCGCGTCGGCCGCTATCTACTCGGTCCTTGTTCCCATTTCCGCTGCTACCAATCTCACTGTCGGCGACTTGAATACCGGAACCGGCTACATGTTCTTGGCACTCGGCTGGGGATGTCTGATTTGGCAGCCGCTGGCTCAGAAGATTGGCAAGCGGCCAGTATATCTTTTGTCACTGCTGGGCACCTTGGTAAGTTAACTAGCCTGTCTTTCCAGACGTGAAAGTCAACTAAGGTGTTAATAGGGAATGATGCTATGGGCTCCTCATGCCAAAACCAATGGCCAGTGGATCGCCAACAAGGTCATCCAAGGGATGTTTGGCGCCCCCATTGAGTCTTTGTGCGAGATCTCTGTTGCCGACGTCGTAAGTGATGATAACTCCAAGATTCAGCCCGCTTCTTCTGTTTAATACGTTACATAGTACTTTACTCACGAGCGTGGAACCTACATGGGACTCTATGCTCTGTTCCTTGTCGGGTCTAATTTCCTAGCACCTCTCATGTCGGGATTCATCAATGATGGACAAGGATGGCAATGGGTTTTGGTATGTTCAACTACGAATTCGATACTTCCACCTGACACTAAGAACAGCACTGGTGTTCCATCTTCAACGGCGTCGCGTTCGTCATCATCTTTTTCTGCATGGAGGAAACCAACTACCACCGCTCCGCTACTGCACCGGTGGCCGAATCAGACCAGGACCACCCTCAGCCAGATAAGTTGGCCGAAAACGGCTCTGATGAGGAGAAGGCTACTAGGGTTCAGAGTACCGCTAACACCGACATTGATCATGGCACTGTTATACCTTCTACCAAGAAGACATACCTTGAGAAACTCAAGATCATCCGTCGAGAAGACCTCCGGAGCAAGGTTCCGTTGACGAATATGGTCATTCGAACATTCGTGTACTTCTCATTCCCCGTCGTTGTTTTCTCTGGATTTATGTATGGCGCAGTTGTGTGCTACTTCAATGTGTTGAATGCCACGGCGTCACTCATCCTTTCCGGAGATCCTTACAACTTCTCTTCGAGTATTGTCGGGCTTTCATATGTATCAACCCTTATCGGAGTGTGCTTGGGGTGGGTAGATCCGCTCATCATTCTGACTCTTTGCTGATGAAGACTTGCAGGACATATTACTGTGGACCATTGGGCGACAAGTTTGTCCTTTGGAAGGCCCGCCGAAACAATGGAATCATGGAACCTGAGCACCGTCTTTGGCTTTATACTGCTCTGGTCATCTTGATACCTGGCGGCATGATTCTCTGGGGAGTCGGTGCTGCCCATAAGATTCACTGGGTTGGGATGATGTTTGCCATGGGTGCGCTCGGAGCAGCTATTACAATCGGCTGTCAACTGCCCATTAGCTACTGTATTGATTGCTACAGAGATCTTGGATCCGACGCCATTGTTACTGTGATTCTGATCAGAAACACAATGAGCTTTGCCATCGGTTACGGGTATGTTGTTCTGTCTCAACTTCACGAGCCGTTGCTGATCCAGCCTATTAGAGTCACGCCTTGGGTTACGAACATGGGCTATCAGAATGCTTTCCTTGTTGCAGCCTTCACTGCCTTGGCTCAGCTGTCCTTGTTTCTCGTATTCATTAGATGGGGCCGCCATTTTCGCAGGGCCAGTGTCGCTCGTTATTGGAAGTATGTGCAGCAGGTCAAAGACGATGGCTTGCTGCATTAGGAGAATGTGAAACAAGCTATATTTACTTAGCAGGCATCGCCTGGGTGCTTAGCACTTATAAATATACCCAGCCATTGAGCTGAAAATGTTCAGGTGCGCTGATTAGATATATTCCAAGCCTCCAATGCACTTTGTGCACCTTCAATCACCAGCACAGCCAATACAATTTTCGCCACAGTCTCGCCAAGTACTGGGCTTGCATATACATCCTGTGCACCTCCTCCTTCATGACCCAGAGCCTGATTTCACTCTTTTCTACTTAAGGTCCTCTTCTCCTCCGATTTGAGTAGAGATTGTAGACCTCTCTCACCCCTCACTACCCAGAAACGTCAAATCTTTGCCCTCACTATTAGAGGCAGGCAACTCGAGCACCAAAATGAATCATCAAAGCCCTCCTCACCATAAACATCCCAAGTTTTTCAGCGGTTCCCCCGTTGATCCGGGGATACGACGCCGCCCTCATTATTATCATGTTCCGTCGGCTATGGAGGCGAGAGACCTAGGTGTGCTTTATCTTTCCCACAGTTCCTCCTGATTATGCCTGGTTTAATGACAACTGTCGTAGTTCGGGACTCACTACTAATTGCGGCAGCACCAGAATTCAATCAGCCATCCGGCTGGCCAGCCAACCCATTACTTCCACTCAGTGACCAATTGACCAAATGTCGGTGATGGCGGAGATCCATGGTTTGACACAGCTGTTACATGGTATCCCAGCTAACCTGATGAGGCTAGCCATCCGGACTGGCATGATTCCACAACCAAATGTCGTCTCATGTAACTTGGCCTTGTTTCTGACTGCTGCGGCTAGGCGATGTAACAAATCACAACTCTAGAGCTTGTTGCTCCGGAAGGCTAACCTGATTAGACTTGGTTGGCATTGACAACATCTATCGGACCGAGCGTCCCGAGCATCGACATTCTCCCTGTGCTCGGAAACGTCAGTTCTCCGACTACCGAGTTTGACAAGGCGACAAGCCAGGAGGCATCGGGGAGGCTCTGGTCTTGGGATGGGCGAGAATTTGCGTGGTAGACTTGATTTGAGGGAGTTCTCTTTTAAGCTAGTAGCCCTTGGCTCAAGATATCCCGACGTTAATCCTGCCTCACGGTCCCCCCCTGCGTCGTTGGCAACCGTATACCCTCACATCCAGGCTGTATCCTATCCCCTCAGCGCAGAACCTCCCCCATCAAGAAGATGGCATCCTTGTTGCTAAAGTTTGAAACATCTGCCATAATCTCCCCTACTTCCGGTCCAGCAAATGCCGTCTTGACCTGCTCTATATTGTCCCAAGTGACGACAGATCCAAAGGCGTAGAGAGAAGGCGACCTGTCTAATCCGTCGACAAACTTTGTGGCTGACCAGCTTATGATGCCATATTTGGCCCAGCGCTCTTTGATTAGGGGCATATGCTTGGTTAGGTAGTAGTCGATATTGTATCTAGCGTCGGGGACGTTGGGGAAGACGACTGTGACGGTGAAGGTCATGGTGGATAGAGCGACGTGGTAGTTTGCTTAAAATGTCTGAATGAGCGTTGTGAGACAGATGCCTGCGGTGACTTTCCTAGAGGTAATATATAATAGCTGAAGCGACATCAGTTTATAATCAAGTCTCGCGCACGCCGCCTGCCCCAGACCGGTGTTAACGGACTTTATGTCCCTTCTCCAGTCGGGCCGAACTCACGACTGATATCATGCATGCCGTGAGTAAGTTTAGCGAGTGGAAGCAAGGCAGTTTAAAATAAACCAGGGGATAAAGCGCCAAAACCAACGGTCGAGAGTCTATTTAAGCAGGCCGTCACCAGAATGTCTCAAAAGCAACCGTCGAAGATCCTACACGTTTAATCCAGTTACCATTCCCATCATGTCTCCTAAGCCGAAGCTTCTCATTGTCCTTACGTCCCAGGATATCCTTCCCACACGGGACAACATGAAGACGGGCTGGTACCTCCCTGAGCTCGTCCATCCGTATAATATGCTCGTACCCCACGTCGACGTCGTTACAGCCTCTCCAAAGGGTGGTGAAGCTCCAATTGATCCGTACTCGGTTGAAGAAACCAAAGATGACGCCGCTTGCCAGGCATTCTTAAGAGATAATAAACAGCTCTGGAAGAATATCACGAAGCTAGAGAGCTTCCTAGGCAGGAGCTCCGAATTTGCAGGCATCTTCTTTGTCGGTGGTCACGGCCGTCAGTATCCTCTTCTTGTTGCCAGACACACCTCTAACACCATAACAGCCATGTTCGACCTTGCTGTGGATAGCATATCCCAGGAGCTTATCCGGGAATTCTACGAGGCCGGAAAGATCGTCTCGGCTGTATGCCACGGCCCCGCCGCGCTAGTCAACGTCAAGCTCTCAGACGGAACGTATCTGGTGCAGGGACACGCTGTCACGGGCTTCTCCAACGCCGAGGAGGATGCCTACCAGTTTACTGATGCGATGCCGTTCCTACTTGAGGATGAGTTGAAGAAGCACGGAGGGAACTATGAGAAGGCGGACCAGCTGTTTGGCGTCAGGGTGGTTGTTAGTGGAAACCTCGTCACGGGGCAGAATCCTCCGAGCGCGGGCTTGATTGGGGGGAGTTTGGTGGAAGAGATCCAGAGGAGAGAAGCGTGAGCATGGATGCTATGAAATAGATTGGGATAGTACACGCTCATTTTGCTTTTCTACCGAACCTTGCAAATGCATCCCTGCATTAGTGCCTCCTCTGCACTAGACAAAGCGGGCTAGCCATCCGGAGTCTGCTAGCGGTCAACCTTGAGTTACTGGCGTGACGTAGGTTCTCTTGTTTCGTGCCCAGAATGCCCAAGCCTCAAAGGCATGGTGCTTTCCTCTGATCGAAATGGCTTGACCCAAACTCCGGATGGCTTACCCTTTCTGATAAAAGGTGGTCTCCCTCCACCCGGCCGGTTTTAGTTATCTCGATACAACTCATTCGCTCTCAAGGTGAGGGCAAGCAGGAGCTCAGATCAAACGTCATGGTCAACAGAGGCCGGCCATCAAAGGATTGTCTTCCCTGTCGGAAGAGGAAGCTCCGGGTATGACACCATCCCTGTCTCACATTCTCAACAGCTAGTAGTGGGCGAATCGTCTATCATCTTAAGTTGCTGATGGAGAGATAGTGGGACTTGAAGGTTGGGACCTGTGGTCAGTGCCAGAGAGCCGGGCTAGAGTGCCATGGATACCGCAACACTCAGGACCTGGTCTTTCGCGACCAGACCGACGTAGCCAGGCACAAGGTGTTAGCCCGTTCAGGCGTGCCCGTACTGAACCTGGACATGGATACACGGTGTCGAGACACCTTCTTTGCCCTATACGTCACCGGCATCTCACGCAGCTGCACATCTCTCGTGCCTCTCTACATAAAGGCCCCAGCCACAGGACACCTAGCATGCAGCGTCGACGCAGTCAGTCTAGCATTTGCGGGAGTCCAGTTCGAGAGCCAGGAAGCGATGAGTTTAGCAAGCAAGAGATACGTGTCAGCCTTGCAGAACCTAGGTCAAGCTCTGCGCCACCCAAAGGCCCTGAGAAGCAACCAGACGCTGCAGTCGGTGCTGCTACTGGACCTATACGAGAAGATCTGCGGGCAGGACACGCAGCAACCTCGTTCCTGGATAAGCCATATCCAGGGGGCAATGTCCCTCATCGAGGCGCGGGAGAACTTCGATCTCTCTAGCCCGATTGCCTGCGAGCTGGCGAGGAATGTGGTGACGACGTTGACCATTAGCTGCGGCGCTGTCAAGGCCCCCGTCCCTGATAGTGTGCTATTGTTGCGAAGAAGGCTCGATGGCCATGTTCTCGATACGAAGTGGGAATTTATGAATATTCTGCTAGACATTGTGAATCTGAGGGCCGACATGCACAACGGCAGGTGGTTGAATCACACAGCCGAGGCAGCTGAAAGGGCCAAGGGGCTTGACCGCAGGCTCGTCAGCCTAGAGCAGGAACTACCAGAGGATTGGAAACCCGTCCCTTGCTTTACCGCCATCAGGCATAGGCCACTCCTCCTAGATGGCTATCACGACGCCTACCCAAACCACTTTGTGACGCAACTATGGAATACTCTTAGGGCAATGCGTCTAGAAATGACCAAGATAATTAAGGACCACGACCTAAGTTCCGAAGCCGCCGCCTCTGAGACGATTAATAGCACCGTGCGGAAAATATGCCACGCGGTGCCCCAGTTCATGCTCCCTGGGTCGAGGCCCGAGAACGCAGGGCCATTCTCCCCGATGGAGAAGCTTCAGTGCAGGTCACTGCTGTCGTGTCTATACCTCGCGGCCCAGCTGTCGGCGGATGAGCATCTACGGGAGTGGATATGCGCGTGCATGGAGTACATAGCTGAGAGGGGGGAAATGAGGGTGGCGAGGGATATTGCGGGTATAATACGAGGGAGGATGGATGTTGACTACTGGACTGTGTGGGCGATGACGGGGTGTTATGCGACGGCTGCATAGACCTCATCCCCTGCCCGTTTCCTGTAACTGGGTTCACCACATAGCTGGCATGGGCAGTTTCGGCACTCGGGGGGTTTCTCAAGTCCGTTGTGGTGTTCTCGGCTTCAAGCGCATCGCCTTCTTCGAGTCGGAAGGCTAGCCCATCAAGGACAGAGCTTACCTATACTCGGAATTCTATATAATCACCAACTCCATCGTCTACTGATTATGATCAAGAACAAGCCGGTCAGTAGACTTGCCTCAGAACATCCTCCCCATATAAGCACGCCCTCCTCGTTGGCGCCACCTACGGCATAGGCGCCGCCCTCACAGACAAGTTTATCCTTGAGGGCAGCCAAGTCATCGCTATCGGCCATTATTGGGATCAACTCGACGCGTTTATGCAGAAGCACGGGGCCGCCAAAGCCAGCGGGGTGCGGTTGAAAAGTGGCAGTACTCTTCCAACTTCAAAGGTCCAATTCTCGATGCCCCAGATTACTTCCATGGGCAGCAGAATTGGATTCTCAGCACCGTCACTGGCGATGTTGTTCTCACTCCGCGATTGACCAATGCTACGCTTTTTGAAGACTCGCAGGATCTCGTTCGTGGAAACGCCTGGTTGTTGATCGATACCAGATCGATGCACGAGGAATCTGCCACTCCGGAACGGTTGATATTTAATTCTACGTGGGGTCGTCTGAATTCAACTGGGTCTGGTCCCTGGCTGCGGCAATGAAGTCGGGCTACAGCCGCGGACGAGAAGACAGAAAAAGACTACCAGTTGCAGATGACACGGTGTTTTAGCAACCGTGAAGCTTCCGAGTGAGTTTTGTTATTGAGCCTCTCATCGCAAAGTCAGACGGCTAACTGGGTCCTTGAAACCATCCATAATCTTAATATCACGGCATCCACTACGTCCAACCATACCGAGCCAGTCTTCGATACGATGCAAATATTAATCAATACGACACATCTGAGGCTAGGAACCAGCTTGGCGCTGCTGGTCGCAAAGAAGAGCGAAACAATACTGAGCGAGCGATACTCACCATATCGGAATACGACATGAACACATCTCTTGCAGAGACACAGGGGAAGCCTCTCATACCCCCCTACATCAACAATTTAACAGGAGACTGGCTACAGAAGTTCTTGACCCTTCGAGGAGGCAAGGATATAGAACTTTCTTTGCCCGTTGTACAGTCTAGATCTCATCCTATTTTAGATTGCCGATTCTCTTGTCTCTTAGCTGTTTTCTGACGTTTTGGACACTACCGACTCTCCGGCACTTGCAATACAAGCACTCAACACGCCCCTCTATAGGCTCACATACTATTATCACATTTTTGCATTTGCACTGGCGACTGATAACACAACTATTACCCGATTCGTCCTTCTTAGGGCACCAGAAGAACGATGGGGGCTGATAGCAGTGCTGATTATCATCGGTGGCAACATGCTTCTCTTTCTCATTATTACCGTAATATTCCTGGAAGTAACTAGCTATAGCTTCATCCAAAACGCATGGCATGCCGTGGCGCAAGTGTCCCAGAGCGAAGAGGCTCATCCACTCTTAAAGGAGGCGACTCTAGCTGCGGATAAGGATATGGATTGCTTGTTTCATGGCCGTGAGCCCCCACAAGGGATCGTCGCCAATGTGAAAGTCTTCTTCCTCGATATTGGACGACTCCTCAAGACGATAGATACTAGGGACTCGGAGAAGCTTTCTGTTAAGAATGGGGTCTTCACTAAGTTCAGCCCGCGGTAGTGTGTTTGAGATGGAGCGACAGCCAAGACGATGATGAACAATGTCCTCAGAGTTGCTTTCTATGAAAGATGGCGCCTACTATACTAGACGCACTTCAACTTCCTTGACGTTATCAAACCACGTCTTGTTATCCAAAATAAACCACCCTATACGTGCAAACTTGCCGTCCTCTGTTTCGCGGAGCATCAGCCCTTCTTCAGCCGTGAGCTGCAGGCACCACATTTCCTGAACCTTCTCAGCAGGAAAGTCAAAAGCCCCTAAAGCAACGAAAAGTGATAAGTCCGGATTCATAGTGTCTTGCTCTGCATCCTTACGCCCAAGCAGAGATCCGTGCCAAGTCATTGTGGGCACGTACCAGTACCGCTTGCTGAGGCTCTTGAGGTATTCAGAATCAGTTGTTTCCAGAACAATGGCTTTCGCCATGCGCCCCAAAAACTGTAGCTCGCAGTGTGGCATATGAAGTATGTTGGGACTGCAATCGACGTCTGGTGACCATCGATCAGGGTCTCGCAACTTCGGTCTGACTTTGATGAAGCCTTGGCTCTGATACTTGACCAACTTGCGTTTGAACGCATCACGGCTCGCGTACAAGACGGAGCCTTGGATAGCAGCCCAGGACCACGAAGGTGCCCGAACTACAGGTGCTGGGGCGAATCTTGTTGGTAAGGGTCTTGTCCCTGGACCAAAACGGGATCCCATTAAATGACCGGGTCTCCATAACAGGCCGCGGACAAGATCAGACTCCCATAGACCAGCCAGATATCGAGACCCTAAGACCTCTGAAATAGGCAAAGCGATCGAGGCAATAGCGGCAAAGATGTCGTGAGGATTTGATAGGTGCCGCTTAGTGTAAGTAAAAATGATCCCGTCCCACTGCTTGAGAAGCTTCTCCCTCCTTACTGAGAGATCCGCATCTACCCCGTAGAGAACAGCTTGGAGAGATGTAGTGCTAATATCGTCCCCAACATGGCCGTCCTCATAGTAACTCCGACTGCGGCATGAGAAAACGAGTTGCTCCGGTGCGAAGATGATGGTACGACGACCAAGCAGCTTTTCCTGAAAGCACCAACCCCGGGTCTCAGTTGGACCAAGGTCACGCGACCTCTTCACTCCTATAAAAGCGCTTTCCGAGCCAGACTCATCAATCGGTATTTGGCAAGGAGGTGCCCGCTGTTGAAGATGGTTCACAAGGAAAGGGTTGCGGGCATCTGAAGACCTCGCAGCAATAACCGTGAGGAATGCGTTGCCGTATACTTTTGCCATGAGCTTGGACTCGTGTTCCCAGTCTTGAACATTGCCCTGAATTATGCACAGCGCATCAATCCACACAAACTGGATCCCGAGTGTACGAGCCAGAGCAAAGGTGTCGCGATGTGCTGCCACGACGCGAGATTCATCGATGCCCATAAGCATTTCTTCCATGGTTGAGTCGTTGAGCGTGAAAGTATCCGTTGCAGGTCCCCAACAGTACGATAAAGCAAGGTATTTCTCTTGCGCTGTCGGTGCCGTAAGCACAAGTCGTGGAGCCTGGCCCTTTTCGGGATCGCCGACATTGATGAGCCTGGTAGGCATCTCTAGTGTGCCATCCAAGTGGCACGATTTGTGCAGCCTCTCGCATCGACTGAGCCATGTGTGTATCATATCGACGTAAAGATGAGGGTCATGATCTGCTGTACAGAGTCGGCCTAAGACATGAGGATTCCCCTTTTCGCTTTGGTTCGTCAGCTTGAATCACAGAAAAAGCGTCCAGAACATATATACTGACGCATAAACGGCAAGTGTCACCCAGTTCAAAACATCGTTCCTCTCTTGACCTCCAGTGATAGCAGATATTTCTCCACATGCCACCTTTATCTGTGGCTGGGAGAGATTTGCAGAAAAGTCTTGAAAATGACCGTATATCCAGATCGAAGGGTCAAAGTCTTCAACTCCTTCTGGGGCTTCGTCTTTGAGTGCAGAGTCAATTTCTGACGCACTCCATTCAAATTTGAAGCCTTCCCAGCAAAGGAAACAGAAGTCGCATCCATTGTCGGCACTCTTCTTGAGAGATGCGAGATTGGGATGGAAGGCTAGGCGCCCTCGTAAACTTTCGAGAGTGAGCAGGCGGCAAAAGTCACACCGAGCCATAATTAATATCACTCGTGTCTGTTGAAACAAATAACTCAATTGTTGAAGTCGAGAGAGGGGGCTTGCTTATGTCCAATTAGAATCTACCCTGGTAGGCTGAGCTGACGTGTTCGAGGCCTGCAGCCCTGCAGCCATCTACCTAACACAACCCAAACACTACTTTCAACTGCAAAGAACTCGGCTGCAATAGCCAACTCAAGGGTTCCACATCCGTCCTCACTTGCCCTCTAGGCTGAGGCCGTTTCTCTCAACTCAATCAGCTTGACGGCGGAATCGACGACGCACTCCTCGAATGGGCGGTACTCGATACCCAAGATACGCTTTGACTTGGAGTTGTCGACTTCATAAATATTCGGGCCAGGGTAGTTCTGCCCTGGCTGCCCAATGGGAACTTTGCTCTTGTAGGTCTCGGGAATACGGGGAGATGAAAGAAGCACATCGGCTGTTCGCTGATAGCTGTACCGCCCACCAACAATGAAAAATCTCTCATTGCCCGCCTCGGGGATCTCCAGTGCGCGAAGATGCACCTGAGCAAGGTCGCGCACATCAACAAATCCCCAGAAGGACGTGTCAGGAACATCTTCAAGTTCGCCAGAGATGAAGCGGTTCATATCCCAGGCGGTGACGTTCAGTGCAGAGAAGGACACGGCATGTGCGGGTGGGCCAAAGACCATCGGGGGACACAAGACGGTGAGCTCGAAGCCTGGCTTTCGTTCCTTCATAAAGTTCCAAGCAGCCTTCTCTGCCAGGGCCTTGGATGCGACGTAAGCAGTCGCACCATCAGCGGCTTTGGCATAGTCATAAGTGACATCGTTCCAGTCATTCTCGTCGTATGTGTGGCCAGGCCAGAAGCCTTTGGTCAAGTCGACCATGGCGGCGAAAGAAGATGTGAGGACAACTCTTTTGACGTTCACACCGTGAGCGGCAACAGATTCCAGGACGCTCTCGGTTCCCTTGATAGCGGGAACGAGCATCTCAGTTTCATTGTCTTTGATGTTGAGCGAGAAAGGGCTAGCCATGTGCAGAACCTGGGGGTATAGGACTTGTTAGCGGCTTCGACATTTCAAGGAACGAGTTGAGACATCGATGGATGTTGGGTATTGGATCTCACGTACACCATCGACACCCTGAACTGCCTCGTCAAAAGCACCCGCGATAGTCATATCAGGAACCACAACAACGGAGAGCTTGTTCGAGTACTCAGAAAAGGTCTTGAGCACCGTGTCGGCCGAGGGTTGAGAGCGGACAGCTCCTCGTACGGCGTAGCCCTGTCGTAGTAGGGCCGTGATGGTATCGGTAGCAATGAAGCCGTTGGCACCGGTAACGAGGATGAGTTTTCCAGAGGAAGCCATGTTGTCTGGATCAGCGGCACTGATGATGAAGAAGAATTCTGTGGTATGTAGTTTTTTGGGGCGAAATCTGGGGGTAGGATGCGAAGTGCAGTTGAGTGGGGAGGCAAAACTGGAGCGAAGCGTAGGGCTCTTTATATCCTTCAGGGAGGAGACAACTAGGCACTGAGGCAAAAATATACTCACCAATTAGTTCTCTTTCATCCCCGGCGCCACTTCTTGATTGTCTCCCGTGGTTGTGAGTTCTCCGACTCCCGTCATGCACCCTCGGCCACATAAACCGCAAATGCGGCCGCGTTGTGATGCTTCGGCCGCACGTGCAGCTGACCTAGTATGGAGGAAATGAGCCAGGCCAATTCACGTCTCTGGATTTCGCTGACTTTCGACTAGGATCAGGTAATCGTCTAGAAGCATGGTTAGAAATCAAGAAATGATCACTGTGGTTATTACTCACTTGCAACTCGCCACCTGCTCTGGATTGTACGGAGACATCCATTTAGGATATCTAGTGACCGAGCCATTTGCTCGCTGCCACTTTCATTCAGGTACCATGCCGCCGTAGATGCTCCTTGATAAAGGCAGTCGCAGATGAGCGGACTCAGTGTGGTAAGTCTGGTCCGCTGTGATAGTTGTAATCCTTGTCCGAATTGGACTACTTCATCCACCATGGCATGAAACTCGCCAAGGGCCAGTGCCTGCATCTCGGTTTCTTCGGCGCTGTTTAATCGTCTGTTTGTCTCCGTACACGCATACATATTGAGAAGAACGGTCTTGGCACTGAACGCCAGAGCATAAGCAACACTGAGGGAGTCAGCCTGTCCAGATCCTCGTTCCGCTTTGAGAATTTCTAGTAAGCTATTCAAAGTTCGAAGTAGCTGCATCGCCGTTGTAAACCGAAGGGGACCCGTCAAAGTGTAGTCATCTCTATGGTCGATGATACGCCCTAACAGATGAGCGACTTGGCAGGTTCGTGCGAAGTGGTCAGTTGCCAGTCTGGTCGCAGATTCAACGAAAAGGGGCAAACTGGGTGCCGGGTCCCCTTTGTCCCAACTATCGGTGTCACAGGGCAGAATCTCGTCCTTGGAGAATCCACCAGCAGAAAGCGGTCGGCACTCGAAGCCAATATTGATATGCCTTGGAAGGTTTAGTGAGAGATATCAAGACAAGGTTACACTGAAGGATAATTCATTCACCTTTCAAGGACCAAGACAGCACACCATGTCCGTCTCACCTCTTCCATGTCTCCCCACGTCTTTGGTGGCCGGCTCGATGGTGAAGCATGCGCCTTATCGTGTAAGCCCATGACTTGGCCTAGTCTCCCGCACCGTCCAATCGACATGTAAGCAGCTGGGTAGATGCCGTGTCCTATCTCATACACAGCGATGAGAATGGATGCCTGCAGCACACTGATGGATAAGAAACCACGGTTTTCCAAGGCCATGTAATAATCCTTGATGTGTCTGTATAAGGGAGCGCCAGCAGGGTCACGTTCGAGTGCTGGAACTTGTGAGAGTAACTTCATAGCTGCAAGGAGTGTGCCGATCCCTGGCTCTGGCTGCATTCCAGGTGCCCTGGTCTCGCGCCCTAGCCTGCGCTTTGACACAATGGGCAACCAAAGGTGGATGCTGTCGAAATATACATTGGCAATGTCCACGATTTCCGCGGCCGAACCTAGTTCATCGAGAAGTCTCTGCGGTATGGACACGAATGGGAGAGTCAGAAAATCGCCTCTCTGCCGAAACACGGGATTGTCGAGAAAGAAAGCGGAGCACGGCAGAGAAGCTCCAAGGTGGTGGGTCAGAGACGATTCGCGGGGAGACCAAGTGGCGATCCCCATGTCCAGATCTTCCTCCACTGGTGACGCGACTGACCGTGAGTTGCTTGAACTCGTCAAAGCAAGGGCACTGTCTCGGTTGTGTGTGGTCGTCCCTGAAGAGCTGCTCCGAAGGGCCGTTTCAAGGGAAGCAACGCGCGTCCGTAGCCAGTTGAGCTCGTCGTTCTTCTCTGTAATGGACGAGTAGTCGCACTCCCTGCCGCTCCGGCGACATGTGCCGCATTGCGGAAGCCTCTTGTCACATCTCCGCTTCTGTTTACGGCAAAACTGACAAGCTTGTTGTGGCTGCTCTAGACCGGACATGGCGTGCGCGGGGTGAGACAATGTGCAAGGCGATAATATCGATAGTCAAAAGGTCAATGACCATGGGCTGATGTAGGTGCGGGTGGGCACTTAAAAGGTGCGGCCGAGTGTGTCAAAGTGCGGCCGCATGTCGGCCGCATCAACTGCATGCTGACCATCCAGACGAACGCCAAGGATAAGCAATGAGAGGCGCCTTTACCACACTCTAGAGAATTGATGTCACAGAAATTGTGTGCCAGAGCCTCGATGCTAATGTTGGATGCATAAACCCTTTATGCATTTCTTCGATGCAAGCTCGCGCAAGATAAGTCTGGCAGAGCAGGCGAGCGAGCTGAAAGGCTGTGGCTGGCTGATGATCTGTGGCTTGGTATGGGCACGAGTGAATGTGAGTGGTAGGGCTGGTCTGGCCCGTTCCTGGACTCAGCCATGTCTGAGACGGGATGCACTCCAGGAGGCCAGATGACCATCTGAAAGCCTATCAAGTCTAGGGCAATACTAATCTTCAGCATATGGCTTGGATTCATGTGCAAATGGCTTTCCAACTAGAGCCTTGCATGCTAAATGATAAAAAGCATGGCCTCAAAACTGCATAAAAAGACTCCCATGGCCCTCACCCAGCTGTTTCTCTGACAGGCATCGATAGCCTTGACACATCTTCCACCTATACCAATGACTTCTAAAATTATCGAAGGTGGCCTTGCCGCCTCCAAGTCGTTTTTTGCCATAATGAGTGCCTTCTTTCTCGGAATGGTGTCTTTTCTTGAGCCCATCTTTAAATCTCTTTTTATTGGTTTCTGGAAGATCGTCAACAACTTCGTCCACTGGCACAAACTTCCTGCCTGGATCGGCATCTTCAACCTCCTCGCTTTGCGTTATGAGCTTCGCAAGAAGAACTTGTACGACACTTATCCTGACGCCGGGTCTCAGGGTACGGTTGCATCATGCCCAATGAAGGACTCCAAGTTCATCTCTTCTCGAAATTCGAATGGCTACTTCAATGATCTAAGTGCGCCAAAGATGGGATGTATTGGAATGAGGTTCGGTCGCAATGTGCCGAGAGATCAAGCCAAACCACCCAGCCAGGAGGAGCTTCTCACACCAAATCCGAGAGTCATCTCTGAAAGAATCCTTGCGCGGCCCGATGGGGAGTTCAAGCCTGCTGTCATTGTGAACTTGCTCGCTGCTGCTTGGATTCAGTTTCAGGTGCACGATTGGGCACAGCACAAGTTCGACACAAAAAAGGAGACCCATATTGACATTCCCTTGAACCCAGATGATGGATGGTCTGACAAGAAGATGGACGTTCCACGCACCAAAAAGGCCGATGATGATGATCATCCCTCTGAGCAGGATGTTGAAACACCAGCGTACGACAACGAGAACACACACTGGTGGGACGCCTCTCAGATCTATGGATCTACCGAGGACGAAACGAAGAAACTGCGGGCGAAGTGTCACGATACTCACCCCGGACAGCTCGAAGTTACTGTTGGCGATGGAGAGCAGTTCCTACCCCGTGGAGATGACGGGATTCCCCTCACAGGGTTTCGTCAGAACTGGTGGCTTGGGCTCGAACTTTTGCACACCCTCTTCGCCCTCGAGCATAACGCCATCGCTAAGCAGCTTCACCTTTCAAATCCTACTTGGTCTAGCGATCGGATCTTCGACACTGCTAGATTGGTCAACTGTGCGCTTATGGCCAAGATTCATACCGTCGAGTGGACGCCTGGTATCCTGCAACATCCCACCTTACAGATCGCCATGGATGCGAACTGGTGGGGGCTTCTCGGTGAAAAGGTGAGTCTGATAAGTCTTTTCTGTTTAAATAAGTCGTTTCAGTAGATGAGAAACTAACCGGATAATAATAGCTCTGGCACGTGTTTGGAAGGCCTTTTGGGAACAAGTCCGAGGTTCTTTCCGGCATTCCAGGCTCCGATGTGAACCACGATAATGTTCCATACTCTCTCACCGAGGAGTTTGTGTCTGTCTACCGTCTCCACCCTCTCATCCCTGACAACATCGCCTTCTTCAACGTCAAGGACGGCCAGCACGAAGGCACTCTCCCGATCAAGGAAGTCGCTTTCGAGTCCGCCCGCAAACCTCTGGAGGAAAAGGCTGAAGGTGAGGAGGGAGATAGCGGACGCCTAGGACTGGACTTTGCAGACATTTTTTACTCTTTCGGTGTTAACTACCCAGGTGCGATACGTGCCCACAACATGCCCAACTTCCTCCGAGATTTGAATATCCCGGGAGATAAGGACTTCCCCGAGGGCCGACACTTGGATCTGGGGGCTATTGACATCCTTCGGGACCGTGAACGCGGTGTTCCTCGCTACAATGCCTTCCGTCGTCTTTTTCACATGCCCCCCGCCCGCACGTTTATCGAGCTCACTGGTGGCGATGAGAAGCTGGCTGCTGAACTGGACGAGGTCTACAATGGTGACATTGAGGCCGTGGACCTCCTTGTCGGGACTCTCAGCGAGCCTCTGCCCGAAGGTTTTGGTTTCAGTGACACCGCCTTCCGTGTGTTCATTCTGATGGCCAGTCGCCGTATCAAATCTGACCGTTTTCTTGCCGGCGATGGTTGGTGCCCAGAGATTTACACCCATGAAGGTATCAACTGGGTGCAGAACAACACCATGAAAGATGTGCTCTGCAGGCATTTTCCCGAGCTTGCTGGGCCACTGCATAGTGTTAAGAATGTGAGCTGCGTTCCAAGTCTAATAAGATGCGTACTATTGCTGACTTATGTTGCAGGCTTTTGCTCCCTGGGAGAAAATTGGCCAGACCGACAAATACATGGGCGTGGAGACTCGACGAAAAAAGGACCAAGACTGAACCCGCACCCCACTGTGTCAATCGACTCAATCCGCTACACTACCTGCATAGCCCTATTTTCCTCCTCGTTTAGCATGTTTACTAGATTCGTAGATGCATATCCAGCGAGAACGCTTCGTTCTGCGAGTCTTTGCAAGAACCCGATGGACGTCAATGCTTGATGTCTGTGTTCATCTACAGTCCCCCCGCAACTACAAGACCTCAGATTGGCAATTATAGCTGCAGTTGAGGAGTAAAGAGCAAGCTGAAACGTCCTAACAAAGAGTCACGTCAGCTTGTGTTGACATTTCAAATATTGCAGGACTCGGCTCTTACCAGATCAGAAACTGTTCATACGGTAATGACGCATTAATCACCAGGTCTATGATTGCATGTGCACTGCTTAGATAGATGACAAGCGCTCTTTTGTTACTCAGTTCATCGCTCGTGGTATCCCGGAGCGGAGCTCGATTGATAACAATGCGAGTGTAGAGCAATGCAACTGCAATGCTTTGTTTCTGCCACTCGAGCAACGGTTGCTTTACTCCGACATGGCTTACGTCCCCGCCATCATAAGTGCTGAGATGTGCCGGAAGATGGGAGATTACCTCGGCTAGCTCGTTATCGGCGTTTATCACGAGCTTCGTGAGGGTTGTTGACCCGGTTTGGGTAATCCTGGAGACAGAATCGCGAAATCTATACAGAGCCTGACTGATGTGGGCCATGCAGGCAAAATATTGGGATGACGTATCGTTAGGTGATACTGGCGTATGTGTGTCGCTGCTCATAAACGTCATCTCAGGTATTTTGATGGAGAAATCGTCCTTCCGAATGCAAGGCTGATTAAGTTGCCCGGAAAGCCAGTCAGTCAAAACCAAGGCCCACCAGATTCTGGTTTTCCCCTGGGATGTATGGGTGTCATATGCATGTTCCTCCAAGTTGATCCGTAAAGCTTGACTGATGCGGGCTGCACAGGCCCAGAGATTACAGTAAAGATTTAGATCTCCGAAGTTTGTAAATGCCACATCGAGGATGATAATAGTCTGTACTGTGCGGATATCAAGTACGGATAAGAACTCGGACTGGTAGAGGAAAAATAACGCCGAATCGTACCAGTTATGGAGCACGACCTTCACGTTTCCTATGGTACTGTTAAACTTTTTCTGGCAATGATATGTGATAGAGCATAAACGAACCATCGGGAAGGCCGGCATCCTGTACATCTTCATCACTCACAAATGTGAGCTGCGCCTATGTAACATGTTATTTAGTAACTTGGCGGTCATAGGCATCGAGGTGCGAGACTCACCACCAAACAACCGAAGTACAGTGATAGCCAAGCCGGGTCCACCGATAGGACCGGCCGGGTTCCCTCAAGGTGATCTTGTTCGAACTCCTGCCGTTGCGCCTCGAACTCGTCCCAGTCTATGGCTAGATGAAGCCAGCTCCGAGGCCCTTCACGCCCTAGGAGAAATGAACTGCAGTGTGTCGATGGAAAGAGGACATCTGCGGCGCCATGCACTACCCTCGGTCGTTGATGATTTCGCATATTAGCAAAGAGTAATTGTTCCTTTTCGTCGATCAAGTCTTCACGATAGAGGACTTCTGCAGACTGCGATCGTAGTTCTGCATTTTCTTGAACGACTTCGGAATAGCTCGGCTGCAGTATTTCATCTCGGCTCCTAAGTATCATGTCAATTTCAAGACCGAGAAATTGAATAGAGTAGACATGAGAATGTCTGCATCACAGCACATACTGAATGAGACGGCCTTTAACCATGACTGGCTCGACGCGGCACATGGAAGCTTCGCCTCGCCGGCGACATTGGCTGCATGGGAGCTGTCTATCACATTTGATTTTCCGTCGATAACAGAACGAGCAGGATTTTGGAGGTCTCTGCGTTGAACGAATGCCCTGAGGAATTGCGTCACCAAGTTGTTGGGTCAAGGCGTTCATCTTAATAGACTTCAGCTTGGGAGTAAGATAAGAACCCCGGATATAGATTCGAATTGAAGGGTAATAATATATTGAGATGAGAAAGTACGTTTTGAGGACAATGAGGATTATCAGGGCAAAATAGCAAAGCGTAAGAAGGAGTGAAACTGAAATAAGCTTCAAGATGTTCCAAGATCTAAATTATTCTCCATAAATCACGTGCCGTAAATCAGAGCCGCTATTGATTCGCAGTCCATTACGACTCTCACGGCCACGTCACGTGCTCTTCGTATTTCAAAGCGGCCGTGGACCAATTAGAAGGAGGACCGACGGTATGCTTATAGACTGTTTATGGAAGCCCATTCATTACTCACCAGATGAGACGCTGTGCAGGAGTGAGCGTACTCAGTGTAACATCCAAGATGATTGCGTGTGCAATATCAAGGTACATCGCCAATGCCCTTTGGTGGGACTAACTTTTGCCAACTTGGTCGGAGAAACAGTAGCGGCTGATGACGACACGATAAGACAGAAAAATTACTGTGATGATCCCATCAATCTCCCCTTCCCCTCCTTTGACATTGACCACAAGGCAATGGGCGGTAGCATTGGATTTTGCGTTGATAGCAGAATTTGCAAGACCTGGGACGTCTCCGGTTAGACCTGTATTGGGAGTCTATCTTCTGACGAGACTATAAATGTTATTCATCTCAGTTTGGGTGGAGGTAAGCAGAATCTTTGTAGGCCAAAGCCGCGAACTGGTAGGAAGAAAATTTGTTGTCGACATCTTTGCGAGAATGGATGTATGAGAGAGCGGGTTTAGCAGTCGCACAACCAGTAGAAAAAGATCACCAACAGCCCGTGACCAGCATGGCCTGCACTAGTTACAACAAGACATCTTCGTCAAGGAGAGGCTAGAAAACTTCTTCTCCAGGGAGAACAAAATTTTGAAATCAGCCCTTTGTCGTGACACAGCACCCGCCCCAAAAGTCAATTGGATTGCCTGGAGTCAGTCACATTGCTTAGTGCGGCACAGATACAATGGCCACAGGCCGCGGAAGCCAGCCAAAAAGAGAAAGATGAAAGCGCTTGTTGAGAAATATGGTTGTGATTTCGGTAGAAAAGGATCAAGTTGAGGTATGCCAGGACACCAAGAAGCGAAAGACATGGCGAGGAAACGTGATGGCGGGAGAGCACTAAATATGATTGCCTGCCTTCTGATTTTCCAATGCCCGACATGACGTTGAATGAGAAAGCTTTGTAGCAGCTTCCTACTATCAGCATATAATGAGTAATGTTAATGCCTAAATCATTGCATGAATCAGTTATGGCTAGGAAGCGAGTGGGTAGTGACGGGCGAGATATGGGTGAGAAACGGTGCTAGTGTTACGACATGTTGAACCGTGCCATCGCCCTTGGCTGAATTGCCTGTACGCGTACAACGGATTTTCACGGATTTTCAGACACAACGGGCACAACTTAATCAACCCATTTGAGCCTTTGGCTTGCAGTAATTTTTGATTCGAGTTGCAATAAGCAGCAGGTCAAAATGGCAGTACATGTATAAAATGGTAAAGTACCTCATAGCTAAAACTATCGACATCAAAAAGCACTAACTGCTCATTATAATCTGCTTTTGCCAAAGTACTTCTCAAACCGATGCACAAACAGTTCGGGTCTGTTGTAGTGACCAGCAATATCGATTCCATACTTGCAGATCACTACATCGTTAGGACAGACATCGGCGTACAAGATACCCTCACCAGCCTCCAATGGTCCGGCGATGATATTGCCGTCAGGTCCCAAGATTGTCGCCAACCCCTTTTGGCGTTCTGTAGCCAGGTATTCGCGTATGTAGTCGTCCTGTCCGTACGCCTCCACAGCGTCATCATCGATGACACCCACAGAATTGATGAGAAACGTCTTTAGAGAATAAGCTAGCCCCCGCGTCGAGTTCAAAATGCAGTCTTGCATTTCAATTCCCGGAGAGAAATGGGTCGGCCATGATGCCACGTGCACGACAGGGTACTCCAGGCTCAATGAGTACATGGCTAGCGCGTTTGCATTCTCGCCGCAGATCAACCCGCTTAACGTGCCGAAGGGTGTCTCCGTAAATGATACCGCGTCTCCGGTTTGTCCAGGCGCTTGAATCAGTCGCTCTGCGACAGTGGGCACAAACTTTTGGTGCTTGTTCAATATCTTGCCCTCCGGGCCGAACATGACTTGAGTATTGAAAGTCGTCCCTGTAGTGCCCTTGATACGCTCATTGACGCCGACGATAGCATACAGGCCAGCCTTTTTGCATGCAGCGGCTATCTTCTCCGTTTCGGGCCCTGGCACTTCTACTGAATTGGCGAATAGCTTGTTGTAAAGATTCCAAGCTGGGGCACGATCCATGGGTATCAGCTCATCCCAAGCCGGGTAGCCGGGGATAATGCACTCGGGGAAGCCGATGACAGCAGCACCGTTCTGGCCGGCCTCAAGAATGAGGCTGCATACTTTGTTGGTGGTTGCTTCTTTGTTGAGGAATACTGGCGCCATTTGCACAGCGGCCAGCTTGATGCGTTGTGTGGGGTCGAACTGAGCCATGATTACGGATAGCGATCAGCAACAACTAGATCGAGAATTTCCATAAGATGAGTTTTCGTTGTTTGAAAAAAAAAAAGGGGGGGGGGGGAAAGACTGAGGCTGCTGTTGCTGCAGATACAAGGCATCTTGTAGAAACATATATACTTTAGGAAAGAATGGTCAACCTTATCTTAACGCTTTGGACCTATTTACAACTCGGCCGTCGCTCGTCCGTGTCAAGCCACTGACAAGTTGTGAAGTTTGTCTAATCAAACCGCTGGAGCATTTGTGTCCGTTGCTCACCCGCCCCCAAATTGACCCCGCCCATCATTGATCCCACAGAGGCATGATCTAGCACATGTACAGTACCAATAAGGGGAAATGCATGAATGATCCGAGTGAGCTGATTTCTTGAGTACCACAGTACCTTGGTGTCCCTTGGACAAGAACATTAGTCGACCAATGCCAAAAACGATCTTTTGACAAAAGAGTTAATGCTTTATCAGATAAGGGATGCCCACAAGCTTGATTCAATTTATCACTGCCTCAATTGGCCATTGACCTTTCTTGAAAGGTAAGCTTCACTGTAGAAAAGACTGAGTTAAAATTACCTAAGAAAAAAACGAAGCTTAAAGTAAAGAGTGTGTGAATACTCTTGATCCTCTCTATTGCCAGTGAAAGGTTTAATGTCACATTGTTAAAGTCGCCTCTAACATCGAGGCCAAAGTCTCTACTGCGCATGCAGCATATACACTCCTCGTTTTAAACCTTTCAAAATACTCTATAGTTTGAGCGACGTATTCTCTGTGTCTATCTTGCGAGCCACACTTGCAAGGTTCCTGATACCCCAAGAGCAATGATGCAGCTGAGAAAATGGGTAGCATTGACGACCTAAATCCCCTTGTGTTAACCAGGCATTCACAATCTGCCGAATCATTCACTGCTGGAATTGAACCTACCATATCATCTGTCTAGCTGTATTATCCTGATGAATGCTCCTATCCAATATGCCGTGAGCCGAGTCGAAGCAGATAGCTACAGACCTCATGTGGGCTGTTGAATGATGCGGAGAGTTCTCTTTCAACACTCGATTGATGACAATACGATAGTAAAGCAGAACCATCAAGATATTATGTCTCTGCCAATCTGCTTGCTCGCTCAAGTCTCTTGTGTCGTCAGTGGTGGGCATCACAGTCTGGAGGTGTGAGGGAAGCTCTGCTATGATTTCAGCAAGTTCGTTGTCATGTTTTCCTACAGTTTGCTCCAAACTAGCCTTTAACGCCAAGCTCTTCTGAAATCGCCTAACAACACGGCAGACCTTGCACATGACGAGCATGTATTGCACATGTCGTGGCTGTGAGGTCGGTGCCATTGGGCGACCCAAACACACTTCTGTATCGTCAAGTGGTAGAGGACACTCGACGGAGAAGTCATCGTCATCAATGCAGGTGTAGGTGAGAGGAGAACAGAGCCAGTCGCAAATGATCAGGGACCAGAAAATGCGACGGCGATATTGACTTTGGAGAGCTGCGCCATGGTCGGAGGGTATATCCCTATTTATGCCGAGTTGGTAACTGATGCGAACTGCGCAAGACCACAGGTTCGAGAACAGGTTGAATTCTCCGAAATGTATAAAGGCACCTTGTAGGGTAATGATGGTTTGTATGGTCCTTAGTTGAGGAACTCGAAGAAAATCGGTCTGGTCCATGAAGAATAGCGCGGCATCGAACCAGTTCTCCAGATACCAAAAGACTTTTTCTGCCTCAAAATTAGATAATTAGGTTTGTGACAGGCTCAAGGCTCAGAAGACATGACGCACGCGGTGGGATATCTGCTGCAGCGGCTTCTGCGTCGGTCATGAAGAGGAGAGATGCCTATAAGTAAATGTCTGCCGTCAGGGTTTGGTCAAATGCAACGTTTCGACTGGATTTCGGTCATACAGTCAAGTACGCAAAGTACAAGGCTAGCCAAGATGACTCAGAGGCGGTTTCGAATGATACAATTCTGCGTCTCGTATCAAAGTATTCGCAGTCGGCTTGGAACTCCGACGGTTCGCAAGCGCATAAGAGCCATGATATCCACAGATTTCCGTGTTTTATTATCGCCTGGCAGGAATGAGACGGTGGAAGCATAATGTCTCTCGCAGAAGCAACCGTCACTTGTCGGTGCTGCCTACTCAATCGTGTATACAACTCTGCTTCTCCACGATGCATCGAGTGCACATGGAGTCTTTCGTAAGGCTGCTGGGGCATCTCAGACCGTTCCAACTCAGCACGGAGACGATTGTTCTCTTCCTGGAGTTCAGCATAACTTCTTTGCGTCTCCTCTGACGGTTCACTAGGCAAGCTTGCACATTAGCCACTCACTGATCAGTCAAGTGGAGTTGATTGAGGGGCCTACGTTATCAATCGACCTTTGACAATGGACGGTCCAACCTTGCATGAATATGCGAAGCCCCGTTGTCGACACGCTTGGCAGGGTAGCTCTTTATCGCACTTGATCTTGCGCCGCCTACAGAATGAACAAGATCGTGTAATCCGTTGACTAACATGCGGGGGCAAATCCATGGTGAAACGGTCTCGCGTGAAGTAGCAAGGACTCCGTAGAGTTTGTGGCAGGGAAATGCACAGAGGAAATTATCGCACAACTAGAAGAAGTGTCGAGCCAAGGCCTGCATTACATTGCATGCGTCGTTATCGTTCGCTCTGGCCCGTGGGCCGTGGTAGAAACTCATCCGCTGCTCACCCGTGTGTCTAGCCAATCACCACGCGTCAATCTATCTTTGGGCTTATCTCCTTCGCTTGTCCGTCTTTCACCAATTGGATATCGCCCTAGCCACGAGCATTTCTTGCTTGGACTGATAGGCTTGGCAATTTGGGAGACTGCACAGAATTACTATAAAGCCAATGGATGTATGATTGCAATCTGCACCGATTCGGCTCGTACTACGAGCATTACGATTCTAGCCCATCATCTTTCAATCTTCTACACCACGTCATCCCGTGTCATTAAACCATTGCCCGCCCTCATGTCTAACACCCTCCGGAATACAATGAACACCGACGAGGTTGTTGCATTAACCAATTTTGGTATGAGAAAGGCTGAAATCGATAGCATAGCTGTGGGTGAAGCTGTGACTACACCGGCTCATGACATTCTGCCTCCCGATGGGGGCCGTGGCTGGATCTATGTTGTGGCTGTATTCTTCATGAACGCACACACCTGGGGAATATCAACCGTAAGTCAAAGTTCAAGCTGACCCAAGGTCTAAAAAAGCTAACAAACAATGCTTTCAATGCGATAGTGTTATAGCATATTCCTCGCATACTACCAAACCTCCAGTACCTTACATGGAGCCACGCCGCTCCATTATGCCTTTGTCGGCGGCCTGCAATACTCACAGTCCTTCATGATCGCGCCTCTCGCGACAAAGGTCATGGGCCGCTTCGGATTGCGAACCTGCCTTGTTGTCGGTGCCTTACTGCAGACCATCTCGTTGGTTGGCGCTTCCTTCGCTACCCATATATGGCATTTGTATCTTGGTCAAGGCCTCGGCTTCGCATGGGGTGTTGGCTTCATCCTGACCGGCACTCAAAACGTTATTCCCCAGTGGTTTACGCGCCGGAGAAGTTTAGCTAATGGCCTAGCAGCCGCGGGCACCGGTGCTGGGGGTTTGCTCTATGCACTTCTTGCTGGTCAGATGATACAACAAATGGGCGTCGGTTGGTCTATTCGCGTCCTCGGCATCACATCTGGGGCTGTAAATATCATTTGCAGTCTCATCCTGAGAGCCAACAAGGGTTATGTCCAGCCTGTGTACAGTCTCTTCAACTTTGAGCTGCTCAAGAAGTCAAAGTTTCTCGCTCTCCTCGGCTTTGCCTTCTTGAACATGCTTGCGGAGATCATCATCCTTACCCAGATTCCGGGGTATGGTGTCACGGTACTACAGCTCAACACATCGCAGAGCTCAATTATTGGAGCCATGATAGCTCTAGGACAGATTTTAGGGCGTGCTGTAATTGGAGAAGCCAGTGATAAGTTCGGACGCCTCAATATTGCCTCTCTCGTTACCTTCTTGGCGGGTCTTTGGACCGTTGCTGTTTGGACTGTTGCATCCAACTATGCCATACTCATCTTTTTCAGCCTATGCATAGGTGCTTTTGCGTAAGTCACTTGCCCTGCTCCTCAGCTACTGACATTTTGGTTAATATATGTCTTGCAGCGGGGCTTTCTGGGCCATTGTTGGTCCTGTCACGGCTGAAATCGTTGGTCTTGACCTATTGCCGGACAGCCTTTCCATGCTGTTTGTACTAATTGTAGCGCCAACCCTTTGTCAGTATGAGAAACACCAAAACTCCGTCACTTCCAGCTAATAAAGCTCAGTTTCACCCGTTATCGCGAACGAATTCGTTGAAAGTGAGAACGGTTCATACCTCGGGTGTCAATTGTTTGCAGGTACCATGTTCATGGGTTCCGCATATTTTGTCTGGGCTCTGCGCTGCGTCAGATTCCTCGAGTTGGAACGCGGTGGCAGTGGAGCAGATCTTGACTTGTCATCACCTGATTTGGCATCATTCTTCGAGAAACCATTCCTCCGAGCATTGATTTCTGTTAACAGGAAAATTTGAAGTGCCAGGTTTTGAGGGAGTTCAGAAACTCCTATGAAGTGTTTTCTTCCGCCTATCACTCATGCCCTGTTCCATAGTTCATGTCTTCTAAAACGAGCCCCGCGCTGGGGCAATGAACAATGATGGAATTTTTGAAAATATCCATTAATGGATTGGGACATTTGACGGGCAAACGGGATAGGAGGTGCATCATTCGATTCGTAACCCTTCAGCGATACCGTTTTAGCAATCTTAAAGAGTTTCTAGTCGACTTATAGGTATATTCTCTAGGTATAGCCCTTCCAAATACGGCCATTTTTCGCTTGATATGTTGCCGTCTTCTATCTAGGGTAGAAGAAAAGCAGAAAACAACTCATTTCATAATAGAACTCGGACATCGTAATCAGCAGAAACCCTTCCAAATACGGCCAGATTTTGCTTGATACATTGCCGTCGTCTTTCTAGGGGTAGAAGAAAAGCAGGAAACAGCATATTTCCAAATGATATTCGGACATCGTAATCAACAGAAACCCCCATCCCCAAATGATTAGTTTGCCCAATTCAACTTGTGCCTTCAGAACTTTCGAATGTGGTCCCAGCCTTGAGCTCTCTTCTTCAGCTGATCAGCTCTTTGTGCTTTAGTGACATACTTCGTCTCCGGGAGCAGAACTTTGTGAAGTTGCTTCAACGGTACTACTTGGCTCCAAACACTGATCCGGGCGCCGGCATCTTCGTTTGACATGCGCAGCCCCTGGAATCTGGTGAGAACAACGCCCTGGCCCTCATCCATTGCCTTAAGCCAGTTGTGAACCCCTGGATCGGTGGAGCTAAGAACCATGGTAGTCGTACCGTTTTTGTTTAGTACAACTTGCTCCATGTTGAGGGACTCCGTTCGGTTCTGGGGATCGAAGGTAATTTGATAGAGAGTGCGAGAGACCAAATTCCAGTATGGGGCTCCGGCAGCGTCAATCGTAATGACAATAGCCTCAGACTTGCTCATGTTGAAGTGGGAAAAGGAAGTGGCCTGAGTAGGGAGAATTCCGGCGTCTGGGTCTTGGAAAGGGGGTATTATGACGTTCTGCGGTTGTGACAGAGTCCAGTCGCCCTGAATGAGCTGTGAGTATGTTGGAATGGATATCCGAATTTCCTCTCTCGCTCTCTTGATGATCTCTTCATCTGTGAGAGGCTTGGTGGGTGGGACGGTTTTTTCGACAACGCGTACTTCCACTTGATCAGGCGCCTCAGCAATCCAATCACCCATGTTAAAGCGAAGCATGAGCAGTCTCGACTTGGGGAAAATCTGGATATGGTTGGGAGAGTCAGAAGCCGACGAGTTGACTGTTATGGTGTAGGAGCCATCTGCTTCTATGACAAGCTGTTCCTTTGTCAAAGTGGATGTTGACGGCGTAAGGACCCAATCCTCATGTAGAGTGAAGGTTGCATCCGCTACCTGTGTTCGCTTGCCGCGGATGATGTAGCTGTAAGAACTGTTGACAGGAATAGTACGGTAGGTGTTGTCGGTGTTGTCGTATCCGAACCGTCCGCCAAAAATACCGGGTCGAGGAGCAGTATCAAGCCAATAGACGGTGGGGCGAGCTGGATCATCGTTGACAATTCTCTGCAAGCATGAGAAAGCAAACTCTTCCATAGCTGTGTCAAGGCGTTGCTCTTGGATTGGATTCCCGGTGACTTGATACCCGTACTGCTCTGTTGTCTCCAAGAATGCTTTACGGGTCTCAGCAATGAGATCGTCAAAGGGACGCTTTTTGAAGATTTTGACAGCGAGGGCATCTAAACGCCTCTGGTCTGGCGTGTCCAACACGTTTCGACCAGCAACAAAGCCTATAGCCGCAGTGGCAAAGGCAAAGAAGGATTGAAGACGCATTCTTGAGCGCAATGAGGAATGAAAGACGGATAAGGGATCTGTGAATAGAAAAGCAGGTCGTAATTTGATTTGTTTTGGTCACTTTTTCTGGCGACGACATTTCCCTCTTATAGAATTCAAGCTGCCGACTCGGACTCCGTAAGCTAGAAGACCCCCTCCCCCAAGAAAAGGGGGGGGGACTGTGGCTAAGGGCGGTCCGCAATTTCTCGTCATAGTGTTATGGTCATCAATACCGATACTCTATGTACGATGTTACGCTGTTTGGGAGCTTGAATAGCATAGTCAAAACCGGATTGCCTGGATTCTCGGGCTCGGAGACTAATCGGTGTCCGAATATGAACAACCGTGCCATCGGCCCTCGTATTGAAGGGCGTATGATTGGCCTAAGCATTTTTAAGCCGGCCACTGAGACCATTTGCCAAGAGGAATAAACATCTGCTGTAGACATCTATGCGCACATGCATTACAATCTTTACGCTATAGCTCCTGCTCTACAGAGTAAGGCCCCGGTGACTTGGCGGCTCAATTCAACATCATCGGTCCCATGGCCACCCTGCGTTGAAAGGGAAACACGTTACTCTTACCAAAGACTGCTATATTAAAGCTTTAAATATTAATCGTAGTGATAATATAACAGCGTTTTTTTTTATTTGTGATTTTAATTCCTAACCTAGCAAAGAAAAATAAATATAGTATCTATTTACCCTAAATATATCATAACGTAAGTTAGTCTTATAATTAAACTAATTAATTACTTTTCTAGGTAAGGTTTCTATATAGAGATAGTTAATTAGATAAATAAAATATACTAAGCTATATAGCTAAAAAGGGGAAAGGTTACTATATATTGCCTTCTTTAGACGTCCTTTAAAGAGGGGATTTTATATGCTATCTTAAAAGGTAAACATAATATAGAATAATAAGAGCAATTAATTAATTAATAGTAATAAATACATTACTCCTAAAGAAGCCTAAACGCCTCCTCTAAAGTCCACGAAAGTAATAATAATAGTAAGACTCTACAGCCTTTGCCCCCTTTCTACACATAAGAAATTGCTTAGTAGCTTAAAATAGCCGAGCACGTTCTTCCCCCAACTCAATGGCAGAAGGGATTAACTTTTATAAGACTTTTATTAAGTGATCTAGAATTTAAACTGATACCTTTCAGTTCCTCAAGTATGCCTCAAAGTGGTGTGCAAATAACTCAGGGCGCTGATAGTGCCCAGCTACGTCCACAACAAACTTATTAACTAAGACGTCCTCAATACTAACGTTGGCGTATAGAATTCCCTCACCGGCGGACAGTGGTCCAGCGAGTAGCTTTCCATTTGGCCCAATAATCGTAGCTCGGGCGCCACCGGCATGAACTTCATCGTCAGACTCGCGTTGAGACAGCATCCATCTGCGCGTCTCTGCGTTGTCCGACGCATAAGCATCGATGGTCTCGTCGCAGTTGATGCTGACCGAGTTGATGATAAAGCAGCCCAGGTTATAGGCCATGCCCTTGGTGATCGACAATATGTCTTCCTGAGTAGAGCTGTCGGGCCCAAAGTGCGCCGGCCATGAGGCCACGTGGATGGTCGGATACTCAAGGGATAGGCTATATAGCGCCATAGGATTACAGTTCTCGCCACAAATTAAGCCACTCAAGGTGCCAAACTTGGTCTTGGTCGATACTGCCGTGCCCGTAACCCCAGGTGCATGGACCAATCGCTCCGTCACGGTTGGCACATACTTTTGGTGCTTGTTGACGATATCTCCACTGGGATCAACGATGATCTGCGTGTTGAATGTCGTACCCGTTGTATTGACCAAGCGCTCGTTGATTCCTATGATGGCGTATACGCGGGCGTCTCGGCAAGCCTGACCGATGAGATCGGTCTCGGGCCCAGGCACCTCAACCGACTCGTGGAACTGCTGCTTATAAAAGTTGATGGCTCTGGCTCCGTCGGCGAGCTGAGTTTGGCCCCAACCAGGATAACCAGGAATGCAGCATTCAGGGAAACCGATAACATTGGCTCCTTGTTCCCCGGCTTCTCGGATCATTTTGCACACCTTGGCAGTCGTTTGGGCCTTGTTCATGAACACGGGTGCAATCTGAGCAGCAGCGATCTTGATTTGAGACTTGTAGTCCATCGTGGGGCTGTTGTTCGCTTGGTATCGCATCTTCGAGGAGTGGGTAGGTGGGAGATTGACTTGGTAGGAGGTTGGGAGCCTGGTCGCTGGGTTTGATGCAAGGTATTGTGTTCGATTGGACCGACAGAAGTTTTCACAATCACCGTGGCTCAAGAAAAGCAGGCCGAGACAAGAATAACCGATGTGATTGTCGATGCGAGCCAAGAATCAGTTTCGCTCTCAATGAGGCAAATTGACGATTTAAATTGTTTTCAAATGGTGTCAAATCAAAGCCAGTCGGCTTGACAGCCTAATTGGGAGCACATATAAGGTCGGTACTGTTATCTCGTCCGTCTCTCCCCCGTTCATTAGCGGCATCACTAATTTCCAGAACTGAGCCCTTCCCCCACTTCGATAAAACAAATATTAGGTTCTTATCAGTGGTTATCCGAGCCTATCTCGACCGCACCATCTCCGTTGATCTGTCCAGTGCACACTAAACTATCCTTTCTGCGGCCGTTCAATCGCCGTCTTGATTACGTATCAACTCTCCATTTACCAACGATAGATAATAAGAACCCTGAGAATTATCCCGAGGCTGGTCTCTGTTTTGACATAAATGGCCTCGCTTTCTCTGGCGATACTGTAGGGATTTTGGTCAACCCCGACGCTCAAGGCAGTGAAATTGCCTTTTCTTTTTGACCTGACGGCCCTATCAACATTCGCCATGATTTCTTCCAACACTGGATCTTCTCTCGAAGTCAACTCTGAGGAGAAGCCAAGCGCTTCTGACCCCAGAGTTGTTATCGATGTTTCTGAATCCGAAACCCCTCCTGATTTGAACGAGTTAAAATATGATACACCTCGTGGTTGGGCCTGCGTTCTTGGTGTCTTCTTAATCACTGTACACACTTGGGGAATGAGTAGCGTAAGTTCTTTCTGTCAGCTTCCTCTCTCAGCTGCCAGCCGGACAGAGATTTGGTCTAACTCCAGGATTCTTTGCAGGCATATGGAGTCTTTCTCACGTACTATGCGACGTCTCCATCCTTCCAGCCCACCTCAAACGTTATGTTTGCCTACGTAGGAGGGCTCAGCATTGCCGTTGCATTCATGACTAGCCCTTTCGTGGGATACTATGTCAGTAAAGGATATGTTCGAGCCATCCTCTTCGCCGGGGTTGTAATCGAGACTGGATCCTTCATCGCCGCTTCATTTGCTACTCGGTCGTGGCATCTATTCCTCACCCAGGGCGTCGGCTACGGCTTAGGGATTGGAATGTTATATACGGGGTCAGTTGGCATCATATCGCAGTGGTTTCGCCGCCACACCGGTCTTGCCAACGCGCTGGGGGCCGCCGGCACCGGGGTTGGCGGTATTGCGTACTCTCTAGGCACCAACCGCATGCTGGAGGATCTCGGATACGCCACGACCATGCGCGTCCTTGCTGCCCTGATCTTTGTCTTCAACGGCATTGGCGTCTTACTTCTACGCAGCCGCGATAAGCAGATCGGTGTCATCATTCGTTTGCCTTTTGATTACCGCCTTCTTACCACACCGGGCTACCCCCTGATCCTCGTCTACGGCCTATGCTGCCTGTTTGGATATATTATGGGCCTTTTTTCTATGTCGTCGTACTGCATCCACATCGGCCTTACTGCTAGCCAGGGTTCTGTTGCCGTCGCAATGATCAGCGTCGGTCAAGCGTTCGGTCGCCCGGCCATCGGCTTCCTGTGTGACAAACTGGGCATTTTGAACGTTACTACAGGCGCCGCGGCCTTCTCTGCCATTCTCAGTTTCGTCATGTGGCCGTTAGCGGAATCATATAGTGTGATTCTGGTTTTTGGGCTTCTGGCTGGTTCGGTGACGTGAGTAGCTCTTTATTAAAGCAAGTTTCACGATTTACTGACAGTTGAATATAGTGGTACCTTTTACGCAGTAGTTGCTCCCTTGACCGCCAGTGTTGTTGGGCTTCGAGAGCTGACTAGAGCACTCTCCCTCATTTGGATAATCCTGGCCGTTCCAGCCACATGTGAGTTAACTTTCTGACCTCTCACCAGACAAGCTTCTCACATCGTGTCTCTTATCGCAGTTTCTCAAGTAGTCGCCAATGGTTTGATCGAAACTGGAAAAGGTTCGTATTTGAACGTGCAGATGTTTTCTGGCAGCTGTTACGGCCTAGCCTTTATTTGCATGACTATATTTCGTGCTCTAGTAATTGGAAAAACTGAAGCGGGCGAAGGTTCTGGTTTCGTGACTCGGCTTTTCACAGTCGCACGGGTGTAGGCTTCAGTCATCAATCCTCTGTAAGAGGTAAAGCTTGAACACAATAGCTAAATCATGTACAAAAGACCATTTTCTCGCTTTGTATTTACCTGCAAAGCACATGCCTGATCCACGCGTAGATATTCCCAAAGTGATCCGTCCCAATAATGCAGAACGAGTCTCCTTCCCTAGTTTCCCATCTGGTGTCCTTGCTTCAAAGAAAAAGCTGCTTAGACATTGTCACTCTCTTTGTTATCGGCCGAGAGTTTTGTTGACCTTCGCCTGTCAAAGCACGCAAACCACCTTTTGAACCGGTCCTTACAACATTGTGCATCCAACTACCCATGTCTGTTGTTTCCACCGTCCGAATCCATTGGATAACACTTGACTATTCACATCATGGTAGGTTAGATGGCAATGTTTTGAAATATAGAAAGAGCCTCGTCAAGCTTTGTCAGACTGTGGGCGGCCATAAGTGACATTGTCGTTGGGGATAAATGTGATTGTGGGATTCCACAAGACGAACATCAGAGAACTTGGTAGTTTTCTTGTCTTTGTGGATCGGAGAGTACTGGCACTTAATGATCACGGAGCCCGCGGACGCCCGCGGGTGCCCGTGGAATGGCGACCGCACGATGACGCACCAGCGTTCGGGTCATGCTTGGCCGTAATTGGGTGAATTTCACTAGTGAGATCTGAAGGCAACAACGATCTCCTTAGAGGGCCGGTGCCTTGTGTCAGATTAGAGTTTGGATTCTCGTATTGCCAGGGTCTAAAGCGACGCAGCCACGCGGTTCATGCGCGTACAAGCAAATCCAGGGACCGGACTTGAGCCTCAAAATCCTCTTTCAGGAACGGAGATTAGCGAAAAACTCCGCAGCCGTATGATAGCAATCAGGGGCAAATAACCGTATATAAGTCACTGTCATAAGTCGCTGTCTTAGGTGTCTTATCGCCTAACCATTAAACATAAACAACCTCACTGCATCTATTTCATTATGACTGGATCGGATTCTTCTACTGAATTGCCCGTCGCAAAGACTCGCCTACGCCGGCTTGGCTGCCTGTAATATCTTACTCCCCTGCGTACTTGTACGAGAAGTGTTAACAAGCCTCAGTGAACTGTATCAATCCGCCCTTCACAATGTCCGACACTACTGCGGCACCACTATCACATGTCGCTATGCCCTCCCTCCACCATTGGCAAGTTTCGACATGCAAAAGGAAGTAGTACGAAGGTTTGAGAATGCCGTCGCACAGACAATTCTCCAGTTTCCGATGCTACAAGTTGGGCTTGTTGGCGAGAGCACGAGAAGGCCATACTGGGTCTCACTTCCGACAATCAATCTGGCCCATCACATCCATTGGCATATTCTCGCCGACTCAAACCGCTACGACGAGCAGTACAACGCAAATCTTCTCTATCAGCTTGATGCCAAATTTGAACACCTGGAGACTAAACCCGGCTGGAGGCTTCTTCTCATGCGCACTGAAACAGACAGCTTCGTTGACGCCATGTTCGTCTGGAACCACGCAAATTGCGATGGAATGAGCGGCAAGATTTTTCATCTCTCACTCTTGCAAAGCCTCAACCAACCCACCAACTGGGGTTCCTTTCTTCCGGACTCGAGCGTAATATCGACTGCGTTGACCGCACAAGATCTTCCTGTTCCCCAGGAGAAGTTGGCCAAACACCCCATAACTCTCGGATTTGCTTTTTCACAAGTATGGCATACCTTCGGTCCGTCGTTACTCTCCTCCAAGTCAGCCAAGGCCACGTGGGCTCCTCTTCAACTAGGGTCTTACGCTTCCCAAACAACTTCTTTCAACATCCAAAATGCAGCTCTTTCTCGCATTCTTGGTGCCTGTCGTCAGCATAGTACCACTCTGACCGGTCTCCTCCACGGTATCATTGTGGCATGTTTGGCCTGTTACGTCACTGAAAACAAGGCCCGCGCTTTCACCGCCTCCACTGCAATGGACCAACGGAGATTCATGTACCCTAACAAAGACAATGCAGCTGATGCCCAGAGGAAGGTGCAGAACTGCGTGTCGACCATCCACCACACGTTTGACTCCGACCTGGTTGCGGATATTCGGGCCACAGCCCGGGCCAACAACTGGGAAAGCCAACCTGTCCATGATCTTGAGAAGGAGATATGGTCAGCATCAAGGATCGCCCGTGGGGATATCGAGGAAAGGCTGAATGCCGGCCTGAAAAACAACATTGTTGGCTTGATGAAGCTAGTGCATGATTGGCAGGAGTATCACGGAGATCAAGCAAAGAGGGATCGCGAGATATCCTGGATTGTAACCAATCTCGGTGTTATGGATGGAGAAATCGAGTCAGGGACGGATGTGCATGATGGGGATGAGAGGTGGTCTATAAATCAGGCGAACTTTGCCTTGAGCGCCCACCTGGCGGGTCCATTCGTGCAGGTAAGTGCCCTGTCTGTCAAAGGCCATGATTTGTCTATCAGCCTTTCCTGGCAAGATTCAAACGAGGGCAACGAAATTTGTACTCGACTGGCTGAGGGTATGGAAGCTTGGTTGAGATTTCTTGGACAAAGCGATATGTAGATCACCATTCATAACTTCTTTAATTTGAAACATGAGCATTGTAGTAGATTGAGTGTTGAACCAATCCATCACGGCTATTCCACAAAAGAAAAACTTGAAACTTCGTTATGATTAACAGGCCCGCCTGTTAAAATTCTCATCCTCCTCAAGCAGAGCCACGGACAGCCCGAACCTTCTCGATGAGGAACTCAGGGGCAGGGCCACGAGCATCAGGACCATAGGCCAAGTGAGGTGCAGCAACGATCAAGCTACCGGTGCAAACGAGATCGCCCACGTTGCAGAAGACCTTGGTCCTGTCAGCAGGGTAGTTGGGAATTCGGCCACGGTTCTGCAGGTTCTTGGTGTAGCCAAACAGAACAGTTCCGGCGATCTTGTCGCGAATAGCCGAGTCAAGGTCCTCGATGGAGGCCGCTGCAAGTGCAGCACCCTGGCTGTAGCCACCGGCGATCAGAGTCGCGTCAGGGCACTTGGTGTTGGCCTGCTGGAAGAGACCGAGCATCTCCCGGATGGCGGCGCTAGAGGTTCCGCGGGGCAGAGCGTTGTCCCCAAGAGTGGCTCGGTAGGCACCGCCAACGCCCTGGATCCAGACACCGTCCGTTCCGAAGGCGGACTCAAGGTTGGAGGCGATGCTAGGACCGAGAGTTCCCTAATGTATGTGTAAGAAAGTGGCGTGGTAATCAGAACAAATTCTACGAACCAAGTTGCCCGTCTCTGTTGAACCTCGGGCATAAATGAAGATAACATCGGCGCAGGAGGCGCTGTTGCCGTTGGTCAAATCGTCGCGAGTTGTTCTACCAAGCTGACGCGCCTCAAGCTCCTGAGCAGGGTTAGAGGTAGGCAGAGCCGAAGCCGTGGCGGCGAGAAGTGTGGTGAGAGCGAAGAACTTCATGGTGAAGATGGTAAAGAGCGAAAAGGACGCGGTGAAGAATAGAAGTGAATGTTGATGAAGTGAAGGTATGTTGAATGTATGTGTGGTTGTCTGGTTTCGTTCCCAGTGGCCTGGCACAACGATATTTAAGCTTGAACAGATGAAACTATCATCGTCCAAGCTCTGAAATCGAGCCTCGGCTCGCGATCCATTTCCTCGGTTTCTAGCGTCAAGAGAGGGGCAGTTTTGATCAAAGGATGTCAAAACTCTTGATACTGGACCTAGCGCTCGCAGCTATGAGTCGTGATAGTTTCAGGCAACCTGGTCGCTTCAGGAAACCACTCCGTGCCCCTCCCCGCAAGGTCTTCCGCTTCTAGTTGCAACCCGTGCCGATCGCTAAACCGGTAGGATGGAACGTTCCCCGCAAAGGTGAAGAACCCAATCAGCGAAATCGCCTGTTCAGCTGTCACTTTGACAAGCGTAAGTTTGGTTTTAGAGATGAAACCCTGGAAAAACCACCTTGCCTATTCTGTCACACCTTGCGAAGAGTGTCAGAGCGCGCATAGACACCACCTACCTGATGGTGGAGAGGCATCAGGAGCTTTTACGAGAGCCTCTTTACGGTGATTGGAGGGTTTTGAGATCAACAGATTATGCCAAGCTTGGACTCGTTCATCCGCAAATCAGCGGTTCGGATATCTACCGACCTACCTGACCCTGCCGCTCATCATGGGTGGGTCAACCTACCTACCTAACCTAGAGAAACACGGAGCATCGTTGGATCTACTCAAATGGGAATTTCATTCGAGCTGTGCTTTTAGGGGGTAGAACCATCTTGTTTGATGCAAGGCGTACTCCGAAGGAGGAGATGGTGTCAGAACGAGGTCCAAGATTTTATGCCGTTCCCATCTCATCTCAGTCACAAAAGTTATTCGGACAGGTCATTTTCACTTCGGTTCAGCTTCTCGTGCCACACTGCTCCCCTTCCACTAAGCGAACCTCTGACACTACCATGACTTTGATGTCAGTTGGAGTTTTTCTGCCCTTTCCCTTTGTATCCTGTAACTTTTCGTCGAGGTGAATAGAAACCACTGGAAGAAGTACGCATGGCCTTGAACGGAAAGGTGTACATTCTGACCAGTAGAACACCCCAGCAAAGCAATATGATGCAAAAGCAACATGAATAATCAACGCACGGAGTAAAGGGAGAATTATTGTATTTTATAACACCCCGGGTGGGGAGACGGGCAGAAGGGGTATAGATTTCGTGCTCGTGACATGTTTTTTGACATAGAGATGCTTCGTCTGATAGCTCGGACTGGCTTCTCGGTTGGCCATCAGCCATCGAGCTCATCGGAGGACGCCCTGTCACTGATCTGAATTTTCAAGACGTGACTGGGGTCTTCTTGGAAGCGCCAAGGCGAGGCAACTCGTTATCGCGCCGCACGACTCTGCCGAGGCCTAATTCAACACCGTGCCGATGACATGGCCGCCCTCCAACCCAGTTTGCCTCGGATGGTGCCAAATCACACATTATAGGAGGCTGTGTGAATGTCTACATCTATATGTATTCGTGACTTCTCGTCTGAAAGGGGTTAGGATAGCAGACCCCCATCAAGATTTAGGATAAGATAATCAAGCTAGAAGATACTCTCATTTCCATAACCAACGTACAGCCCAGCTACATCCAGCCACCTTATACACGTTAAAATAGCGAGTCAATGAGAGTCCTTAGAGATCTTGGTTACTTAATCATATTTTCCTCCATCGCTGTAGACGACCAGAGCCACAGCAAAATCTTCACCAGGCCATCAACAACTTCGTAAACGGCCTTGACGCGGGAGGAACAGTTGCATTGCTGCATGACACGCACCCCAAAATGGTGGACGATATGTTTCCCAGAGTTTTCCGCGATACAGGGGAGGGGCATGAGAGTTGTGACTGCGGGAGAGTGTTTTGGTATGTCCTTGTCTAGCTGACATCCCATTAACGCTTGAAGAATGTATTACTCAACTGAGCAGGTTGCATCATGACAGTAGTACGAAGACGGTGAACAAGGCCATTTCATTCGATGAATTATGCATTAAAATAGTGTCTTTTTTCAGAATGAGTAAGGATTAGTTACACAGTTGCCGGAAATGAGATCTTGTTAGAGCGAAGTTCCCAACCAACCTCTGTTGTTAAGCTGGTATTCAAGACTATTTAGAGAAAGGTAACAAAAGAAGACGGCTCCGGTAGTACTTCCCCTTGAACATTACGATCAGAGCCCGTAATCCCAAGTTTTAGAGGACCAGGCCCGGCTACGCTCCTCACTGACTAAAATTGCGTTGCCTCCAATGTCTTGGGAATAACTGGGCTTAGAGCTACGAATTTCACAACGCTGATTGTTGCAAGAGCCGGCAATGTTCAGTTGGCCGGCTCGTTCGCTGATTTCACTTGATTTGATCATATCATACCTTCCACTTCTTATGATGTGCTGCCTTGCAGCCTGCCTTGGAGGCCAAGTTTGAGGCCAGGTCTGAGGAAGCTCGGGCTGTGCAGTCATTGGGTGCGGATGCAGTATGATGAAACGTGCTGCTGATTGGAAGAGGGCATGCTAGGGTGGTTGGGGCAGCTGTGAGGCTGAAATGTGCAGCTTTTGGCGCCTAATTGCTCGGCGTCTAAGCATGAACAGAAGGTCGCAGACCCATCTGCTACTAACTTAAGTCCGGCACTCTTCCCTTGAGTTTGAACTGTTACCTATCAGCGACCAATCTCTCCGGCAGAAGAAATGACAGAACTGACCCACGAAAATCCATCGTGCGATGTTTGCTTCGACTTCAAGTTCTCGCCGCAGCGTATCCGTCAAAAATTCGGTCGGCGGTTAAGAGCTACACCAGGCTTGAACTTTTATCCTAGGCAAATTCAACAACTTGGGTGGTCGGGTACCGAGGCGTGTCGGTTATGTGCGTTTATCGTCAAGGCAGTATCATACTTTGAGATGCTCCCTGCTGACGATTCGACAATTTACCTCTCCATCACCGAGGCGGGCGCAGTCGCGGTATTTTCTCCATCCTTGTCCGTCACGATGCAGATTTACACGCCAATCGGTTAGTTTAGTGCAATAATTCATAGTGGCTCTCTGACATATATTCTAAAGACCAACCGGCCACTTTGGAAGGCCTAGTCAACAACCACGAAATGAGTTCATGTGCGGGCTCTCAGAAGGCGTATGTTTTCATTGAGTCATGTCTTGCAAGATGTTCTCAGCATTCATCCTGCTATCCTCCGACACGCGACGTTCCAACCAGACTTATCGATGTCGGTTTGCCCAACGACACTGAGATACGACTTGTGGAAACCACGTCCACGGCGGAATACTATTATGTTGCCCTCAGCTATTGTTGGGGTAAGTCCGAGGTAGTCAAGACTTTATCAACAAACTACCGAACCATGCAACAAGGAATAAAAGTATCTCAGCTTCCGAGAACGATCTAGGACGCGATCGAGGTGACCAGGAAACTTAGGCAACAACATCTGTGGGTCGATGCTATCTGCATCATCCAACACTCACTATCAGACTGAGAGTATGAGTCAGCTAGGATGGCTTCTGTGTACCGAGATGCCTACTTAACCATTGCCATCGGGACTGCAAGTTCAGCAACAGAAGGGTTTCTACACCATCGCCATCTAGCTGCAAGCCAGAAGCCTTCCTTCGGGCTGAGTGCCAGTATGGAAAAGGCGAAAAGTTCATTCTGGGTGCAAGGATCATTTCCGACAAAGCAGCACATACCCAACAGAGAGACGGGGGAGAGGAATTGCCTCTATATGTCCGAGGATGGACTCTTCAGGAGAGCCAGCTCTCGAGGCGACTGTTAACATACACCGAAGAAGAACTCTGGTGGATGTGCTTGGAGGAGTCAACTTGCGAGTGCGATACTCTTGGCAAGGCGGAAGAACGATTTTGGGGGGTGGATAGTGGAATCGACAATTCTGATCAAGCTTTCGAGCACTGGCGTCTTACAGTCGACAGGTACCTGAGTCGCCACCTGACTAACACTATGGAGAAGTTACCTGCAATCTCAGGAATCGCACAAGTTGTTCAAGACATCCCTAAATCTGGATATCTTGCGGAAATATGGTCAAAAGATCTCAGCTATGACTTAGCTTGGTATGCCGCATTTGGAGAAATGCTCTCGTGGAGTTCTGAAAGGTTTGTCTTTTCCCAGTATCGCGGGCCAACCTTCTCTTGGGTTTCGATCGACGAAAAGGTACTGTGGGAGAAAAGATTATGGGGTTGGGCGCCTGCAAGCCCCTTTGACCTTATACAGGCCGAATCGACAGTCGTGGGCAAGAACCCCCTTGGTGTTGTCAAGAGCACCTACATTACTCTACATGGTCTTACGTTGGCCACGACGCTGCGACTGGGCCCGATGCGAAACATGAGCCAATCATTCACTTACTATGTACGGAGAAGCACCCAAGATCTCCACGTACAGGCGATCTTCAGGCTCAGTTAACCCATCAAGTTAACTGGGACTGAAGATCATCATCGATGTTGATACCCGAGCCAAAAGTTCGTTGCCTTCATACGTCCATCAAAGAAACGGACAGAAGGATGCATAGTGGGCCAATCGGAATGAAGCTACGGTATTGACTGTCCGAGGCCAAGTGTAGAAGAGATTTGGGGATTTTCGGCTTGTGTAGACCGGAAGCTGAGTAGCCCAGCGCCAGCCTGTCGTGGTGGACGCGTCCGCGGAGATGCAAAAAGAGATAATCAACAAGATCCCTCAGCCTGACCCTACCTTCCGACAAGTCTTGGGTGTGCTTTCATTTTGTCTTATCTCAATTGGTTTACTACCCGATATCAAAGATACGGCCCAAGATAGCGCTGAATTTTTAATCATAATTGGCGTGGTTTCCGACGTTGAAAGATAGCTATCTGATCATCTCCCATTGCCGGATATCAAATATCCAACCCCGCAATCAACGTTGATAACCTCAACATATAAGAATAGAGACATGACGAACCTCGTCTATTGGACTTTACTCTGGAGACATCGATTAATATTTTGAACATCATCATGATTGACTTTACTCTTACCCCATCTCAGGCGGAAGCCCGACAGAGCGCTCGGGAGTTTGCCTCAACTGTCCTCACGAAGGCTGCTGCTGAATACAGCCATCATCATGACCAGAAGTCCCGCTTCCAGGCGACTCGCCCATTCTACAGCCAGGCAGTGAAGCATGGTCTGGTCAAAGGCCAAGTTCCTGTCCCATTGGGGGGCACCTCGGAGAGTCTAACTCACTCCGCCATCGTTCTTGAAGAGCTGTTCGCGGTTGAACCCGCTGCCTCCATTACAATCGTCGCAACGGCTCTGGGCCTAATGCCACTCATTCTGGGCGGCACACCTGCTCTACAGGAAAAGTTCTTGAAGCCTTTCCTGTCTATGCAGGGTGAGCCCGTTGCCAGTCTGATGCATTCGGAGCCAGAGGGGACTGCCAATTGGCTGGAGAAGGGAGGACGAGGCCTCCAGACAACAGCCAGAAAGGTTGGAAATGAATGGATTATCAATGGCGAGAAGGTATGCGGCTTTTGACTCTAACCGGATATATACTAATCAGTATTTAGCTTTGGACGTCGAACAGTGCCGGCTGGGATGAAGAGGGAGCAGCTCTTGCGTGCGTCGTGTGCAGGCTTTCCGATGATGCATCCAAGCCCCAAGACCCCAACGTTGACCCCGCTTCGCTCATCATGATCCTCCTTGTTACACCGGAGGTCATTGCAAACAACCAGAAAGGAGCATACCAGGTTCTAGGGGAGCCGGAGCTTGCGGGCCACCTCACCACCTCTGGCCCACACACTCGCTTCACCGAGTTCCGTGTTCCTCAGGAAAATCTGCTCTGCGCTCCTGGAACGGGTGTACCTATTGTCGAGACAGCCTTTACCATGTCCGCGGCCCTCGTTGGTGCGATGGCTGTTGGTACAATGCGCGCAGCCTTTGATGAAGCCCTTGCCTTTGCCAAGTCTGACACGCGCGGTGGCTTTAAGCCTATCATTGAGCATCAGAGTGTGGCTGACAAGCTCATCGACTGCAAGATGAAGATCGAAACGAGTCGTCTTCTGGTGTGGAAAGCGGTTCACACGCTTGATGACCCTGCGGTTGATTGGAAGGTGAAGCTCGAGTTCTCGATGCAGGCCAAGATTTATGCGACAGATTGCGCTGTCGACTGTGTTGTGGATGCGATGAAGGCGGTTGGCATGAAGTCGTATGCGAAGGACATGTCGTTTCCCAGATTGCTAAATGAGGCCATGTGCTACCCCTTGTTTGATGGTGGTAATGTTGGGCTTCGTCGACGGCAAATTCAGAAGCTCATGACTGAGGAGGAATACAAGCCATGGGAGGCGACCTACAGCTCTCGGGTAGTAGAGAAAGGGAAATTGTAGAATCAGACAGTTATGTTTATTATATATTTCTTGATTGAACACGCTTATACCAACTCTGTCCCCGGGTGACACTTGGCTCTTCACACCAGCAACGTCTCGATTCTTGGGCTCTCTGGACGTTGTTCGCACATTGGGACTTCCTCCTCCCTTTCGGAATATTAGTCTTTCAGAGGAGCCGCGTGCAACGTATCTAATAGTTTTGTCTAATGGAATGCATCCTCGTGACCTTCGTGTTTAGCATGGGCATTATCTACAGAGCCGTGTGCAAACTGAACCAGGATCACAGTCTCCTGGCTTCTCATCCGCTTCCTAAGCTCATCAATAGCTAAGTTGCGTATGTATTCCTCTAAATGCCTAGCTTAATGTGACTAGGTCAGAATAATCGTGGACCATAGGAGCCCGCCAAATACAACCGACATGATGGTTCCCCTCCTCGTGGTATGAGTGCGCAGAGGGAATTCGGAATTAAAAAGATGTTGGTGGTGCCGGAGAGCCGAAGATGTGATAGTGAGCGCAGAGAGCAGTACTGAGTAGATCCACAAGATACTTCGACGCTTCAAACGTTGCACACCGCTTGCGTAGTTCACATGCAGAGCCTCCTAAATCTCGCACCGTCGGCATGCTCGGATCTCGGGGTCGTGGGGTAGTAAAGGCAACATGGCCGAGTAAATTATAAGCCTCAATGATGCAAGACATGCACCTATGGCGATTATAACCAGGGCCAATTTCTCCAGCCAACCCAGATCCCAGTACAGATGACGCGACCGCCTGGGTCGGAGATTTGACTGCTCTAGAAAGAAGTTCATCTCCACTTACGGTAGTACACCCGAAGAATGAACCATCGCAATTGGAGCGCGAAATATTTACAAAAGAACATCCTTTATTCAATTATTCCAGCTATCATACTTTAGATATCGTCAATCCCGTCATCGTTGACCCATCTGCCTCATGGCTGTCACAATCGTGTTTCGGCCCGGATGATGGAGCATGATTTCCCTCTAGGCCTGCCTCCATAGTATATAAAAGCTTGGGATCTGCGTCGCTATAGGTATTACGGAACATTCGGTACCCTGGATGATATCTTTCATGATGCGGCTTCATCCAATCTCCCTCTTGACGTTTCTCAGCCCCCTTGTGGGTGCGAGCAGAGGCCCGTTCTTGGAAGAGACAGGCGACGGCTCTTGGGTCATTGGCAATGATCTATGGAATGTCACCCAAGGACCTGTTTATGCCAAGAACCTCTTTTGGCAAGGCATCCCTGGGGCAGACTTGGTCGGGTCTGCCTCTGGCCACTATGTCGGATATGGTACGTCGTCTTGTCCTTCCAGAGTCTAAAGCTAATCTTGTCTCTATAGACGGAGAGAGCAACCTTGTCTTCACTAACGCCAAAGTGGCAGCAAAAGGGACGCACTTTATTGACGTTAGCTTTGAAGCTACGGCTGGAGACCTCCACTGGGTCATATTTGACGATCTCTCCGGAGCATACCAATACTTTGTCAACCGCGCCCTGCCCGATATAAGTATCTTCCGTACTCTTTGGAGGCTAAACCCAGACTACTTCACTCATGGGCGAACCCATCTCAAGGATGAGCCACTTCCCGACTTCTCGCTCTATTCCACGGGCACTAACGTGCAAGATGAGACCTGGCAACTCGCCGATGGCTCATTCATCACGAAGTATGACTGGTCCAATGCTGTCAGGGACCGCGACTTTTATGGAGTTTACGGCTCAAAAGTCGGTTCCTGGTGGATTCATCCTTCGACTGAGTACTACAACAGCGATCATCTCAGCCAAACTTTGACTGTTCACCGGGAGAGCAAGACTGGTGATGCTGTACAGCTCAACGTCGTGCAGGACACCTCTCACTTCCGTGTTGGCCAAAAGACTGCCCAACCAGCCGGGAAGATCTGGGGTCCTTGGCTGTGGTATCTGGTAAGTCTCCATTCGACTAGCTCTAATGGACCAGTAAGATAACCCTGAGCAGAACAACGGCAGTCGAGCCGACGTTGCACACAAGCGGCAGGAGGAGCTCCGGCACTTCCCATACAACTGGCTCGACAACAAGGCTTACAAGGCGAGAGGCGGCGTGCAAGGAACCCTTCGCCTTTCTGACGGCCGCCCAGCTTCCAATGCAGCCGTCTTTCTCGGTGACGCCGACACTTCTATTCGGCCATCTGTCCAGGGAAGCAACTACTACTACACTACTTACACCAACGATAAAGGTCGGTTCTCGTTCGATGACGTCCGAACTGGGCCTTACGGTCTCTATGCATCGTCAAACGGAGGAAAGCTCGCGGATGTCTATACCAACTTTACCAAGTCGGATATCACTATCACCAAGGACAAGACCCTGAACTTGGGCCAACTGAACTGGAAAGTGAAAGACAGAGCCAAGCGGATCTGGCAAGTCGGGGCCTTTGACAAAACGGCGCGAGGATTCAAGAACGGAGGGGTTCCATACCAACATGGCGTGACCGAGGAGAGCCCTGCCAACTTGACATTTACGGTCGGCAAATCTCAAGGCTCAGACTGGTACTACGCATCCTCCGCGATCGGAACATGGACCATCGAGTTCGAAATCTCAAAGGAGGACATTGCCGCCAACAAGGCAGCACTGCTGAGCGTTTCATTCGCTGGATACTCACAAAGCGCAGCACTCAACATAGACGTCAACGGAAAGGTGTACGGCTCATTGAGCAAGGACGTCTTGACGAGTGACCCTGCCCTTTACAGGTCCGGAAAGACTAGTGGTGAATGGCGCTTCTTTCAGTACGATATCAAGCCAGAGGTGTTGAAGGAGGGCGTCAATACAGTTGGGTTTACTGTCACACGGTATACCAAGTGGAGAGGCTTTCTGTGGGATAGCATTATCTTAGAGTGGGCGTGAGAGGATGAGGTTGGAAGAGCTGTCGGGGGGAATTAGAAGTAGTTGTTACATAACAAAATAGCCCCTCCTGCACTAATATACATAGAAAAAGTCGGGGTTGTTCCTATCAGTGAGAAACTCCGGAGCCTGTTCCTGGATACCCTCACCACTGTCTCGCGCCACCATGACCTTCCTGTTTCGTACGCCGTAGAGAACTCTGGTCAAGATACTGACAACGACTGATCCACCACAAACACAGAACGCGGTGACTTTGGCTGGAATGTAGCCTGGTGCATCCCTGGCCTGAAATGTTTGAGGGCCAATGATATTGGCAATGGAGAACCCAATTGCGATAATAGCATTCGTAGTGACCTTCTTCGTGTATCCCTGAATATTGGCTCCCACCAAGGCATAGATGAGTGCCAGTGGTGCCACGTCAAAGTTGATCAAATAGATACCAGCGAGGGAGCCAGCTTGGCTGTCCGGATAGAACGACATCAGGCCCGCCCCGATGAGAGTGGGGATCATGAGGAGACAAATGGCAAGCCAACGTGGAAAACGGTACAGGATGGCAAATGTGCTGAGCAGAGTGGCAGCTACTGATACCAGACCAGAGGGCATGTTCAGTAAAGCTGCTTGTTTCGGATTGTATCCAAAACCGCGAATGAGTGTGGCGGAAAATGTTGTGATGATACCAGATGGGATGACAATGAGGATCGTGTTGAGGAAGAGAAGCCAGACCTGTAGATCCTTGAGGGAATCCCAGATACCAGAAGCATGAAAGACCTTGGCGCCGTTTCCTCCCTGATCAGCGCTCAGAGCCTCTCGAAGCACGAGCCGCTCGTGTTCGGAGAGAAACTTGGCCTCTTTAATACCCGAGGGCATCCAGAAGACCACAAGAAGGCCGACTAGCACATTGAAGGCCCCAACCGATACAAACATGATACGCCAGCCCTCAAAGCTGCCGACTCGGCTACCATGTTGAGCGGCGAAGGAGATGAGACCTCCGACGGTTTGCCCAATGCCAAGACCACAGTACCAGATACCAGTTCTCGGGGTGGCCTGGCTTCTGGTATACCATTGCGATGTGATCATGATAAGAGCAGGAGAGATGACAGCCTCAAACATGCCGAGCAGCGTCCTCGCAGCTGTCATCCCGGGGAAGTTTTGAGCGGCGGCAGAGCAACAGATGACTGTGCCCCAGAGAATGACATTGATACCAAGGACTTTGCTGACGGGAAACTTTTGAATGAGGACGCCTTGGGGAAACTCGGCCACTGCGAAACCGATGAAGAAGGCCGTGGCCATCCACGAAAAGTCATTTCCCTTGAAGTTGAGTGTCGTGGAAAGGCCCATAATGTTGGCATAGTTGATGAGAACTTTGTCGAGGAACTGGAGGAAGTAGCAGACTAGCATCAAAGGTACAAGATGGTAGTCAACTTTGCGAGTGATGTTTTTCAAGGACTCGTTGGTCGTGATGTCTCGCACTGACCCCATGACGATGGATGGGGGGTCCTTGTTCGTGGGAGTCTTTTCCATGTCGTTGAGAGTCATGCTGACGCTCCTCGGATGACGATAATCTCGAATATTGGACTATTGTTGAGGTGTCAGTGGTATCCGATGAGGATGATTGAGGGACTATGTTTGCTTACCTGTGAGTGCTCGTTGGACGTTCGGAGTTAAGTAACCGGTGGCAAGACAAATGTGTCACAATGAGAAGTGATTGTGGCGTGATGTGACCAGATGATGCCGCAAAGAAGGAGTCGTTCGTCAACTTAAGTACTTGAGAATCGCGATGTGACTCTCACATCACGGATGTCAGGATATCTTGCAGTGATAACACGGCGTATTGGGTTTGCCGAGTTCAACCAGGTCAACTCCCAGGCAAAAATGGCCTTGACAGAGAAGATTACAGGCTCTCCCCAAACGGGCTAGACTGCGATAAGCTCCTGTCTCGTGCTTGTGCGTCCAAGCCAGCGCCCAGACCCGTACCTCCCATCACCTGTTTGCGGGGTAAAGACCGAGTGGCTCACCGTCGTTCCGCTAATGCAGCCGTCGGATCCAGGTGGAGCCAATATTCAGACTAGTCCGTCGCTTCAAGCGTTGCCGATAGGGGTTTTGAGTTTATCATGACGATAACGATCCGCGCGGTTGGCGGATGCGGATGCAGATGCAGTGTGGCCAATTGACATTCGCGCGGAATTCACGAGAGTCACGCCATGAAGGAACGTCAGTCGTCAAGGAGACCACTGTCTTTAGCTGATCAAATCGAGTGTGGAGGGATGATTGCTCAGAAACCAGAAGCCAACACGGTTACAAAGCTTAAGAGGGGCCGGATGGCATTGTCGATAAGTCCCTTCAGGTAAATCACCTTTCGACGTCAAGTTGAGTATTTTACTCTCGGACTTCTTAATAGACCCTCATTTCACTATTAGGGTTCATATCACTACAAGAATTGTTCAACTTCCGTGTCTCGACACGCCCTTCGAAAATCTCTGCATCAACCAAAATATTCCCCTTTCCATTCATCGACGCAATATTCACTTTCGGACCAATATGCCTTCACGCACTCAAACATCTCTCTCAATCGGCATCATTGGGTCTGGCCTCGGCGGCCTCTCTGCCGCCATTTCTCTCCGTCGGGCCGGTCACCAGGTTACCCTATACGAACGTTACGACTTTGGCGGTGAAGTCGGGGCGTCTCTGTCTGTCGCTTCGAATGGATCTCACTTCTTAGAAGAGTGGGATATCGACATCCCTGCAGCCAAGCCCGTCATCCTGAGAGACCTCATCCGTCACGATTACTCGACTGGGCAAGTCGAAGGCACATATCCCCTCGGGGACTATCGCGAGCGCTTTGGCACCGACTACAACAACTTTCACCGTATCGATTTACACAATCATCTCAAACAAGTGGCTCTGTCCAACAGTGGAAAAGGGTGCCCTGCTGTTTTGAAGACATGGCATAAGGCGTCCAATCTTGAACCTGAAACGGGGCGAATCACGTTCGAGAATGGCACAGAGGCAACACACGACGCGATAATCTGCGCCGACGGTATTCGAAGCATGATGCGTCCGGAACTTGGCATAATTCCACAATTTGTACCAAGCACGTCTTGCTGTTATCGCTGCATTATTTACGCTGACAAGCTCCGCTCGCTGGGACTTGAAGAATTCATAAACAAAAACGCGATTGAGTTCTGGGGCGGTGACACAAAGACCAAGATCGTCCTCTCAGCATGCAGCGACAACAATGTTGTTTCATGCTACTGCTTCTACCCTGCTGAGAAGAACGACCTTACAGAAGACGGATGGAACATCTCAACTACGGGAGAAAATCTTGCAGCTACATTCCCAGGGTTGGATCCCAAGCTCATTACCCTGTTCCTCAATGCTGAGGATATCAAGATGTGGCGACTGTACAACCATGATCCTTACCCCTACTGGACCAAGGGTCGATGCACTCTGCTAGGAGACGCTGCCCATCCCATGATGCCTGACCAAAGCCAAGGTGCATGCATGGCCATCGAGGATGCCGGTGCGCTGGGCATTCTTTTCTCGGAAAAGTACTCTGATCTGACTGTTGAGGAGCGTTTGAAGCTCTACGAAGCGGAGAGAAAACCACGGGCAACAAGAGTTCAAGAGGCTAGCAAGCGTGCCAGAGAAAACCTCAACGAGAGAATTGGATGGTCGAGTAAGAATACCAAGCCTGGTATGTTGACGATTGATGAGGTGTGCGGTTATGATATGCATTCTCACATTGCTGGATTGGTCGCTGATCTGAATGCTTCGGCAACCAAGATTGAAGCCAGCTCCTGATATGAGATTCATGGTGGAAACTTACCAGGCACACTTTACTCTAGGATTCTTTAAATTGACCGAGTTGCCGTCAGCACCGCCTTGAATCGATGCTCTCTTCTTTGCCGTAGTTTCATGTACATCTCCACCGGCTCACTGTTATGGGGCTGAACTCAACACAACGGAGGCATCCCAAATTATCCATTATGCAATGGAAAACTATTCGTACCTGCCAGGCTTGATCGCAAGGCAATACGTAGTCTAACCATCCAAAGATTAGTAAAGAGCCAAGCCGCCCATCTCCTCGTATCGGATCCTCGCCCAGTTGACTATGGGTTCAGTTTCTCTTCTCTTCCACACCTTCTCCACTAGTTCCCTGCTTTGATGAATATATCCAAAGCCACAGGTCCGTTCCATAACCATCAGCCTATCCTGCACAACCAATCTTTGCCCAAGAGAGTCACAAGAACCACCAGCCATAACAAGTGGAAATAACAGACAGCTCTCCACAGAACTACCGTAACGGACCTTTTGTGTTGACTCGATAATGCGTTCTACACATTCGGAAACTTTGTCGCCAAGCGAGTAACCTTCTGTGATCTGGTGTAGTCGGAGCCGAAGTGCCCATTCGTATGCAATTGTTGCGTGAAGAACGTCATCGTTGCTTGGAGAGAGGGATGCAACGGCGCCAGCAAGTCCACCGTAGTCATAGGCCCAGTTATCTAGTTGCTCTTGAATCTTTCCCGCTTCGTGACGGAACAAAGCCTCTGAAGATTCATCAACCCTGGTTCCTCGCTTGCTAGCGAGATTGTTGATTCGATCGACTAAATGGAACAACTCCTTTGGTATCCCGTACACTGCTGTGTCTTCACCGTTGACATCCTCAGCCAGCTCAAGTGAGGTTGTCACAGTTTCATTGTCAATCAGAGGAGGTTTGCATGTGCTTGTCGTAGCTGCACTGTCAAGAAATCGAGCCAACTTGACAGAGAATTTGAAATGCCCGGTCAACATATCGCCATGCTGAAACTTGAGTGTTGATAAGAGACGCTTCGCTCCTTGGAGGTGAAGTTTCCACCCTTGTGAAGTGCCATCGAAAAGCTCTGTCATGCAGAGTAATAGACATGATGCTAGAGCAATGTCGACTGAGCTGGCATCAACATGTGGAAGGAGACGAGCCAGAGATTGTGTTGCTTGACCTTGGTGAAACAATGCCCGATCTCGCATGCATGGCTGAAGCCTTTGCCAATGTGTGGCACTCAAGGCCAATACGCAATGAAGGATAAGTTGGTTTGACATGGCCATCGGTATAATATAACCAACGTAGGGATTGGATGCTGTGTTGGTACGCCTTGACAATACAGAGGCGACAATGGTTGAATAGTGATTGAGTAAGGCCTTGTCATGGGGAGACGTCATGTCTGGAACTAAGCTTGGTGTGTACAAGCTAAGTGATGTATCTTTCATGCTTACTGGGGAGCTCTCGTTGGCAGGGGGCGTTTTCGGAAGCATGTCAAGCCAGGCTGTATCAGGTGATAAGCTCCAGTATGGCTCTTGGGTTGAAGCGGTTTCGTCGATGACTGGTGCATCAAAGGCAGAGGCAGATGACATTTGACAGAGCAGGTCGGCGATGCTTACGTCAAGATTCGACTCTAGATTCAACTCGAGATTCGCTTCGAGATTCGATTCGGCCGAGCCAGTCGAGTGACTTAGACTTCGTGATCGTTCCGTCGATAGGCCAAGGATTTGATCTGCATCTGACCATATTTCATTATCCCGGTCTCCAGCCCTCCTACGTCTCGGCCTTTCAGCAGGCCACGAGCACTGCAGGCAAAGCCTCCTACAGTCGCCGCATTGAGGCTTCCTACAATCCTGATCAACGTGATGAGCCGGAGGGAGACGGCGTGCCAACAAACCTTTCATCGCATTTTTTCTTGCGTGTTTTGCATGTCAAGCAGCCAGTCTGGACTCTCCGTATCTTTGCCTTTGGCTTCTCTAGCAAAATGTTGTCAAAATCGTCCAAGATATGCACACGTGGTTGAGAGGCCACCGGGTTCTTGGGACGGCAGGGAAGACTCAATCGGGTGCATCGGTCGCATGGGATGCCACCTTTGCATCCTTGTTTGATCTCAGCGCATCGCAGGCACGTGCCACTTGGTCGAGTGCAAAACGCCATGCTCATCACGCATTAACCGTGGGGAAGGGTGTTGAAGTTGATTGACGTGGCCTGGGCAGTTGGAAGCAGACGACGCGTGAGGAGGTTGGGGATGAGCTATCTGAAGTGGGAATGGACCGATCAAGTACCCTCGCTAGCTTACCAAAGCTTACTACGTAGGGGCGGCTTGCTTCTTATCATCGGCTATGGGTGAGGGGAAAGGACGCGGTCCGTTATCAGTGACCAACTAGGCTAGATAGGGTGCAGAATGCGCAATCTGGTTACTGACGAGGCTTCCAAAGTGGCAAACTTGATTGATGTTCATTGACTCGTGCGTGTTCTGGTACGTGATGATTTGATGTTCAGGGGCACTTGCGATATTCAATTCTGAGTAGGAATTCCTCAGCTTCATAAACATGAACCCCAGAGCATTGTACATGGTATGCCTCCTACCCTACTCCGCCAACAAAAACCCAGGTTCTCGGCATTTCTCACACTCTCCCAGCATCAAGTTATAGCCCATGCAGTGCAACCCGAATAGCAGCAGCCGTTTGAATTATAAAATCCTTTGCCTGCCAAAGATCCTTGTCCATATGCATGAATGGATGCGGCACCCCAGGAAACCGCTTGATCGTCACTTCGTTTCCGTGCTCTATTAGTTTCATTCCATATGCTTCACCTTCATCTCGCAATGGGTCAGCCCCGGCCGTGTAGATGACTGTTTTCGGAAGATTGGTGAAATCTTTGGCCTTGAAGAGGTTGGCATAGATTTCAGGAAGTTGTTGTCGTTTCTCCGCGATTTGTTCTGGGGTCGAACCGAGGGAGCTCCATTTTAGCTTGTCAAACCAGGCCAGGCGGCCCCAGTTGAGCGTTGGCGCATGCTCGTTCTCCTGCATGGATGGAAAAGGTGAGTCGGATGCAGATGAGTACTGGGATAAATCGTCAATCACCGGGGTTCCGACAGCGATGAGTTTGAGAGGAATCCCTGCATCGCGCGCCATATGTCCCAGTGCCAGACTAATGAACCCCCCAGCTGATACGCCGCCCACAGAAATGCCCGTAGGGTCGATATTGAACCTCTCAGCACCTTTCTCGTAGATGTACTTGAGGGCGGCGAAGCTGTCAGTGACGCCACACGGAAACGCATTTTCCGGCACAAGACGGTATGCCACGTCTATCACAGCAACTCCAGCCACGTTGCAAATGTGCTTGCAGATATGACTCTCCGTGTCGAGATCACCAAGACCCCAACCTCCACCATGGTAGTCGATATGGACAGGCCATGGCCCAGTGGTGTTGGGCTCATAAACTCTCACGTCCAAATCGATACCCTCGTGAGTGGTGATTTTGGTATCATATTGACGAGCAACATCTGGCGCAGGACCAGTGCCATAAGAATAGAGGACTGAGTATTTTGATCGCAGGACAGAGAGGTCAATGGGCTTAAGCGGCGTGTTGGCAACGTTGTCGTTGTAGAGCTTCTCAAATACGGGATCGAGCTTGCCCTTCATGGAGGGGTGAATGGGCTGAAGAGCCTCGTGTTTCTGGTCTTGGGTCATGATGGTTGTGATGGCGGCAACGGTGTGCGTGATGTGTTTGCGTCGGGAAGATGCGATTAGAAAATGACGGTTATGAGGAATTGGATGTCAGTGAGACGAAGAATGAAGGAAGAAATAGATTATATTCAATGGACTGCTGTCTTGTTCAAAACTTTGCGTGCGGTGTTTCCGCAATTACAGCCTCTCAAACGAGTCCCATTCACGATTGTTCGGGTCTTGAGACCGATCCGATTGCGGCGGGTCGGATCAGATTCCCCGCCAACTGTGGCGGTCCGGCGGTACCCTTCACGTGGAGCGAGCGATTGTCATTTTCCGACGGCTGCATAACGCCGAGGACCCGACGGAAGCGAATGCAGGACACCTCCACGCTTCGTAATCGGGCCATGTCGCGATGAACCATTGCGCTGGGTTGCTTAGTCCAATCAAAGAAGCGTTTTTGTCACTCGGATCAGTAGATGCTGTACAAGTCCCTGCGTTGATCATAGTGATACAGCATAGTCTACCTCAATTCGTTCAAGAGCTATATGACGCAGTCATGGCGTCCTCCAGGTACTCCCAGCCCATGCGGGGTTCGTTCCGTTTAGCTATCATTACTCCTCCGTTATCGTAAACTGATTAGCTTCCCAAAAACCTCGCCGAGCAGTTCAGCGAACCAGTCGCTCCAGACATTATAACCATCACCTCTTACTTGCGTTTTTTCTGAGGATTTGTCGTAGTCACCAAAAAAAAAACCCCTAGCTTGCAGCCCAGCAGAATCAGCACAATGTCTCACGACCGCAAGCCAATTCTTATCATCGGCGCCGGAGTTGTTGGTCTTGCACTTGCCCATGGCCTCAAAATGGTAAGAGCTCTCCCTCAATCTATGGGTTGTGTCACTCTACACGGCGACATCCCTTCGCCAACACGCATATCGAATAAATTTGCTGACATTTTGCAAGCTTGGCATACCATACCAGATCTACGAGCGTGATGCTCATATCAGCTCCCGCGGCCAGGGCTGGGCCATAACACTCCATTGGGTCCTCCCATTTCTGAAGGATCTTTTATCCGACGACACTTTCAAGGACGTCGAATCCGTCCAAGTCGACCCAGAGGCGGACCGTCAAGGACTCGGAAAATTCGTCTTCATCAATCTTGAAACCCTAGAGCCAAAGTTCCTCATCCCACCGGGCGATCGACGACGAGTCAACAGGGAGAAGCTGCGGAACGTTCTTCTCAAGGGTGTGAGCGATCAAGTCATGTGGAGTAAGCGCCTCACCTCGATCCGTGACCAAGACGATGGAGTGGTGGCGATGTTCGACGACGGAACCCAAGCCGAAGGATCTCTGATCGTAGGCGTTGAAGGCAGCAACTCAAGCACACGAAAATTCCTGGCGCCAGAATCCTACCGAAATATTCGACTACCGATACGATTCACAGGTGCTGCTCTCGATCTCACGCCGGAGCAAGTGAAGCCGTTAAAGGACATCGATCCTTTACTCTTCCAGGGTTGCCATCCCGTCACAGGGACTTTTTTCTGGTTCAGCATGCTTGAAACACCAAAAGTCAACGGTACTGCAGGAACAGGTGATGAGCACTATCGCGTCCAAGTCATGATATCATGGCCCGTCAAGACACCAGACGACGAGGTAGGCGCTACAGACACGGAACGCTTAGCAAACATGAAGCGACGAGCAACAGAATTCAACGCCGTATTACGGGATGTTGTGCATAGAATCCCTGAGGGGTCTGAGGTGATTGAGATCGTTCTCCAAGATTGGCCATGTCCTCATTGGGATAACCACCATGGCAAGATTACTCTTGCTGGTGACGCCGCTCACGCAATGACCATGTATCGAGGCGAGGCTGCGAACCATGGCATTCTCGATGCGTACCGCTTATGCAAAGCATTAGAAGCGGTGTATCACCAAGGCAAGGATCTTGAGGAAGCTATTGGAGAGTACGAGACGGAGCTCAGAGAGAGAACGAGTGTTGCCGTCTTGTTGAGTAGACAAGCTTGCTTGGACGCACATGACTGGGCGGGGTTGAATGAAAATTCAGCTGTGCTGAAGAAAAGGGCAGTTACTGGTGTTTAGTTTTACCCTGTTGAAACCCTTTCCATCGCTAGTTGTTTACCCTCTGATCACTCTCTGAATCAATGAGTGTGTGAATATCACTCGATAGAGTCAAGGCCCAAAGTAGATTACTATGCGTCACTTCATGTGTTTTTTTTTGATTATGTGTATGACCAGTACATCATTTTTATTGAAAAGATAGAAAGGCCCAGAGTCGCAATTACTGTCAAAATGAAAGTCGATATGTCTTTCTGTACAGATGCTTATCATGTCGCACTGGTCTCAGTTTGGCACTTGTCAAAATTACGTTGGCTCTCATGTGTCGCGCCCATGCCAGCTTCGGTCCCGCTTAATGAGACCTACAAGGCACCCTCAATTCTACAATCTTGCCTTCAATTACAAAAGCTTCGTAAAGGAGCTTGACCAGCTGACATGCTGACAGACGTGACACCCTGAGACTGCGCGCCGGACCGCGCTCTGCTCCACTTTGAGATAGAGCTAATGCACCCGTCGCAACGTCGTCTTTCCGACGGATTGTCCACTTTTACCAGACTGGGACGAGAAAATGATAGACCTAGGAGGGCCGTGCTAGGACAGGGCCAGAGCTGCCATAGTCAGATGGGTTGTATCTTTTAACTCATCATTGTGGCCATCGAGCTCAGTTATCCTGGCATCTCAGACCCGTTCGTCACCCCTACAATCAATCATTTGTCGGTATTCTTGTCACTTACTCTGAAAATGCCGTCGGCGCTTCCGAAACCCATACTGCCTCCCTCTGTGGTCGTAGTCACAGGAGCCAATGGCTTCATAGCCCAGCATTGCATCGCCTTGCTTCTCTCCATGGGATACAAAGTTGTAGGCACTGTTCGGTCTCCGTCCAAGATTGAGCAAGTCCACGATACTCATGAAGGACATCCCAACCTTCGCGTTGTGGTGGTTGAGGATATTACGTCTGTCGAATCCTATGTCTCTGCCCTGGAGCCAGTTCGGCCCAGCGCAATCTTGCACCTCGCCGCCCCTTTTCATTACGACACGAACGATCTGGAAAATGATCTTATGATACCTACCATCAAGGGCGCAACAGCAGTTCTTTGTGCGGCCAAACAACTCGGAGGTGTAAAGCGCATTGTTCATACCAACTCATTCGCCGGCATCTACGACGCCTCAAAAGGGCCACAACCTGGCAAGATTTACACGGCGAAAGATTGGTCACCGCTGACCTACGAGGATGGTGTAAATGCTCCTGCTGCAGCCATAGCATATCGAGCTAGCAAGACTGTTGCCGAAAGGGCTGCATGGAAGTGGATGGACGATAACCCATCGGCAGAGTTTGACCTTGTGAGCCTCAACCCAGCCATGGTATTTGGACCGTTTCTGCCTGGCGCAATCCCAAACAGTCCAGAGAAGCTCAACACCTCCAATCGAATCGTCTACGATGTCGTGTCTGCCGGAGAGCATGGCGCGATACCCGATACACGAGGCCCGGTCTGGGTCAGCGTCAAGGACGTCGCGCTCGCGCATCTCAAAGCTCTGCAAGTTCCCGAAGCCGGTGGGGAGCGATATCTTTTAGCTGCAGGAGTGTACTGCAATCAAGAGATCGCGGATGTTGCACGAAAAACAGCGGGGGAGCACAAGGCCAAAATTCCCCAAGGGTCTCCCGGGTTGAGACAGGCTGACACGCATTTCGGTATTGATGCTAGTGAGACTGAGAGGGTCTTGGGAATCAAGTGGCAGGGTCTGCCTGATGTACTGCCGGAGTTAGTATCACAGTTGTTTAGTATTTAAGAAGGGGGTAGAGAATTCGTGGTATAACTTATGTAACAGAAGTGGTGTTGAGCTAAACGCCAAGGGAGATTAATTTAATGCCTTAGGCATACACACAGCCAACGCCGTGAGCGAACAATCAGGCTGTGAGGCTTAGAGGACGATAATTTCCTCAATCTTTCTCTTTCATCCCAAGACAAGTGCCCGATTTCAAGTCCTCCGCCATGTTCAGCTCTACGGGGCAGTCATTTTGCCTTGTATGTCATTCATTTCTTTCGGCCTATGTCCAGGGCAATCTAACTAACGGGGTCGACTACCCTCTCGCTCCAAACTTGAAATCGCTAGAGTTATCTGCAGAATCCGGCTGTCACCTTTGCCAAATTGTTCGCCAATACTGTCTGTATGATTTAGGTGACCAACTGTTGTCGGAAAACAAGCATCAGATCTCGCTTAAGACTCTACCCGGCGATCATATCACGTATAATACGGGAAACGGCTATGACAGTGAACCTTGGCCACCCTGGATCTGGATTGGCTACGGCGTGACCCGAAATATCCAGTTCTTCCTCGGAAATAACCAGTCTCTTGTCACGCATCTCCGCAGGCAGCGGCTGGAGTGTCCTGAACCGATTCATCAGCTCCTGTCCACCGAAGATGATCACCAAAACACCTACTACTCTGAACAAGGCATCAGGGTGATCGTCACACTCACCAAGAAGTGGCTTTCTACTTGCCTCGAAGGACATGCAACATGCCCCTATTACTCAACCAATGGTGGTCGTGACCAGCAAAGGACTGTACCTACCCGGCTCATTGATGTGGGCAACGATAAGCGGCCAGCCAGACTGCGTATTGTCACCGAGAATGATGGGCATGATATCGAGTACTTGACTCTGAGCTACGCGTGGGGGCCCGCGACTAGTTCTCCGAAGACTACCGCATCAAACTTGGGAGAAATGACCGTCAGTCTCCCAAAGGAACTGCCCAGGACAATTCACGATGCTATTATCTTCACGAGGGCCATGGGCATCAGATATTTATGGGTTGATGCTCTCTGTATTCTACAAGCAGAAAGCCCCGATGATGAGGCTCACAGGGTAGATTGGCACCGTGAGGCCGCTCGCTTCGGTCACTACTATCACAACTCTGTTGTCACTCTTGCGGCCACAGGTTCCGCCTCGTCTGATAAAGGTTTATTCCTGCCGCGTCCGGGACTATCATTGCAACCAAAGCCCTTGGTATTTGAAGGATCAAGCCCAAATTGCAAGAGATGCATAATTCGAACAACAAGTCCTAAGTGGGATACAGAGATACGGTATAGCCCACTGGCCAAGAGAGGATGGGCAAAGCAAGAGCAAATCCTCTCAACAAGAGTTTTGCATTTTACTACAAACTGCGTTTTATGGGAATGCAATCAGAAATGGGCAACAGAAGCAGATCCAAGTGGACTCTATACTAAGATGGAAGGCGGTAGTTTTAGCGATGAGGATTTCATATCTGGCTACAGGACGTATAGGAGTAGGGAAAGATGGTTGGATTTCATTACGGGTTACTCAAGAACCAAGTTTACCTTCCCTTCGGATATGCTACCTGCATTATCTGGCATTGCTTCCAGGTTGCAAAGCCGTACCTCTCAGAAATACATTGCAGGAATCTGGGAGGACCGTATACTAGAAGGAATATGCTGGATGAACCTGGCTGGGTCCACTCAGGCCTTCCAGCGGATCCGGAATCTACCCTCATGGTCCTGGGCAAGTTTGGGAGAGGGTGTGGATTTTTTTCCGGATGTGCAACTCGATGTTGAAGGTTCAGGGTTGGGAGCTAAGGACAGACGGCGAGAGAACATCAGGGCATGTACTGGAAGCGCGGCTAAGAGTTTGTGGGCGTTTTCGAAGGATCAACCTAACCGACCTAGGGCTCCAACCGCATCCGAATCCCGATGTCCAAAAGAGCTTTTTCATATCACCTCGTTCGCTTCAGAACTTGGGCTATTTTCCTGTTGCATGTCTGGATAATATAATTGCCAGGGACCTCAGCCTTCAGGACCATCCATGCCTGCTGATTGGCACTGGGGGGCGTCTTGTCGGCCTTGGGATGGAGAGCGAGGGGGGTATCTTAATTCTCGAGGCAGCCGGACGAGGAGTGGATGATGTTGAGGCTTTTAGACGAATCGGTTTCTTGAGGATGGTGGTCGACGAAAACTGGAAGGTAGCCGAGGAGAGATTAGTCGACCTTTTATAGTACTACTAGAGAGGGTGCCAGCGGCAGCCCGTCGTCAAAGGCCAGCGAAACCGATTTTAATACCTAAGGTTCACATCTAGCTTGCAACGGCCTAGACATAGTGTTTTGGCCCCCCTTTTGAGGGTCGACCCTATGCCTTCTCGTCGGCACCCATGACCTTTACCTCCTCTAAAGACGCGTTTTGTCCATCAATTTCGAGAGGAGCAGCCCCTTGCAGAGTTCTCAGACTTCTTTTCCAGGCTGCAGATCGCCACGCAGGAACGCGCTGTTCAAACAGAAGATCAACCTAGAGAGTCAGAACCTGATATTTTAAACACCCAAAGGTTACATGGCATACCTCTGCCCGAGAAAGGCCAGCAAGCTCCGGGACAAAAAAGAAGGCCCATATTATCGACAAGCCACCGATACCAAACCAGATGTAGGCAACATTAACACCGAGATCGGCCGCCGTCTCGTCGACCAGGTACGGCGTCACAAAACCAACCAACCATGTGATGACCCAGTAGAAAGCGAGAACTAGGGACGTTTGGGTAATGCGAAGCCGGTTTGAGAATGGCTCAGCCATGACAATCCAGCCTTGGCAAAAAGTCAGCACAGTCCATCGAACAGAACCCATTAATGACAACTGTGTTCTTACCTCCAATTCCCCAGGTCGGGGCGTAAGCTGCGATGAAAATGATGGCACCCGCTACGAGCATGTTTTTGCTTGCAGTGCTATCAGGACTCGCGCTGTGCATCACGCCCGTGAGGATTTGTGTTAATGCCATGATGGCGCCGCCGACCAGCAGGGACCATCTCCGCCCGAAACGCTCGATGAGATAGATTGAAGGGGCAGTAAAAAGGCAATTCGTTATGGCAAGGACGAGTGAGATTAGATACGAATTGTCAACCCCGGAGGCCATGAAGAAAGTCGTGCCGTACCCGAACCAGAAGGTGATGCCAGTTGCGATGGTGAAGAAAGACATGGCCATGCCGAGAAAGGTTCGCGTACGGTTCGTTCCTTGGAAGCACTCTAGAATTCTTACATCTCCATGGGATGCGATATCTGCTAGATGCCCTTCCACCTCGTTCATGGCCTCGTTGACTTGGTTCGAGTCGACATCTGCATTCAAAAGTGTAGCGAGTGAACGGCGGGCATCATGGGGACGATCTCGCTGCAGTAGATAGAAAGGGGATTCGGGAATCAGAAGAGACCCAAAAAGAATAACGATTGCGAAAAACAGCTGGAAAGAAATCGTAATCCCTATAGATCCTGTTAGATCATGACACATCATGAGTTGGAAGGGTTCTTACTCCACGATCGCGAATCCGTGTACTCGGAAGTGCCGAAATTGATACCACAGGCCAGCACATTGCCGGCGGTGAGGAATTGAAGATACCAAGCCATGAGAGGTCCACGATTTGTCGGCGTAGAGCATTCCATGAGGTATGCTGGGACCTAATCGACAGATATCAGCAACGGCCGTCGGCTGAAGTGGTGGAATGGTAAGGTGTTAGGTCATCATGCAAGACATACCACGTTAGAAATAAAGCCAATAGCGCCACCAAGCAGAACGCGGCCGATGACGAAGGCTGCAGGGGGCAATCCAGCTATTTGGAGAATGACTCCAGCGGCATATACACACGACGCGACAATCAAGACACCCTTCCGGCCAACTGGGAGATTTTAGTATGAGTTCCAACACCAAAGAGACAGAAGGGGGATATCCTACTCTTGTTCGTAATCATCGGCGTGATGAGGCAGCCAAGCGTAGTTCCGACAATAAGCAGAGATGAGAAGAGACTTTTGGTATACAGAGTCAAGTACTTGGGGCCTCCATCCTCGGAACTGGTTCCATATCTCTGGACAAAGTGCTCGGCGCCCAACACGCCATTGAGGTAGCCCGAATCATAGCCAATAGTGATTTCTAGTAGCCAACGTCAGTCTCGCAAGCAATATTGTCTAAGAGGTGGTTTAGCACCTACCGCAAAAGAGGATGAGCCCGTAGGCAACGAGCTGCTTGAAAGATGGCATACCGAAACTTGGCGATGGGCCGTCTAGTGAGCTAGCAAGAGAGAGATTGATTCAGCTCGATAGCTCCGTTGTTCCTTTGAATGCAGGACCAGAGGCTTTCTTTTACATGCCGTGACGGAGACGATGGTGGCATTTTCAATTGAGCCAAAAGCTATAGATCATCAAGGGGATAATAGCGGCGACATCTCGAGAAACTCCATTACAGTTCCTGCGTCCAATTGAAGAGCCTGCAGTTATCGGGCGTGGGCGATACGTGGGCGGAATTTATATTCCACCTTGGAGAAGAGATCTCGAAGTTCCGGCACTATAACTGATGATAGGAAAAGCCATCCTGATTTGACCGCAGGATGGTCGTGCCACTGCGGAAGCCGATTTCCTATCTATTGGTTTCTAAACAACTCTAATTCTAAGCTTGGCCTCCCTGGATACTCACGGCGAGACTAGTCGATGACTTAATCATGGAGCTGACTCGGCTTGGAAACTATGCTATCTTGAAAGCTGACGGATGAATTGAAATGGAAGTATTAGCATTGAGAAACATGCATAAACCTACTACCACACACAACTGAAAATTTTCGGGTCAGCGTAATCTAGATTGGCCGAACATGCATGCGCGCTGCTGGCCCGACGTCGCCACGAACCAAGTTTGAGATTGTCCACTTGAGGCTATCAAGGGCCTGATGAATCTGCGATATGCCAATGCGGAGCTACTTGCTTTTCCTCTCTATGTTCTGGCTTGGCCTGACCGTCGATGCTGCTGCAACCAGAGTTGTGTCAAGCATCTCGGTACGGGCAAACGGAAAATGCTCCAAGCCTATCGTACAAAAAGAATGGCAAGTTAAGCGATACCCTCGACTGAATCAAATCGACCCACTAATTGCTAACGGTATGTTCACAGGCGCAATCTCTCGAGTTAGCTTGTACTGTGCTTGATAAAGAAAATCTCGTCAAGTGAAAGTGTTAAGATAGACTCGTGGATATTATTAGATATTAGCTACTTATATCAAAAAGTAGTTTTATTCTCTTTTTCTTTGTATTTCCTTTTACGCTTCTCCGTTACACAACTGATCAAGGAACACAATGATCAACCAAGATAGCAATGAAGCCTAATGGTCTAAGACATAGTGATACAAACAGCCAAGAGAATTCGCAAACGCAAATAAAGAGGCGGACCTACCAGCTCAACAGCGACTCGAACGGGAGGCATTGCCAAAGGCTTAATCACGGCCTCATTGCGATCGCGATAATGGATTAGGCGTGTTACTGCGGGAGTGATACTTGCTAATGATAGTTTAAGAAGAAGACCATCACGGCAAGCTGGAGGACTTAGTATTACCTTGCCACAGATTCCTCCACCTATGTAAAGTTCGAAGTCCTTATAGAGGCGTGATTCTTAAGTAACCTTATTAAGCTACGCTATTATTTACCTAATACTAAAGGAGATATCATCCTTTTCACTATGAACTCATGGATAGTTAAATTCCTCTCACTGGGCGGCCGATAATACTCGCTCCGCGATGAGGAGCCAGGTATTCCTAAGACGTGCGGAAAGATGCGGCGTATAATTGATAGCTTTGTAAAGGCGAAGATAGAGTAACTAAACACCAGAGTCCGGTTCTAAGATTATAAGAACCGCGAAAGCTATCGACGGGATTTTCACAGATGTTCTGGTACAGAACATGGTACGGCAGTGATGTTTAGAGTATCATAAGGTCGGCTTCAAGTCATGTCTAAATGTTTGCCATAGAACCAAGACTACTCTTGTCAGCCATTGCGCTTTGCAGTGGCGATCTAAGACCAAGTCAATACCTAGAACAATGCCTCGTATTTCTTAGGGTTAAGGGGGATCTCCTTGCGAAATATGAATAAATGGCCTCCAGCAGTGGTCACAAACGTAGACTTCGCAGGACTTCCGTATGAGTACCCAAGGAGGAGACTGAAACTAGATCAAATCTAGACAATGCATTATATCAAGCGAGGAACTTTCGTAGCTAAAAGTTGCGAGGTTTTCATGTTGAAGGAATGGACAAGGAAAAACAAGGCAATGCCGGTCATACGGAGCACATCGGATGGTCTCCATAGGTCACATGTGGCGAGATGCGTAACTGAATTAACACACTTTAAATATTGAGGCACAAATTCGCGTTACGCCAAGCTTCGTGACAAAGCTCCATTTTTGTCTGCAAAAATGGCAAGTAGGCATCAGCAACAATGACAAAGAAAGGAACAGTGTTTATGAGGGTATCAAAACCCAATACCATGCAAACTAACTCGACTGCGTGATCCTAACTGACATTGATTGGCAAAAACGATCACCAAGGAAACCATCAAAGCCTGGGTACAGGTTGAATGTAATGTAGGAATAGGATCCAGCTACAGCGTGGAGCAGACCTCAGAGTCAACCCCTTTGTCTTGGTCACTTGACGCATCTCGATCGCAAACCTGCAGATTGAAGAGGCATCTTGTAGTGTCGTCAAGAGGGATGACTTCGCCGAATGGTGCTGCTAGCTGTTGTTTGTTGTTCTCGTCGAAGCAGTTGGTGACTTCAATCAGAAAGTCTTCCTTTGTCATGCCGTACTTTTCCTGGAGCGTTTTAGCAGAGTCGATTGCTCGAGTGCTGCCTCCGTCACTGTTAACGAAGTTGAGGGCCCAGCTTGTAATGCCGGTTCCGGGGCCATCATCGCGGCACATTGAGGCTTCATCATCAACTAGACATTTCTTGTTGTTGAACCTGCGCGAGACGTATGTCCGCTGGGCTTGAAGAACAACACTAATGGCGCGCTTTCGGAGGGATCCTGTGACCGCCCCTTGGATGTCTGATTGGCTGACGTTTTGACTGCCTCCCAGGAAGAGGCCACCAGACAGGATGCCCGCAATGCCATTGTCCAGATCAGCAATTGGGGCGTCGATCGTCGCGCGTACATTTGTTGCCACCGCCTTCTGATAGTCTTCCACCACAGTTGCCATCGAGCTGGCAATGCTGCTCCATGCCATAAAGCGATTGGTCTCGGCAGGAATGGCAATCCTGTCAGTGAGGAATGCAACACCTGCGTTGAATGAGGCCACCGCAGTACTAACCGGACCAGTGAATGGTACCAGGCCCAGGGCTGTCGTGAACATGGATGATACAGCTTTGAGAGGGGTAACGTTGTCTTTGGGGTCGGGATAGAAATCTGTAACAATCTCCGGGAGAATGAGGGAAAGAATGCTGGACGCAAAAACGACGGCCGTGTTCAACGAGTTCATATAGTTGTTCCAATTCTGTATGGCAACCATGATATACCTAAGGAGATCAGAGAATCAGCAAGTTGAATATCCATGCGTCAGGTCGAGCGTAGCGTCTTGCCGCATACATACCAAGATGGAAGCTCAACGGGCACACATGGCTGTCCGGCATTACAAAAGGCGTCAAGACCGCTATGGCCAGGTTAGCAAATGGCGGATTCTCAAGTTGAAGAACACAAAGAATTTGGGGTACCTACCAGAAAAAGTTGGGAGCGCCAAACGAGCTGCTCAGTGCTTGAATATTATTGGTTGCAGCCTCGGTCAGGTTTTCGGTAACCCAGTTCTGCAGAAAGGTATCCTGATTCAGGGACTCCCACGTAGCTGCCTCCAAGGGCTCAGCAGAGCAAGAATCTGAAGCTTGAGTCTGGGGTACGGGCGAGGCGACAGAACCGAGGCCAAGGCCAAGGAGCAAGAGAGTCAAGGTGAGCATGGTGCAGAATTGAAGTCGATCAACGACAGTGGGTAAAACGAATATAAAAGTGAAAAAGGAGCGTAGAGCTTAGAGCTGTTAAGCGAATGAGTAAGTAAAGAAAAGGATAAAGAATGAAGACGACGGTTGTGCGTATTAGAGGCTGGAGTTCGGTTTTATTTGTATCTCCTGTAAACGCACACTGACAATTAACTCTAGTGAGACGTTGTTCCCGCTGAGTCAGCGGATCTATCCGGGAAGGATGCAATAACCTTCCCAGTTTCAGTGTCAGAGAGGACTTACATTGGCGGAAAATGTTTGATACGAGTCAGGGACTTACCTCCTCAGGGGTTCCGGCAAGTTCCATAACGTACAGCTCACCAGCCAGGTATTGCCAGGGCTGCCCTCAACCGTGTCATCCAACTCAGAACTCTCCGCAGCCAAGAGACGTCGCACTTCGATGCTACTTTGCGGATAGGACGCGATCCAGCTTCGGTGGGTACAAATGGTGAGGCGGCAATTCAGCTCGACTTGAACGGGTTCGTGATTTGACAACCCATGCAAAGGTTATTTGAGGCGGCTATGCCATGTAGAGTATTTCTGAGGCGATGGTTACTTGGGATTTTTATTTGTAGTAGCTTGGTCGAAAGCAGCTATTATAACCTCATAAATAATTATCTAGGCATGGTCACCTTCTCCTCTATGCTCTACTTTCGGCACCCCGTTTTTTTATATTCAAATCTCAGATGCGTTATTAAGAACACAGACGGCGCAGCTGCCACCTCGCCACTGGGGTTCTGAGAGCTGGACGCGGTACACGAGGCGGGGGAAAAAAAGAAGAGCTTTCAACTTCCAAGTCTACCAGAGGCACGATGGCAAGACCTTAGATGTCATACCCTGTGATGCCAAGAATCAGCCATGGAAGAAGGGTCACGCGGTAGGGCACCAAGCAAGGCAGTGGTGGATCATGCATCATGCGTCCAATGCATTGCGGCTCTGCCAAGGCTCATTTCGCGCATGGGACGAAAGGTTTCAGATGGGGGTTTAAGATTTTGTTGGATAGGGAAGGTCGCATCAGCAGGGTTCCGATGACAGTCACTATTAAGTGCTGTAAAGGCAATAGAGGTCACTGATATAGAGTATTAAGGTTCAGCTGAAACAGATGTCTCACATTGGAACTCTTACCTCCCACTTTTTCTCACCCACTTAATAACACGAGCTGCCATATTAGGCAAGTATGCTCCTTATACCCCATTTAGTCTCGTATTTCTTTTTGTCATACCAGACGAACTATTCTCTTGTGAGAAGAGGGGTATTCCCAAGGGATAAACTGGTCGTGCTGGGTTTATATTAGCAGAGGATTAAGTCACGTAGCCTTGAAGGGTGGTATATATCACCTCTGGTAATATGCTTTAAGGTATTAAGTGTAACTAAGTTATATTAATAGTTGAGGTAGCTGTTATATGAGAATGTGCATATGCGATTTAGGTCGGTAGGGACAGTACCTAACCACCTACTAAGTCGAACGCCTCAATAACATTGAAATGCATTCTCAGAGATCAGCGGCGAGAAATCGGCTGCGCCTCGGCTTACGTTGGGCTCACAAGGCGGCTGAAGAACTGACCGTGGGAATCGGGTTACGTGGTCGTACAGGCATATGCATCCGGGGCAGGTATTGGTTAACCCTGTGGTTAATTAATTCGATACTAGCCAATCATGTGAATTGCGCGACTCGGGGCGCGCCGCCATGAGAAGGGGGACAATTGTAAGGAAGTGATTCACGTGCCTGAACACGGGACCTCATAGAAGAGCCTTATACATCATCAATGGGATAATAACGATGATATCTCGAGAAATTCTATTATAATGCCTGCGTGTAATTAAAGAGCCTATAGTGATCAGGCGTGGGCGATACATAGGCGGAATTTATATTCCACCCTGAAGGAGAGATATCTAAGATCTGACATTGGAGTTAGTTATCCACACCAATCAGAAAGGCTCGATGGTGGCCCCTGCTTAAACTTGACTGCTACCTCTCCAGCGTGGAATTCGACGGTAGGAAAAAGGCGTCACAATTTGACCGCAGGGCGGTCGTGCCACTGCGGAAGCTGGTTTCCTATCTACTGGTCTCTCAGCCACTCGCATTCTAAACTCGGGCTTCCTGTTTGCTCACGGCCACCGGTCCACAGGCTCACATTACCTATTGCGTTATGTTGCGGTCCAGACCCTGATCGGCGTGCATGGTGAATCTAAAGTTGAGGATGGGACCCCTTCTATACCTATCTCGGCCTTGGTTGTGCCAAGAGCTCGGGCTGTATGCACAGCTCTCCATGTATTTTTCCGGTCTATTTGTGTTCAAATCTACTGCTTTGCAGATCAACCTATAGGTTAATGTAATTATTAGTACCTAGTAGAGGAGAACAAGTTCGTGCATAGCAATTAGTCCAAAACGCAAAGACGGTGAATGTAGACTGGTTCTCTACTGCACAAAGCCCTTAAGAAGGCCCAAAGCCACTGTGGGTCACTGCGATTACAGAGACAAGGGATGTAAATATAACAATAATTGTGATTACGTTCAGCGTGTGCGAGCCGATCGGTGCCTCAGCCCGATAAGACGTTTATCGAGGGAGTGATAGCATCATGATTGCCTACCTAGCTAGTGCCATTGTCCCTAGTCGCAGATGTCGGCGAAGTAACCAATCCAGACCGAATTCTGGGCCTGCCTGTACTGCCACTATTGTCTAAGAGTAGAGACTACATCCAATCCGTCTAGACCCGATATCTGAACTCGAGGTTCTCCCTGTCGTGAGGTTCGTCGCGCCGCCTCCCATGTTGAGGAGCGCCGCTTTCTTGTTTGTGAAGCCAAAGCTGGTAATGATGATTGTCTGGAAGTTGGAGATGAACCCGTTAGGCGTGTTATTGGCGATGATGAGGACGATGAAGATCCAGGTCTGGGGGGCCGCAGAGGCACTCGCGGAACTGGTACCACTTCCAGGTCTTGTTTTCGATGCCGGCAGCTTTGGTGAAGATTAAATCTTTAAAGGTTGGAGATAGCACGTAAGGAGCTATGCTAGTGTAATTTTGAGCTCTCTTCAACACATTGACTTAAATTCCAGCACATGACAATACGCAAATTGCGTAACCTCCAAGACATGACAGCCTGACTAAGAGCATAGCGAGGAGGCACCCCAACTTGCTCTGAAAAGTAGGCTGGTATAGATGCCCGCCATGGTTCGATATGCTCAGAATCCAGGCGAAGAAGCTCTTCTGCAGTGGGGAACGGTCCAGAGATGATTCTTTCATAACACAAATGCGCAGCTACGTGAAAGCGTGCTTGTGTTGAAACAGCTGTGTAAGGAGTGATGGCGTTGCTCTCTGGGGGGTAGGATTGAGAGGCAGCAGTGAGGTCCTTGTCAAGTCAGCCCGTGGAACTTGCTATACTCCAATTTCGGCTTACCTTGTCATCAACATTGAGAGGAAACGATACATCGACTCCCTTGTAGGGCCAGACGTCGGGTCGACTAAAGGTGATGGTAGCTCCAACATCAAAAACGCAGAGAGACCACCAGACTCTTCGACGGATTTCCATGTTGAGCGGAGAAATCTTCCATCCTTCAAATTCTTTATGTAAGCCTAAACCCATCGCCATTCTTACGGCCAACCCAAGATAATTGTATCCCGAGTTGGGCTTGTCACGTTTCTGTTGGTAGTTGGAGATCAGTGTTAGGGCTTGAACCAAGGGCAGATTTCCGACTTCTAGATAGTCGAAATTCAACATTGACCGGGCTCGGTAGAAAAGGTCCATGTCGAGTGCTGGATCTGAGGCGGCTGAGGATGTCCAAACACCGATTGCAGCAACAACATAGGCAAGGATTGTCCAGCATGACCCGTTCGGCCGTGGTATCAACTCGCTGTATTGCGCCCTGAATGTTGGCTCGTGAACGATCGGATAGCTGACATGGTAAAGTCGAAAGTAAGCGTCGATCATGGCTTCGGTAATATGGCGGTTGGGACTTGGTTGTTGAGGCATGGGGTAAGTCAGTGAGTCGACTGGTTGTGGTCGCGAGGATGTTCGACGTCGAGATACAGGCTCGATCAGACGTAGCATGGCGGCTCCAGATGCCACGCCGAGATAGCCACCCCCACGCTCGTTAACTGTTAAAGAGGCCATCCCGTCTGACATGGGACTTTCTTCATCGTTTCCCTCAGCGTTGGTTTTCGGCGAGAGGCCCCGAATTGGTCCCGCCTCCTTTTCACACCATTCAAAGTCATACAGAGGTGGACTTTCTAACATTCTCTGGCGCACAGGTTCTTGATTTTGATTGCCATTCTCATCCTCATTCTCAACACCCTCGCCGGAGGCTTCTGGATCGACAGGGCGATCCGTGATAGCAGTTCCTGAATCCACATCCACTTCTGTCAGGTTCGCATCACCCTCACTCGTCTCTGCCTCAACAACAACGGGCGTCGAAAAATTGAAAGGTGCGGCATTGGGCCATGTTTCAACTGGGGAGCGAGGTTCCTGGCGTTCCCAAGTTCTCAAGTTGGGTGGTATCAATGTGCGCATCTGCTGGATCACTACTTCAGCTCGCTCAAGACGCTCCTCCACCTCGGTAAGATATCTACTTAGGATTAGGACTATACATCACGAGACGAGTCGACCAGAAAATTATAACTGACTTGCGGGTCAAGGGGGTTCGAGAATGTTTCTCGTATAAACAGTGGCGGCGATATCGGATGCATAAGCCGCAGGTCGGAAGACCTTTATCACAGCGTGCCTTGCGGCGACGACACTCTTTGCAAGCTTGCTCCGAAGATCCAACTAGGGCGGTGTTGAAGTTGGACATTGCATTGGCCGCCTGAGGTATAATTGTTTGGTGGGTGGGCGATCGGGCTGAGGCCAAATTGGGGGTTCATGGTGAGTATGATGATGGAAATGGATGAACGGGGGTCGGGGTATCTATTATAACTCGAAGGCGGGGAAGTGGGACGATGGCCACTACCCTGGTCGCCAACAAGCCTGCCCAGCAGTCAGCCAATAGGAGCAGGATGTTCCCCGCAAGTCACTCTGGAGTGGTACCGAGGGGTTGGTTGGTTGCAAAAGGAGCATCAGGTTTTAGGGTAGGTATCATTGCGATTGAAGTTCGCCGTTTGTACACATTTCGCTTCATATTAAGGGCCAATGCTATCACTAGAGCAGCCAGCGCCAGTAGGCTTGGGAAACAGTCAAGTGGTATTCTAGAAATAGCTTGTGCCTCAATTTTCTAGTTGGGTTATCCCAGCTTCACATATAACGAAGAACATTTTTCGAGTACATCATAGCATCATCTCCCAATGCCACCACACTGTCTGCCTCATGGAAGTGTGTAACCGCCATCAATTACCAGATTGGCGCCTATTGTAAGTTAGCTGGAGTTACTCCACCTTGTGCACAGCAATTACTAACCCGTCATGTAGCTACTAGCATCACTTGCGAGGTAGACATACGATCCTTTTAGTTCCTGTGGGTCGCAAAGTCTCGCTCCTGGGATCATGGTAAACCACTTGTCTCTCCATTCTTTGGGGTGAACGTCCAGCATGTCAGTAGCAATAAAGCCCTTGCCAATCAATCAGTATCTGTCGCGAGATTAAGCTGGGGTTTGTGACTAACTGGAGACACGCAGTTAACCCGTGCAAAGTCAGTCCACTCCACTGCGAGACTCTTTGCCAGGTGGACAACTGCGGCTTTGCTTGCATTGTACGCTGCTTGTTTTTGAGGAACATTGACGAGAATTGCGCTGACGCTGGCTGTGAAAATGATGCTGCCCCTTTTCTTGGACCCCTTCATAACGTTTGCAGCTGCTTGTGCTGTCCAGAAAGCTCCATTGAAGTTGACATCCAGAATATTCCGGAACTTGTCTTCGGGGTAGTCTTCAGCAGGGATGTGGTCCGCGATGCCTGCGTTGGCTACCACAATATCTAGGCCGCCAAGTTCCTGAGAAGCTGTCTGAATGACTTGATTGACTTGAGCTCGATCAGTCACGTTGCACTTGTACGTCTTGACCGTCCTGTTGCCATTGGCTGAGGCCAGACTTTGAGCAAGCTTGGCCACTTCATCTTCTGGAGTGCTTGAGTAGGTGATGGCGACAGATGCACCAGCTTCAAGCAGTCCCCTGGCCACTTCCAAACCAATTCCTCGTGAAGCGCCAGTCACGAGCGCCGTCTTGCCCTCTAGGGAAAAGTGCGAGAGGACGGGGGCGGAGGGATTGGGATGAGACGCAAGGACCATGTTGGCGGTACTGACGATAGTGAGTATGTGCAGGGGCAGTGTAGTAACTAGTTGAGGAGAAAGGATGAATGCTGGCCTTGTGTCGAACAAGGAATCTGTCAGCCCAGGGTTATTAATGATACAATTGTGACCAAGGATCATGTATTGAGCTTTGGGCGGGGCGGGGCACAGATGGAGAACAGGGTGACTGTCACCCTGGCGCAGGTGATCGACCAAGCATCCTCCTCACCGATCCCGGCCTCCCCACAAACTGGAGGGAATTGGATCCATGGCTTCTTTTACGTCAACGTGCATCATGGTGGAAACATGAGGACAGGCAGCATGTCGGTTGATTCCGGCGACTATATGCGTAGGAACGGACAGCTCTCAGCCGAAGGAGATGATTAGCTGCAGTATTGCCACCATGACTCAGACTCAGGATATGTAACGAATTCGTCCTCAGCTGGATGTCATTCCACCTTTGATGCTGGAGTGTGAGGACATCGTTAAATTAGAGGTAGAGAATGCAGTTGCCAGGTAGTCTCCATCACAGCATCATAGAGTCCACGAGAGATCCTTTGTCTTCCAGCCTACTTCATGATCATATAAGAGATGGTTGACATACAAGTTAAACATATGCAGATAGGGCCTTTCATTGGAAAATTAAACTAGCGGTCTATTTGGGAACTCCTTCAATGACCACCTTCAGTGTTTTCTCTTCTGCCCTCTTTACCAGCTCAAACGCATCTTCAGCTTCTGTAAACTTGAAACGATGCGTGATGAGCTTCCTGGGCTGTATCTTGCCGCTGGCAATGAACTGAACTGCTTGGGGATAACATCCGGTAGAATAGCGGATCGAGCCCTTGATAGTCAAAGCACGAATACACGCCGTCGTGATGGGAAAGACAACATTCTCGCGTCCCATGCCGGCTTGCACATATGTACCACCCTTCTTTGCAGCAAAAATGCCAGCTTGAACGCAGGCCTCGGCGCCAGTGCACTCAAGAACAACATCTGCACCCTCGCCGAGTCCAAACTTCTTGACAATCTCCTCACCCACGGCCCGAGCCGCATCGACGGGGTCAACTCCCTCAGGGCGGCTGGTGCTGGAGACGTAGACATCATCGGCAGCAAAGTCTCTGGCAAACTTGGCTCTCGACTCTGAAATGTCGACTCCAATGACTCTGTTTGCGCCTGATGCTTTGGCGACGGCTTGACAGAGGACACCAATTGGGCCACATCCAAAGACGAGAACCGACTGACCAGCTCTGAGGTCAGCGACCTTGACAATCTGAACTGCTACCGCAACGGGCTCCACAAGAGCGCCATCCTCTGAAGACATGTGGTCTGGGATAGGATACACATAGTCGGATGCCACAATGTAGTACTTTTGCAAGGTACCGTCATGGGGTGGCGTGGCAGCAAAGACGGTGTCGGCACAAAGATTGTATGCGCCTGAGCGACAGTAATCGCATCGTCGACAGGGCACGCCAGGTTCAATGGCAACACGGTCGCCAACCTTGACGTTCTTGACCTTGGCCCCGACCTCGACGACTGTGCCGGCGCTTTCGTGGCCGAGAACAATTGGGCTCTCTAGGATAAAATCGCCGATGCGACCTCGTTGCCAGTAGTGAACATCGCTGCCGCAGATGCCTGTTTGTTCAATGTGAACTCTGACATCATGTTCATCACGCAGCTTGGGCAATGAACGCTCTTCAAACTTGACATCTTTGATGGCCTGGAGAACGAAGGCGTGGTTCTGCTATTGTTAGTTGCAGTTCGGGCAGCAATGCAATGGTAGCGCAACTCACAATCTCGGACATGATGACGATTTTAGACAGGGAAGTAAGTGTACGCCCTAGGTAGCTAGCTACGCAAGGTCGTCTTGGTACTTGGGCGAGGGAAGAAGGATGTCCTTTTGACGGATTCCGGGCCAAGGTTGATAATTGGAACTAGGGTGACAGGTTGCCGTCGAGCCACATATAACGCTGCCACAAACTCATGTGTCACAAGGACGCAGTTAATGTGCAGATTCACTTTGTTCATCTTCATTCAATTCGTGCTCCGCAGAATGGAAGCCACCTATCAGTCTCTAGCCGAACGCATCCAGAAGCAATGGTCCAGAAAACAATCGGCAGAGGGTGACAGTGCCCGGCTTCTTGTGGCCCTCGCCGGAGCGCCGGGGTCCGGGAAATCGACGATTGCTTACCACGTCGCCAAGATCGTCTCCGCATTACCTGATGGGCCGTCGATCATTGCCCTATCCGCTGATGGCTTCCACTTTGCCCTCTCCACGCTCCGTTCATGGCCTAACGCAACGGAAGCTCTCGCCCGCCGCGGAGCTCCCTGGACTTTTGACGGACATGGTCTGGTGGCCATGGTCCACGCACTCCGTCGCAGGAACGAAACAATCGTGTTTCCAACGTTTGATCATGCCATCAAGGGCCCCGTCGATGATGGAGTCATGGTGCAGCCGAACATTCAAGTTTGCATTTTGGAGGGAAACTACCTGCTCAGTGACGAGGCGCCTTGGAATGTTGTCGCTGGTCTGGTGGACGACCGTTGGTATGTGCATGTCGAGCCGGGACTGGCTCAGAAGAGAGTCGCTCTGCGACATAGAGAGGCGGGCATTGAAACTACCCTCGAGAAGGCTTTCAAGCGAGCAGAAGAAAACGATATGGTGAACGGGGAATACGTGGAGAGCCGAAGTCGGGGACGTTACGACATGTTGATCGAAAGCGTTGAGGAAGCTTAGTCGAATTGACCTCTCTCTTCGTGTCCCTGTTTCCCACCCTACGTAACCAATGGTGACTGAATACCTTGTAAAAAGTGTACTTCATCAAAAATACGGGGTCAACTCCCCCGGGAGACTTGTCTGACGCTTCTCCAGGAACGGGGTGGGTAATCCGGTGCCAGTTCAGTTGCAGGTGTATGCATAGTGATGGCGAAGTGTATATGAGCATCGTGAACCACTTACCTACTACTGTGAGCTTGCTTAGAGTCCTCTACATTTGAAATACCTTCTTCGCTTCCTCTTCTTAGCCACTGCTCACTCATCTTTACACCATGTCGCAAATCAGCAATGGTAATGGACGCCAGTCCATCCGTAACCCAAACCCTCCTATCGAGGATAGCGTGTTCAAGTCACTGAGACTTGATGGACGTACTGTGATCATCACCGGGGGCTGTGGTGGTATCGGTTACGAGGTTGCTCGTGGCCTTGCCGAAGCTGGCGCCAATGTTTGTCTCCTTGCCACCCCAGTTGTCAGCATATACTTACAAACAACAGTTGGCTTTGTGGTATCACTCATCTCAGAATGCCGCCAAGCTTTCAGCAAAGATTGCTAGCGACTTCTCAGTCACCGTCAAGACGTACCAGGTGGATGTGCGAGACAACACCCAGGTGGAGGCTACCGTCGACAAGGTGGTGCAGGACTTTGGTCGACTGGATGTCATGATTGCCAATGCCGGAATTCCTACAAAGGCCGGCGGCTTGGATGATACCATTGAGGATTGGAACAATGTTCGTGCAATCGACTTTGATGGCGCTTACTACTCTGTACGCGCTGCTGGTCGAGTCTTCCGCGAGCAGAAGCGGGGTGTGGGCATCATTACGGCCAGTATGAGCGGCCATGCTGCCAATGTTCCACAAGAACAGACCTGTTACAATGCCTGCAAAGCTGGGTGCATTCACCTTGCAAAGAGCTTGTCGGTTGAGTGGGCGAAATGGGGAGGACGCATCAACTCGGTGAGCCCGGGATACATCGACACGGCTATTTCTGGTGACTGCCCTTTTGAGATGAAGGAAGAATGGTACAGCCTCACTCCTCTGAAGCGTGATGCGGATCCGAGGGAACTTAAGGGTATTTACCTCTATCTCGCTAGTGACGCAAGTTCTTATACGACAGGGGCCGACTTTGTCATCGACGGTGGATATACCGCTCGATAGAGAGAGTTGAAAGACAATACGAAGGCAGCTAGGGTAGATACACATTTGCGAAGCAACCTTTGGCTCAATAGAAGCTGTTACCAAACCTCTCCTCAACTGCTGCTCACGCTGTTATTCACGTCCTTGTTTTTCTGGAAAAATCCACCAGAAGCCCAATGTGACACGTCTTGGTTTGTTATCGTCTCCTGGTCAAGATACCCAAGGCTCAATTGGTAATATTCTACTCAACCTACAGGTACTTGCACGAGAATGGAGACGAGGCACTCTCAAAGATCAGAATTAACGCGTGTCAATCGCCTGCACCACCCTGCGACTGGGTTCCTACTATTTGCACGTTTGTCTGCTGGAAAACGTTCGATTTCCGTCGTATCGCCACCGGCTTCTCCGACTTGCGGACGCGCTCAATGCTTGTCAACGGCGGCCGCTTCGGTAATCATCTCCCGGTCGGCTGACAGTCACCCTTGGCCACGGACGACCCGCTCCGAAGTTAGCCTGCTTCTGTGTCTCCATAGTAATACCCCAGGTTTTGGACAGTGTGTGGGGGAGGAGAGTCAGTTTGCTGCGGAGAAGCATTAGGTAGTTGCAGCTTGCATAAATGAAACAGGCCTCCCCATTGTCGATCTCAACTCCTGCAACGCAAGCACTTAAGCCATCACTGCATCCATCTACTCTCAGTTGTTTTTTTCTCTCTCACCTTTGACGGTGTCATAGTCATGCCGTCCCAAGTAGAACGTGATGCCAAAATCGTTGGCACGGCTCTTGCCGAAGTGCTTCCTCGCTCAGACAAGTATTGGTTTCAACAACCACACCTCCTCCGCCTGAACTTGCTACTTCTTATCCCGCTACTTTCAAGTTCTGTTTCAGGATATGATGGTTCGTTTTTCGCTGCCAAAACTTGAACCTGGCTCACGTTTGCTCCTTAGGTTCCCTGATGAACGGTCTCCAATCTCTCCATCAATGGCGCGAATACTTCAACCATCCCGAAGGAGAGGTCCTTGGACTTGTCAATGCCGCTCAGTCCATCGGATCTGTTCTCGCTCTCCCCTTTGTGGGCACTTTATCAGACAAATTCGGCAGAAAGCCCGTTCTCCTGAGCGGTATTATAATGATATGTATCGCTTCGGCGCTGCAGGCCGCGTCGGTAAACTACGCCATGTTCGTCGTGTCACGGGTCGTTGTGGGATTTGGTGGAATGTTTGTCGTTCAGCCGAGTCTAATGCTTATTGCCGAGCTCGCATACCCGACTCATCGTGGAAAGTACACATCCGCGTTCTGGACATTATACTACCTCGGTGCCATCTTGGCCTCGTGGACCACCTTCGGCACCCAAGTCTATGAAGGCGCAGTGTCTTGGAGGCTACCTTCCGCTCTTCAGGCTAGTTTCCCGTTGGTCCAGCTGGTCTTCTTCTGGTGGCTTCCAGAATCACCGCGATGGCTTGTAGCTCAAGAGCGAACTCAGGAAGCCTTGGCCATTCTCACAAAGTATCATGATCCTTGCACCGACGACAGCCCCTTGATCAACCTGGAGCTTTCAGAAATTGTCGAGACTATCCAGAGGGAAAAGTCAGCCGAAACCACAGGATGGTCCGCTCTGGTCAGCACCCCCGGGAACCGAAAGAGAACATTTATCGCGGTTTGCACCGGTCTGATGGCACAGTGGAATGGAATCGGAGTAGTGTCATATTACTTGACGCTTGTTCTTGACACTGTGGGCATCACCGACACATTTGACCAGACTTTGATTAATGGTTTGCTTCAAATTTTCAACTTTGGAGCCGCTTTGAGCGCAGCGTTCCTTGTCGACAGGCTTGGTCGCCGAGTACTATTCCTGTGGTCTGGCATAGGCATGCTTGTCTCATACATTGTTTGGACAGCATGCTCAGCTGTCAACTCTGACACAGGCAGTAAATCGGCTGGTATTGTTGTTGTTGTTTGCCTTTTTACTTACTTTTCTCACTATGATATTGCGTGGACCCCTCTTCTCTTTGGTTACCCGACCGAGATCTTCCCCTACTCGCTACGATCCAAGGGCATCGCTGTTGAGCTGTTTGCCATCTACGGCTCATTGATCATCGCCGCATTCGCAAACCCAATTGGTCTTGAGAACATCGGTTGGAAGTACTATATCGTCTTCTGCGTTTTGCTGGTCATATTCTTCTTTATTACGTATTTCTTGTTCCCGGAGACAAAGGGGTATAGTTTGGAAGAGATTGCCTGCATTTTTGACGGTGACCAGGCCGACATCGTAGAGCATGCTCCTCGGGAGACCTACAAACTTGGCAAGAAATCCTCCGAGGGAGCGGCTCATATGGAACAGGTGTAGCCCTAGCATTGTTTCCTTGCATAGGTAGTCAGAATCCACGCCATTCTCCCCCAGGAGCTCCCATCCCACCGTTACTTGCAATTTCTCAGGTCATACAAAAGAGCACGGCTGATTCTGGTGCTTTCCTCCCGGATATTGAGGCTCCTGGGTAACTGTGTGTGAATCGGGTTGTGATGCTATAAATGTGTTCAAAAATGTCTTCTTTATTATGTACTAGCCCTCCTGGTGCTAGATAGATAGAGGCTTCTGGGCTTCGACATGTCTCAACTGCAAGACCGAGTTCGACCAGTTCCCTTGACGATCTTCGGCCTCAGTTAACCCATCGAGGGCCGGGCCGCAACTATGATAAAAAAAAGATTTTATAATAGACTTTAGGTACACCCTGTAGGGATCATGCATCACTGATTTATTCACCTAGTAGTCTTATATTGTCCTAAGTTAGCAATGGTGTGCTCATGTCCAATGTGCCTAATTCATCCCCAGACAGCCAGGCTGCCAGGTCGACTAGCTCTTCAACCTGTGCCGATGTATCCTCGACAATAGCAGTTGGGGTGGCTGTTTCTGTCCCCTGTGGCGTTTCTAGCCGGAAATCGATATGGGGGGTTAGGTCTATGAGTCCCAGGACCTTTTCAGAGTATTTTAGCAGTGTAGGCAAGAGATGTGATTGACATCCGCGGATAGTAGATAGGGACTCTATGACTGCGCAGAGCAGGTCCCGAGGGCCGGTTTCGAAAGATGATGAGCAGCTCCAGCTCGGTAGCATGGCGCTATCCGCAAGACTGACGCCAACGTCAAAGAGTTTTTGTTCCTAGAATGTGTCACCAAGGTTAACTCAATATTGACGGTCTCTTACTCACCATTCCAATTCCGTGACAATCCATTGATTTCGGGCCCACAGATCCCAGCGCCGACATGATAATCTTGCCCGCATCGATCGGTAGGCTTGGCGGTAGTAGCGCCCCAAAGTTGTATGCTGACGACGACGGCTTCTTCCCGACTGCGAGGCGCCACATGCATATCCTCAGCCACTGTTGCGTGATGAGGGTATCGAAGCGCTGGCTCGGGATGACGCTCTGGTCGGCCTGGATGGTGCACAGCTTGTCGTTGATGGTGTGCACGAGCGACAGGTGCGACAGGTCCTCGACCTGGTTGCTGTCGCCGGGGTTCTGCCACTCGTAGAGCGACCAGGGGAGGGACTCGAAGAGGCGGATGTGGTTGATGAAGTCGTTCATAACGATAGGACAATCCGAATCAATGATTCGGGGCTTTGCGATAGAGCTGCGGAGTGTAACTAAGCGGCGGTGTTGTAGGGCAAAGGTTCTGTTGGTCAGCTATTGTACAAGCCTTGCTTACCAGGGGTCTTACCGTTCTGTGACAAAGAGCAGCCAGAAGACGCGCCGCCTCTTTTCCCGTTCGACATCGGGTAGATCGTGGTACCCTGTCTCGTGGGTAATATCCATCGACTGAGCAAGGGAGATGCTTTGGTTAAGGTAGAACCACGCATGTCGAGGATTATTGAGGTTTCCGTAGCTTGCAAAGAGAAAAAAGGAAGCCAGTATGGAGTCGAGGGTCATATCGTCTATGACGTTGTACTGGCGGAGCGACGTCTCGGCAAGGCCGATGAGCATCTCGCCTGTTAGATGCGGCTCCGACGGTATATCTACCTCCGGTCCTTCGCCAATTGGGGCATTATCCATCCCGAACTGCATCCTAGTGGCGGCGCAGAGGGCAAGAATGAGTGCGTAGCGTGAGGGGGGTAGCTCTTCCAGCCGGCCTGCGTCAGCGAGGAGCTCGTCGCCGTCGATAACGGGCATTATGGGAAATAGGACTTTGAGGAAGAGCTGGATGTGGGCGATGAGTGAGATGGATAGTAAGCTGCTTTGACCCGGTATCTCCGGCAGCTGGTTAATTAAAGGCAACGACGTGTTGAAGGCGTTATGCTGAGTGATGACCTGTGTCGATGTTGGCGTAGGACTCTCCGGGCTGCGGCTGCTGCCCTCTCCGAACCAGAGTGGCGCCGCATCCTGGCTCATGGTCTGAAAGGAACTCGAATTCTTGCCAAAATCGGCCAGCCTCCGCCGTAGCTCCGACTGCCTGCGTCCCTTGCCCTCCTTGGGGCCCTTGCGGTTGATGGTGTACAGGTACTGGCACAGGAGGTCCGCGGCGTGGCAGTTCTTGCATGGCTGCCCGCGGTCGCATTTGACCTTGCGGAACCGGCAGCTATCGCACGCCTGGCGAGGTTTCTCCCGGTTGCCGGCCATGTTGGGGTGGGGTTGCATGGGGAGATAAGTTGAGAGTGATTGATCGTCAATTGAGAGGAGATGAAGTCCGGCGGATTACGGCGGCTCTGCTGGACGCCTGGTTCCCCGCAAAACATTAATCACATCACCTGCCCTCCCCGATGGAGCCCCCCTCACTGGCGCGCTTATAAATGCCTCAACGTCGGCCCGACACAATGGTTGCCCGGAGAAGTTACAGCCTCTTAGCTTGAGCAGCAGTTAATCTAATTAGTATTAAATATATTATACTTAAGAGATTTATATTTACTATTACTAGCTCACCTTTAATATTGCCCGGAATATCTTAATAAGGAATTAAGATTACCAATTAACTAGCAATAAGAGCGTATTTAATATTAACTCTTGTATCTCCTCTGCTATGCGAAGACTATAGCATATCACTTACCACGTAGTTAACATCTTAACTAATCTATGAGAGCATAAACTTAACATCATAATAGAGCCTTAACTTCCCGGTACTCGCCACTCCTCCTTGAGATACGCTGGCCCCAATTAGGCTAGATCCCTCCGGGTGGCCCAACCGTAGTCTTCGCACAGCCAGGGAGATTAAAAGGCATTGGGCATGATGGCTTAACTACGTAAAACTGTATCTATTTGACTGGGTTGCCTTGGTCTTTCCTATAGGTATGCTATAAGGTTGAATTACTTTTCAATAAAAGGTTTATTTCTTACTATCTTATAGCAGCCTACCCCTACCTCTCCTTAAAAATTTCCACCCTCAGCTCCTATCGACTCATGTCCTAGCATATACAGCGAGCAATTAGACGGCCTCGTTATTAATTTTGCCAGTGATACCATCAATGGTTGTTGTATCAAAGGGATCGACAACCGTAGTCGCAAATTATCGCGCTGGCACCTTCTTCGCAAACAGAATATCGAGCTCGTGGTACGACCGGTTCCAGGTCTCAGGCAGACGGAAGTAGCTCCACACAAACATGCAAAAACAAGTACCGCCCCAGACAAATCCAGTATAACCCTTGAGGTTCCACGCTTGCGGGTTCATAAAGTACTGCTGCAGAGTGCCGCCAATGGTGCCCATAATATTAGACGAGTCGCGAGCGAGACAAATGGTCTTTTGTCGAAGGCGAGTCGAGCCCATTTCGGCAGGGAGAGCCCAGCCAAGCTGGCCGGCAGATAGCTGAAAGATGAAAGTCCAAAGGAGGGTAAGACAGGCCTGTGTCATCGCGACGGCCGAGATGTGGGTCCACACGTTGAGAATACCGATGAGAATGAGCACAAAACACATGCCGCCCATGCCCCAGACGTAAATCGTTCGTCGGCCAAAGTTTGGCATAAGGACGAACCAATTGATCAGACAGCCAAAGAATGCCAAGCCGGTTCCTCCAAGCGTAAGAGAGTAGGTCGTGCTCGTTCCGAGACCAACTTGGGAGAAAAAGTAGGAGCTGTTATAGGCGAAGGAGATTCCACACAGGATCTGACCAGCAAATACAACGCAAGCAATCTCGGTACGGCGGAGCTCAAAGCCCTTGAAGCAGTCCCAGTAGCTGGTTCCGACCTTTAACTGCTCCTCGAGGTTATTGGTGTAAATGATGGTGGAAAGTGTCTTCTGAGGATCGACATTGGTGGCCTTTGGCGACTGTAGGCGGCGCAGAGATTCTTCGGCTTCCTGCAGCTTGCCCATTCTGACTAGATACCAGGGAGATTCGGGCGACATCCAGATGAGAGGAATGAGAAACACGGGCCAGACCCATTGCAAGGCAAAGGGAACTTTGTAGCCCCATTCATCAGTGCGCGTGGAGAGTCCTTTGAGAACACCAGCAGAAATCAGCTGGCCCATGATGAAGCACATGTTCGTGTATGAGGTCATGTAGGTCCGGAGAACTGGTGGTAGAACTTCCGAAGCGTAGGCCGGGGCTGTTGTGGCGAGAATGCCCCATGGGACACCGCAAAGGATCTCGCCAACAACCAACGTGGGCAAGTTGGGGGCAAAGAAGACGATAAAGATGAAGGCAGTGAGGGCAGCCAGAGCGGCTAGCTGAACCCGTCGAGAGCCATACTTTGACACGAAGTAACCACACATCAGGCAGCCGAACACAGAGCCGACTCCTGCGCCCTGAGATAGTCCGGCTTGCCAAGCTGGGGTCAACTGGTATCCCGTTGGGGTCTCTGGAGTAACTCCCACGAATCGGCCGTACCTAATCAAGAACGAGGCTAGAGTTCGTACAGTAGTCAGCAACCGGTTTGCATCTTCACGCTTAAGACAAGACTTACGATAGGCAAAGAAATTGGAAAGGAGGTTCGTGTCGTAGCCTTCCATGATGACACAGGTAGACGATACAAGCGCCCACATGATGGCCTGTGGATAAGCTCGGATGGCATCGCGAATGCTGAGTTCGTGTTCATCGGCAGTGCCTTCCAAAGCAGCTTGTTGGAGTTTGGTGTTATGGATTGTCGCTACCTTGGCAACTTCAGTCAAGGTCGTCTCGAGCTCAACTTGGTTGACCGAGTGCGAATCATGCTTCTCCATCGTGAAGGGGAGTGGTGTCGGGTAATTCAGTTCAGTATGAAGGAAGGTTCGAATCCGAATCGAGGCGGGTAGTGTCGATCTGGAGAAAACTATTTTCGATGATCTGGGGAATACATATAGGAATTACTAGTCAATGAAAGTGAAGGCGGTCAATGTGATATCTCCAAACGAGGCTGGTTTTCCCAGTCGCCTGATGGGAAGATAATTTCGCCACAGAGCCGAAGGGGAATTATTCGGACAGAGGCATCAAGGAAAATCCTGGATTGCAAGAGCTAAGTTACAGTCGGTTAACCGAGCACCTAGAAGAACTAAGTTTCTCGGGCCGACATGTCCCCTCGGCCAAGCATCGACAAAGCAGCTGATCGGTTGAGATAATTAAATGAGTCCAGGTCGTGAGAGGCAAGATCCCCATGGGGTGACTTTGCAGCCTCCGCACCGATTTTCTGGGGAAGCACGGGGACGCCACCGGGCCTTTGACTCGCAGAGTCCGAGTATTACCCCTTTTGGACAAGTCTTCGGCGTCCGGTGCTTCTAGTGTAAACTCTAAGTTAGAGTAGAGGCCTAGGGTTTTCCAGGGGTGATTGATGAGATCAAAGGTTCTCACGCTCTGATTTGTGTTGTTGATACATTCTCCTCGGATTGATCACCTTGCTCATCGCCAATGAACAAGGCGTAGTCGACCACCTTGGACGAGGAAGCCAGACCGTCAGACATTTTTGGCAGGTATTGAGGGACGATCTCAGCGTTCGTACTGGAACAATGAATCAGAACAATGCACGCGCAACTGCGGGAGCAAGTTTGTACATATATCTCCAGCCAATCTTAGAATCGTCATGACCAAAGGCTAGGCGCAGGATTGCTGGATGGCTGAGGGCTGTCCTGATCGAGACGAACGAGAGCTCGGTAACGAAGGTTTGTCAAATGCTGTTTGGTAGTTGGATAAACCCTTGCTGTACGGGACCGAAGTCGCCATGGCCGACGGGCTGGCGGTTGTTGAATTCCCCAGTGGCGAGCGGTGTTGCCTCTAGATCGGCACGAGACGAGTCGCTGCTCGCCCATGTATCAAGCCTCGTTCGCCGAGTTGGCTTGGTTCGTCACGATGACCATCGTCGCTGTCCTGGCGGCGGCTGCGAAGAAGTACAAAGTCGCGCAGGAAAATCTTGGTAGATCTCTAAGTCCAACTGGGCAGCTTGGAGTCAATTACCTTGGTAAAGAATAGAGCCCACCGTGCATCATCTTTCACGGTAACTCGTTCCAAAACTTGACAATCAAGACGCACCAGTAAGGCTAGAAGGTAGTCGACCTCCCAATCCGAGCGCACTCCTCTGACAAGAAGAGTAGGGTCTCGCTGTCGTGCAAATGGGGGATGGACACCGCATTCAAAGTCCTTGACTTTGTCCATATGCTGAGGATCATTGCCAGACTTGCTCTGAATGATTGGATACAAGTCTTTTGCCGTCTTGGTCGGCGTCCAAATCTTCTTGACTCGGCGGTCGAGTTCGGGGCTAATTTTCGCGTCCTTTCGGGCTCTTGTAACGGCAAACCACGAGTTGGAGAAGACCGCAAGCCTCTTTGCTTTCAGTCGTCTCCTCTACGCATCTCTAAGCCGGCAGTATCGGTTCAGCTCAAAGAGATCTCTTTGTTTCCTCTTGAGCAGTGCTGGCTTCTCACCCACCGCCTTGTCCCAACCGGCTGCTGCTTTATACTGGTCTCCGCCGTCAAAGCGCGCAAAGTTCCAGTTCTACATCAGGTCTAACGGCTAGGTATGATACTCGACGCCGTCATCGCGGCTCATCAAGATAGCCTCGAGACTCTTGAGCGCTTCCTTGTTTTGTCACGCTTCTCGTGGGCTCCCGCGTTGGCCATCAGTGCTTCCATGGGTGCTGTGCCAATGGCGACTGGCTGCTGTCCACTCAAAATCTGCGCACATTGGTCGGCTTACACGTTGTCTGGAACATGATTAAGATCCCACCTCACGTCATACATAACGCGTGACGGATGGCCCGTGTCTCAGTTTGTGCTGCTCCCGTGCGGTTTACTTTGTTCAGTAAAACCTGGGCGAGGACTTTCGTTCATGTGGACTAGTCCTTTAGGTTATACTCTGGAGCAAACGTTTCTAGCCCTGAGGAAGAGGTATGCGAATATTTCTGTGATCTGTATCTGTGCGGTGGAGACATATCTTTAGGCTCTTACAGCGTTTGACGCCTCGCTTGGCGCATCTTTGTACCAGCGACTCTGCGAATGACAGGGTTCGCTGTGAGTTTTGGTGGCGATGGAGAGTGTCGTGGCAATGACTGGAATTGTTCCCAACAATATGAACGGCCAACCACAAATAGAACTAGAAGAAATTTATTGATTCGGCCGTGACTATTAAACTATTTTACATTTAAACCAAACCCGCTAAACGATGGACTGTTAACATTGCACAGTATTACGCCCTGTGTGCAGCTGCAAAGTTACTGAGACTCATTTCATCCTCATCTCCCTCCGCCTCATTTGCCTGTCTGGCCTGTGGTGCAACGTATGGTTGTACTGGTGGTGCCTCACGGCGTGTGTTTCTTGGAGAGGGCTCAGAGTCATCATCGACCAGAACAACCATCCAGACGCCGATCGCGCCGTTGGAGCCTAGCAGTGGTGTACAATGAATCCAGCGGCTACGGCCCCGAGAGGCTGGTGGAGGTTGACCACCGCCCTCGCCGTGACTCTCATGGTTCATGACGCGCGCGTGGTGGCTTTGGGCTTGCATATCTGACCGTGACAGCCAACGGATCTTGGCAGTTATGCCGTGGCCATCGGCAAAAGCATGAGAGAGGGTGTCCCGAACGCGGTCAGAACCTCCGATGCGCGACAGGAGCGGGCTTTGCAGCATGCCGGGAACACGTAGTGATGGTGATGCGAAGAGGATACGTAGGTTTGGGTATGGTCGGACGAGAAGATAGTGCTGGAAGATGCCGCTGAGGCGTCCGCCCCGGTATGTGTTGACCGACTCGTGGAGAATCGGATCCGATGGCCGCCGGTTGATTGAGGCGTCGTCTGAGATGACCAGCCGCGGCCTGTTCCAGTTGGCTGGCATTGTATCTGAGTTCTTCACCTCCTCCTGGTGCATGCGGTGCAGAGCACCACCCGACTCTCGCACTATCTTCAGCTCTGAAAGGTCAAACATCTCAGCAAGCTCACGGAACTCGTCCTTGTTGTGGTCTGAGTGATGTTGAACGGGTGCCTCACCAGGGTACTGCTCAGGGTTCTCCCGCTGCATAAGTCTCGAAAGCGAGTCCAAGCCTGAGCATTCCTTGACAAGACCAGACACGTCGACTTGGGCGCCCAGGTGGTAGCGCACGACACCCCTGGAATCATACAGCGGAGCCACCATGAGCAGATTCATAAAAGGGGAGCCGTCGCGGCGGTAGTTGAGGAATGTCTCGCAGTGTTCCTTGCCGGCTTCGAGCTTTTCTCGGATCCTCCGTACACTAAACGGATTGGTTTTGGGGCCCTGAAGGAAGCGACAGTTCCGACCGATGGCATAGTTCATGCCGTACTGGGTTGTTCTATGGAACTCTGTTTCGCATCCATATTAGCTATGTGATAAACGAGGTCGGATTGTCTGCTTACCTTCACTTGCAAAGACGATGGGGTTGTCGGGCCGTGATGGGTCGGATAAGCAGAAAACTTCGGCAAGTCCTTCTGACATATCCCTCAATTGCGGCGACAGTGTGTCAGTTATTCTCCGCTTCATGGTCACACTGACTGTCTGGATGAATGTATGCGTGATGTAGGCAGGCAGGTCGTGGTTGGCCATGACCTCGAAGGTATCGTCAGCCCTCTTGCGCAGCGCATTGTTGATGGTTTTGGTGACAGGATCTTGGGTGAATTGAAGCCCGTTAATGGTCTTGAGTGAACCCGTCAGAGCATTGGCGTAGTCAATGGCTTTGAGCGCCTTGAGGGTGTCCAAGTAGTAGGCCAACAGAGGCAACGAGTCTGGCCGCGACGAGGAAAGAAAGTTTGAGAATCTTTGGAGCAGCAGAGGATCCTCAAATATCACCTTGAGGTGCTTGATGGAGAAGAGCAGCTCGGATTGTGTTTCGAGGGTGTACTGCTTGCCCAGCGCGTGTGCCGGAACCACAAGATCAAACGAGGCGGGGTCATATTCTTCCTCACGCAATGGCTCGAGCCCGTCATTGTCCATGCCACCCTTGGTTTGGAGCGCGGGCAGCGTGGTGGGTATGTGCATCGACGAGATGGACGACGCATCGCGCTGGGACCACGGCGAGTCATGGGTGCGGTAGGACAGTTCGCTCCTCGAGGCCGTCGAAGCAGCGTCGATTTCTCGGGGATAAACCATGCCGTCACGCACGGACTGCGAGTCGTCTTGGTAGAAGCTGTGCCTATTAGCTCAGTCGCCGTCGATTGACTTTTGGGTAAGACAAACCTTCGCTTGGTTGACATTGACCTTGGACAATGCGCTCCCGTGGGAGTATTCTCAACTGGTCCGGGTGTCATCATCCGAGGCACAGAGTGTGATTGCAGACTGTCTGACCGGGCCGGGATCTGGCCGTTGTTCTCGAAGTTCTCAGTAACGATTGAGTACATGGCTGGGAGAGATGACTTGACTTGGCTTGCAAAGCCCAGAGACGTTGGCGGCGACGAGTTTTAAGACAAAAGTCAACGGCCCAACACGGCAACACCCAGGGGAGAGACAGTATGACGAAGCTACGGCAAACTATCACCACGTAGCGCCAAGCTAGACTGGCTGAGACATCAAACTTTAGTGCCCTTGTGTAGATCCCACTTGACAACTGTCAAATGACGAACCGCGCCAAAGCCCAGGCCCCCTTACATTAGCGTCTGCCATCCCGTCGGCAGATGCTGTAGCGCCCTCAGCCCGATCGCCATGTGAGTTGATCCGTCCTGAGATCGCGATCTGAGCGTCGAGTTTTCCGATGTGTCGCCTTGATTCATCTCGGTCTTTCTCCTTCCGAGCGTCTGGGCCACATGGCCATTTCCCAATCGCTGTTCCTTGCCTCTCATCTGCAGGGATCTGCAAATGATCGATCTGAGCGACATCGGAGAAATCTCATACAGAAACACTTCTCCAGGGTAGCCATATTGACACAAAAGGTCAAACTTGATCTCCTTCACAAATATACCTCAAGACAGGTATGGTTTGTCCGTTCAATGGGGCCAAATTCTTAGTTGAGACAGCACTAAAGAAATAAAAGAAACGGCTACCCGTCAGTCACCGTCTCTTGGCGGGACGGCATAAACCGCAAATAGGAGATGAAATCTCACGCGCCGGTTCAACGATAACGGCGTGGTGTCTCGCGTTGAATCAAATCTTGGCATCATTGACTTTCGCAAGCTAAGCCAGGTTGGAATGCTTAGATTTTACCTTTCATCGTCTCGACCGCCATAAGCTTCCGGGTTCCGGCCCCCGGGTGAACATAGAATTGTGCCTGACCCGGGCAATCAATAGCGTCCATCCTCCTCCAATGCCGAACAACAAAGTGATTTGTTGAATGTAATGCTAGTTTTAATTAGTTAATTCCGCACTCATCAAGAAATTCCGCCCCCGGCCAACTCTTTAGCACCCCCAAGACCCATTTTGTGCAAGGATCAACAGTCCCTTGCTAATACTTTGACAGAACCACTTTAGTGCTTCACTGCGAACTTGGTGGGGTGGAACTTGAAGGCACTGATGCGTGGTTGGGCAGTGCATGGTAAATCTCCGAGGAACCTGACTCGAGTAGCTCTTGGCTGACAGCTGAAGACTAGAAATTGGCGTCTTCATCTTTGCTAGACTGCTGTCAGTAACCATCCCTTACCAAAGGCCAGGTTTCTCAAGTTCGAGTTGGCTGCTGTCTGACTCACGTGAGTGAATGTCGAATAATACCGGCAACTACAACAAGAGCACCAGGCATGTCTCTGTCCCTGTCGTTTTTACCTAGGACTAGTAAATCTCGTTGGAAATTCTCTAGTTTTATCTCGTATTCGGACCCAAGCTCCAAATCTGCGAAAAAGAACGCCCAAAATCTCAAGACCCCCAGCCATCTAGGTATTCTGCATCAGACGGGGTTCTACGATCATGAAAAACACTTTTTCGGACACATCAATTTGGTTTAGGGTTTGAATGAGATGTTAGTTATCTTTGACCGATCGACAGTATTGCATCTTTATCTATCGCCCTGGTAGCCGACTGCTTGACAGAAAGAGAAGAGCAGGAAACACTCTCTGCCGACGTCAAGCCAGCACGACCGGCTTATCCCCTTCGAAGCAATATCCTGTGACAGTTGATCTAACGTTTTGATTCCCTAGGCTAAGATGGCCGTGATTTATATGTAGCATTTACTCATAATAATCTTTTCTTCACTTCTCCATCACCTTCTTCTCTGTTGGTCGATGGTGTCATCGGCGAATATTATCCATCTCAATCACTTCTACATTCCCGCGCACATCCTTCGTCGCATTCTTTGCCTGAGGCCTGGGCTCATATGCGACGATAATTTCAGTTGTCCAAGTGATGCCCCCTCCGCTGCCACCGTCTCCATCCTGAGGGCTCCGCCCCAAAATGCTGCTGTCGCTTGCGCCGTCTTGGTCTTCCGGGTGCGCTCGCCCCGCCGTGACGGTGCGGTTATAAAACCTGCCAGTGCTGTTGTCGCCCGTCTTGAGATATGTACCAGCTCTCGGCGTCGAATCGGTGCGCGTTCGGACGTTGCGGATGAAGCCACGGAGGACGGGGATGGACGCGGAAACGATGGTGACGTTGGGCTCGGCCATGGACCATATCCAGTAGACCGCTTGAGTATTCAGGTCTTTAGGTGAGCAGAAGCGTTAGCATGCATGTGGTTTGTGTCGCAAGGTTCAAGAACCGTCTTACAGTCGGGAGATCGCACGTCGATCAGCATATACCCTTGGACGGCTTTCATCACGCCCGTGATCCCAGCGAGGACACCCATGCTCAACACTAGGGCTATACCAATTCTCTCGTTCCTTTTTATTTGCAGATTGAATATCATCCTCCATGGCAGAAGGGCCAGAATGAAGTCGCAGAGGGCAGAATACACTGTCGCCGTGAAACCACATCAGGGATATTCCACGGTAATCCTGGGCCAAAGAGGGCGAACTCACGAGCACTAAAGACGGTAAAAGTGACAGACTGGCTCAATTTCCAGCAGTTATCCCCTCCGATATGTCCCTGGTCGGGAGCACCGCAGATGGCCTGCCATGTAGCGATCATGTGCACGGCGAACTGCAGGTTCATGGATATGATGAGCCCCCAGATGAGCTTTGCCTCCCAGCCCCCGGGCATCAATCGCAACAGCGTGATTCCAAAAGACGTCTTGGTCAGTCCTAGGGCGAGAGACTGCAGATTGTGATGGGCTCGAGCGACAGTGATCTTGGTCAAGCTGCCTGGGATCAAGAAGACCACCATCAGCCAAGACAAGCAGGCCGAGGCCAGGAGAAGAAAGGCCCACCCGGCGAGGAGAATCCAGTCGTCCGCCTGGAGTCCGACACCGACTTTTCGAAGCCGGCTGTAGCCTCTCAGTCCCAATAGCAAGGCCACAACCAATACCTGCAATGCAGCTGCAAGTTTCTTCTTGTGGGCCCAAAGAGAACGCAGATCATTTAGCCGACTCTAAGCGATCAGCACGGGGCGGCCCGGTGTGCCCCTCCCATGATCTGACAAGGTGTGCAGAGTAAGCGATGGCTTTAGCTACCCACTGGTGCAACTTTTAGTGTCACCTTAAACTGAGGCAAGATGACGACGGGCCAATGATTTCGAACCTGGCCGCACTTGCGGCTGAGCCCGATAGTTTCTCCCCTCACTGCTCTACCATAATTTCGCAATGTCCTATACGTCTTCCTTCAAGACGATTGCGTAATACCCCCTCCTACCCCGCCAAGTTGAACAAATATTTCCCCGCCCACCTACCGCCCGCCGATTAAGCGCAACTGAAGTCCGATACCTATGTGTCCCCGCCACGACTTGATTAGCTGCCTGTAATTGGGCACCTGTCTGGCGTGTGCTTATGTTCGCCCTGCTTGTATGTGATAAGATTTGACTACTGCGACGGGGCGCTTGTGGCTGCAGCTGGTTAAATATGCTAGCGATAGGGTCTTCGGATAAGGGTCCCCATTAAAACCAAAAATAGCAATGGATCGGCGTAGTTTTCTCTTTCCCCAGATAGGAGATAACGTAGATTACCTTAACTGTTGTAAGATAATCATAGCAGAGCCTTATGGCTGGCCCTTCTGGAGCTTGATGCGTTTACCATTGAACGCACGCCCCCTAGACGCGACCGCCGCGTTTCCTATGTCTACCGTCTTGTCGCACTTCGTGGGCCAGTGGGTCTTGTTTGTACTCTTAGCTGCTTAAGCAATAGTCCATTCGCATCTTTATTTTTGTCTGCTCAGCATGCATAAGTGCGGGCTAACTTTCCCTATGTAGTGCTACTTTTCTTGCCGCCTACCTCCCTTTGTGATAGATTATTGTGTTAGAACCCTCGACTGCTATTCAATGTGGTTACCGATATCATATCGGCTACTCGTTTCTCTCTTGTCATTCGTCGGGCGCTCCACAGCCTATCTTCTCCTTAGGCGGTTAACCGCACTAGACCGTACCCATCTCGACCCACGCGTGTAGCAAGCCAGACATAACGAGCGGCCCCAAACTCGCAGGCGCCCCGGATTTTAAGAAGGGCGGGCACTCCCTGAGGAGTTAGACCCGCCGACTGAGGATTGGGAGTGCGATAACATGAGGTTGGAAGTGGGCACTCTAAGGTTATAGAACTGGATATCGGGTGATTGTCGCACGACTAAATCACGGCTACTCTTAAACCGAAGAATAAGAAAATACCTATCTAAGCTCCGATATCTTTTAGCACCAAATTCTTACCGCCAAATAACTTGCAGCTCCTCATTAGAGCCTGCCTTTGTCCCGTACCTCGCCGCGGATGCTGGCGATGACTCCTCTAACAACCTATCCACTGGCCTAGCCTTGTACGTGCTCTAGTTGGCCCTGCGCCAACCTGCGCACTAATATGAGGTTGCATCTAGGCTGCTGGCCTTATTCGGGGAAAGGGCTACCATGCAATATGAGTTAAGTTATGATCTAGGCCGATAATGTTAGTCTAGTAATGGGCCCGCTAGGTAAAACACCGCTATCGTCGGTGCTATCTGGGTCGGAGGTTCGTCATGGCTCAAAGCTATCACTGGTAGAGCGAGAGAGAGCCGTGCTATCCTCGCTCCGGCTGCTGTCTGGTTAGCATATCGATAGGGTGCTTCTATTCTATAGTTAGCTTCCATGTCTCCTTTGTGTTCTTATACTAGTTATGTCGAGATGATCGAGCTTCTTCTTGCTCTAGGCGCTGCCGCCGAGGAACTAACGCCATGTCGGCCGAAGTCCAATGTGGTGGTCGTGGCGCGCCGGCAACGTTCTCCAAGAAGGACCTTAATGCTCTTGCTTAGAGTTTACATTTTATGAGTAGGACCTGAAGTTTTAGAGTTATCCTTCTCTTTGCATTTGGTCGCGAAACCCTCCGCGCCTCGACCCTTTCATAGACCGGCAAGACGGCCAAAGTCTTGGCCGCTTTGTTGATGTTCGCAACCGCCTGGCTTTCGGCCGTAAGCAACCCTATAACGGGAGAAGGGGTGGTTTGCCCTGGAGCAGAGCCCGTGTCGTAGCTGCGCGCAGTAACTTGAGGGGAACTCTATTTCGTCTTATCCCTCGTGGGGAGTGGTAGCTCCCACGGGGAATGCCGGACTAGATGGCTCTCATAAATACACACTGACTTTCTCCGTTAACCAACCTAAGAGATTGTAAGTAGTCCTCGGCGATGCGGGTCTAGATTTAACTCCAATAACCTATCCTAAGCGGTATTAGATTTTTATTTCTTCGTCCTGCTCTGCGGTTGAACTTTAACTTCTGTCTCTGATGATGCTTCGCCGGGCGGCTATATGCTATTTTGATATCTACTGTCTCTATCCTATTTATCGCTACTGCTCCACTCCCTTGCCTATTCGTCCTCCTTTGGCCGCCTGTTGTCTTCTTCCTATTGCCTATCGATATTAATTTAAGATCTCTTCTTCGGACTTTTACTCAAAGACCTTGAAGCAGTATATATGGCCCGATATCTTTCTGGGCTAGCCTCTTGCACCTCATGCTCAGATTTGCTAGGGTCCCACACGAGGATTAGATGATGCCTCTGTTGCGTAAAGAAAACCGCGGAAGATAGTTGGCGAGAAAGCCGTCTAGGCAAATCGGGCAAAGAGGCACTCGGCTGGCATGGTCGATGACAGGGTGTGGACTCGCCGGTTATGCCATAGCCTCGGAAGCTGTCCGCTCGGCGCAGAGTTGAAGATGTGAGCAACAAGGTAAGGCCCAGCCTGAGAGGCTGTATTGGGTGGGATTTTGTCATTCACAAGCTGGCCCGTCCGGCAATTGTCGCCTGTAGGTGAAGTTGACTCGGCTTTTGATTGTCTCGGCACTACCACCCTTTCGCCCTCAGCCGCGAACTTCTTCGAGCGTGGCTCCTTTGGCACTAGGTAGAAGTGGCGTTCGTCAAATATTTTGTAGACATCGCTGCACAGAGGAATGTAGTTTGCCGGGGCGTTAACCGGGTCTGTAGAAAACAAGTTCGTCTCTCCATATCTGTTTATGCCATAGCGAGCGTCAGTTTCACTTTCAAACCAAGGCTTCAGTTTAGAGCAAGGTTACTATGCAGTTCTCTTATCTTGCCATGTGCTTCGTTGACCACCAGCTCGACTGCGCAGATGGAACCGGAACCAGATGGGCTGATTCCTGTCAAGGGCAAGGATCACAACCATCATAAATAGCTTCACGGTCAGCGTGAATGTTACGCCATAACTAGCATCAGGCAACAGCCTGCTACCAATGAAATCGGCAGACTGAACACAGGTATAAGAGACCGACTCTCATCATTCCTTTAGATAGAAAATCAGGCGCTCACTTGATCATCGTGGCCCGTCGGTACCGTGATGTTTATATTTATTAGCCATGACCGCCCGACAGTTAGGCACAATACGACACATAGAATGCACGTTCGAACCTGAACCTGAACCTGCTATCCATCCGTCGACATGTTTGGATCCTTCCGAGCATCGCGAAGGATCTCCTTCATTAAGGAATAGAGCTCCGGCTCCAGCCTCTTCCACCTTCCTCCGTTTGGAAATACCTTCTTTCGCAGCCTCTTGACCCATGGAATCAACGACCGGTAGTGTGAAGTAAAGTTTTCATTCTCGAGAAAATCTTCCCCGTCAGCAATCTCACCCTTCCTGACCACCACTAACTCCTCCATATCGGCGTAGTTCCATTTCTCAAACTGCAGAACAGCCCTGGTCTTGCCTGATCCGGTAAAGTGGATGCATATCCAGAATAGCACCCAGAAGAAGGACTCAAGGTCGTGCATGAAGGAATGCTGCTCGCCCAGTAGCGCTCTGATTGCCATAAAAGGCCGTGTCCCCGTTTTCGCCCTCGCTCCTGACGCAGCCTCCCGTGACTCTTTGATGGCCAGGTCAAGGTCAATCACAAAAGCAGGCCGCGACGAACTGTCATCATCTTCGTTGATCATGAGATTGCTGATCGAGATGTCTCTGTGAAGCAAGCCTGCCCGGTGCAGAGTCTCATGTTCCTCGATGCAGAGAAAGCCAAGGATCGTGGACATAAACTAACGTCCAGCTTTGTTGATGTCGAACTGCTCTGATGCGATGCTCCCGAGCTGGTCGCATGCCCATACCCTCATGAGGGACCCGCAGATGGTAAAGCCCAGTAAGCACTTCCCTCCACTTCCCTCGCGTACCTCCCCAGGTCAAGCCACGCCATCGAGGCCTTGTCGGCGGATGAGTTGCTCTGCAGCTCCTCAGGCACCAAGATCAGCGGCCAGTGGCACCGCGAATCTTTCCCAGCGCTCGTATCCTTGACGAAACCGATGTCCAACTTGCGCTCTCCGGTGGAACCTTGAATTGACTTGATTGGGCTGGGCAAGAGGCCGTCGCCGATGTTGATGCGTCGAGATTGACCCGCAGCTGTCTGCGAATGCCGCTAGCTTGTCGGCAAACTCGCTTAGCATATTATCCTGGTTCGCATCCCTGGGCTATCCCTTCTGGTTGGCTAGAGGCTTTGAGTACAAACCGAGTCCAAAATAGGCTAGCGTACTGACCGCGAAACTCAAAAGCACAATTTCGACTGACCCGATGGCTTCGTGCACAAGGCACATCACGGAGTGTAGAATTGGTACGGAGGTCTCTCTTAAAAGTTTTATCCTCACGCTAAAAACGCTATAAATCGGAAATAGTAAAACCACGGCTAATTACTATGAGGTTATTCCCGGCCTTCTTTATACTTATTTCTTCCTTTAAGCTCAATGATTTTCTGCATATGGACCGGTATTCTCTTTATCTAGGCTTGGATCTTCTCTTGCGGTAGCTCCTCCTAAGCGGCCTCCTAGGCGCGAATAGCTTTAGCCCGGTTCCTCGGGGCACTTTTCTTCATAGTTACCCTCTTTAAATAAGCCTAGGTTAGCTCGATTGTATTTAAATCCGGCGAGTTGCTATACTAAAGAAGCTAGCGGACCTCGTGAAGATTATATATCCGTTGTTAAGCGTGGTATATATATAATAGTGCCTTATCTTCTTGAATAACTATGCCTAGCCTCTCGAGCTAATATTCCTTTGTAAAAGGAAGTATCTTTAGCACTAAGATAGTCTATTGATACCTCTACTAATTAATGCCATTGCCCGAGCCTCTCGTTAGCTTGCCGGTCTCTTTCTTTTATTTCTATATAGGCTTCTTGCCGGGTAGGTTATAGAGCCCTAGCCTCCTTATACTATTACTTAACTCCTACTCCTCCTTCATAATTAGCTCTAACTCCTTATTTAGAGCATTAATTAATAATTGCGCTTCTTTCCTCTCTTTAGCGGTCTCTGGGCCCTAGTAATAATAAGGACCCTTCTTCTCATAGGAAAAGGCGCCCTAGAATATAAACTCGCTAGCCCTTTTCTATCTCTTACGAATATAGCTGCGGGAAAACCGTTCTTTGACTCGTCGCTATATATGATAGCCTCCTCGGCGATAGAGTAAGATAATAGAGGTCTCGTTAGACTAAATTATATTCTTCTAGTCCTTAAGGGTCTAATCTTTATGGGCGATATACTAAGTAAGGCGTTCTCTTCTTATCTTCTTCGTTAACCTAGGCTTCCTTATCGGCTTAGTCTTCTAGAAGCTAGCTTTTCGTAGAATCCTCTAAACCGTTATAGCTAAGAGATCGAAGCCCTGAGAGCTAAGCTCGCTAGCGATATTAGCATATGACTTTTCCCTTCCGTAGCGGTTATGCCGAACCTTTAAGATAACCTCCTTCTTGGCTTCTTCTATTTGCTTCGGTGGCCGGCCGCGTCGATGAGCATTATAGAGATATTCGTCACGGATAATAAGTGGCCGTAAGTTAGGGTTAAACCCTCGTTTAATCGCACGAGCATAGATATGGTTGATTTGACGGGTTGAAAGGCCGGCTATAGTAGCGACTTCTATAGTGGTCTTGCCGCCGCAAGGTGCCCTGAGGGCGACGACGAAGGCATGGGTCGCGATATCGGTATTTGGGGCTATAGCTAGGGACTTAGAAAACTATTAGAAATTAAAGAGAAAGCTGATGAAGAAGATTACTATAGAAAATAGCCGGGTGAGCCCTTCACCGCGTTTTCTTTGCTTTTGTGTGGCTTCTTGTGGCGCTAATTAGCGTCTTGGCAGGATAAAACTTTTGAGAGAGACCTCCGTAGTTGGTCTTAGAAGACTAGGATAAAAAGGGCATAGGCTAAACAGGGGTAAACCACTTCAAAATAACCCTAAATCTCAGGGTTAAGTCAATATCTCAAGAACAAAGCATATTCTCGGTACTATATTAGCTGCGATGACCTTATCATATGGTCTTTTATCTCCTTACTAATTTTTAAGTTTATGCGATAATAAGAAGTCTGATTTCTAGAAACCTAGGGTTGATCGTATGAAAAACCTGGGCTTCATGGGTAAGCTGCTAGCGCCGCGCTGGACGCCCATACAAAAAAACCTTGGGTTGGCCAACCCCCGATTACAATCAGTAGGTTAGAAACTCAGGCAGGTTAATAGACCGTTGAATTCGCGAATGCATTCGCACGTAGATACGATGGATTTGCTTCCCTACCTACTACCTAGCTACCATAGTATCACCTTAGCCTCTCATATTATCCCAAACCATTCGCGACCACCATCTTAACTGCCTCATTATCTCAGAAGCCTCCATGCCGCCTAATCTTCTCCCCTAGCCACACGGCTATCGCCTCCCCCTCAAAATCATTCAAACCCTCATCCGCCATACTCTCCATTAGCTCTATCCGGAACTTAGAATTCTTGCAGTAGAAGAAACCAATGGCGGTATCGTAAGCTTGCCGTCCATACTGGCAGCGGATCCTTATATCTCGCTCCCATTCCCCAGATGCGCTCTGTACCCATGCCTTGCAAACTTCCCGGGGAAGAGCACAACCTTGACAACCCCCACGAGCCCACATGCCTTCCTCGTATATAGCTTCTGCCAGCTCTGTCTTTAGAGTCTGCTTTCCACCAAACGGGCATTGCCGCAGAGTATGCTCAATCTGTGGTCCTCTTACCCCTCGACCTGCGCAGAAGCTACATTTGCCCGCCCACCAGTCCATCACAGTCCTCCACTCCGCGACCTCATTACTATCACCCCAGGACATTTCCAAGCTAGGAAGGCCAAAAAGTTGTTCTTCACTAGGACCAGCGGAAATAGGATGGTCCTGGTCGGCTCGTCGATCTGCCTGGTAAGGACGACGGAGATATAGCCCAAACGCAGTCACAAGTACGTCGAAAACTACAAGGAGCTGTGGTACCCAGGTCTCTCCATGGGGAACCTTTCGTTCGAACCACCCGACAGCCTGGCTCTCTTTAGTCAGATCCACGTTATTCTTTCTAGATATGAAGGTAGTCAATGTCTTGCCGAGGAGTTGCTCGTCAAACGCACAAAGAGCGGCAATCGCCCTTCGTATGGCTGGCTTGTTACCGCAGAGGCCGTCCGGATCGGTTGCTGACATGTATTTCTGCTTCCAACGATTCTTCTCTTCCTCGGTGCTTGCATCAGATACCCGAAGTCCTATGGCTATGTCCTCGCATATCTGATTGGTCTCCGTGCAGAGGCTGCAGTTACCGCGGGCCCCTACGAATCGGTCAAGACGTAGAGTCTCTAGCCAACCGAGTAGTCGCCGAGCCACGTCGGAACCTTCACTGGTGCAATCGTCGAGCTTGTGATCCAAGCCCATATCGCCGCAGACGTAACAGAGCTGACAACCAACGGTACACCATTCCTCTAATTGTTCACCTATGGTCCACAACTTGAGATTTGCTCGAAGTGGGTTCTTATCATCGCTGAACCCAACCCGAGTCCCAAGGTGGTCGAGTACGACCATTCGCGTAAGCATCGCGCTGGAGGTGGCAATGTCACTGGGGTACCCAAACAGTGGCCGGTGACTCCAATCATCATCGTTGAGAGATTGATCTAGAACGTCTTGATTTTTAAAGCTTAACGGGAGAGTTCGTCTTCGCTTTGGAGGTGGCGCTGTATCTTTCGGTGGTACATATGCTTCCGCGAGGGAACGACCCAGAGTGTTTTCTATAGCCTCCGGGGCCGGAGTTCGGTCTAGAGAAGTTGATGAAGAGGACACCACTACTGGTGTGCCTACCACTCTGTCTCTGCTCCGCTTCTGACCAGGGGTTACCTGCATTTCGGATACTGGTATTCCTGCAGTTGGCATCTCTTCCGCCCCCCTGGAGGTGAGTCTAGGTTGGTGCCCTAGGATTCGCTCGCGGTCGCTATGAACCTGGGCATTCACTCTCGGTCTAAGTTTGCTGGGCAAGTGGAGAAACTCATGCCACCGGAGGGATGCCCATTCATACAGGTCCAGAAGCTGAGGCTGCATCGTGGTTGGGAACGCTCCGTCAAGACCGTAAGTTGACCCACGCTGCAAGGGACGATGTCCGCTCTGCCAAGCAAAGACGACGTTTCGATGGGCGTCCTTGCTTCGATCATCGAATCGATTAAACGGCTGGTATACCTCACGCACGTGCTTTTCGGTTATACCGATGCAGATCTGCCGAAGAAGTCGAGAGTTTACTGCAAACCCCCAGGCCTTTGTCGTTACCTTTCGGATCACGCTGGTGAAGCGGCTGGTGCTCCATACCTTGCTGTTGGAAGATATGGTCTGGGTTCGGAAGAGCAGCGGCGAGGAACTCTGACCCGCCTCGCTTGGGCTGACAATGCCGCGCTCCCTGTCTAACAAATTGATGAAGGGACGGATGTAGGTACAATACTTAAAGACGGCTAGCGCAAGCTCGGCTGGAAGGAAACGAACGACGACGAATTCTCGGTTGGTGGAGCTTTTAACCTTGTGGTGACGAACCACATAGACTATGTAGCCTTTATAGACGTAGAGACCTCTGGGTCCGAGTTCGTCGTTCTCAACCCAGAGGCTAGAGAGTTCTGGCCATCGTGGCAGCTGGCCGCCAGTCAAGGACATCCCCGCTCCCAAGAGCTCGCGAAAGTCCTCCTCCTTTTTTAGGTATTGGTTGACCTCTGGCCAGTTCCAAGAACTCCCTCGCGAGAGACACCCGCTCCGAGCTGTACAAGCTCTCCTGAATAGATCGAGATAGGCTGAGGCCAGTTCGTTCTTGGGGTCCGTCACGAAGGAGTATCCCTTGTCACAGTTGGCCATGTTGTCTTTGATCTTGAGCAGGTCGATGTCAGGCTCGAGCCCGAACATCAAATCGTTGCACAGGCGATTGGCCTCTCTGATGAGATATGTGGCCAGGGACCTGAACTGCCCCATAGAGACCTCTGCCCCTTGCTCCCAGCTTACCCTCTGGCCGTCGTCGCTCCAGTGAAGGAATAAGGAAGGCATATCGTTGCGGGCTGCCACGCACCCGTAGGCACGAAGACTAACAAATTCTTCAAACGTCGATTAAGATCCCATAACCATGTACCGCCTATGCACCTGCTTGAACCGCTCAAGCTATTTGAACCGCGGCCGGCGTTCGATTCCTAGAAGAGCATACGGCCGCTGGGGAAGAGCTCGCTCAAGGAAAAGGAGTCGCTAGATATATAAAAGTCCAGAAAGGTAAGGTGTGTAGGAACGCGCGTTGTGGAAGCTATTGGTTGCTTCCGAGAATGCAAGTATACCGCTGAAGTACACAAGCACCGTCGAGCTTGGTTGGCCATCCGTTAACCGTTCCGTACATAGCGCGAGACTCAGGCCGAAGACGAGCTCGGCAAGGGAGACAAGGGACTCAACTCTTTCGGGCCTTTGGCGAAGTTCCCTACTCCGTTCTCATCGTCGTCGCTAGGTATGCAAACATCATCATCACTGTCCTCATCGATGGTGCTGTGCAGGTCGCTGTCGTCGTCATCGTCGTCTTCCCTGTTGAGGTCTCCATAGACATTTCCATCCATATCCATATCCATATCCAAATCCTCATCCTCGACTCGCATTTTATCCCCACTCGCCTCTTCAACCCGCTCTTCCGCCTGAGCTATATCCTCGGTAACCAAAGGTAGACTGGCCAGGTCTTCATGATGCCAAATCTCATCAAGGAAACGATTCAGCTTCTTGTTGAAATGCACGCCAACCAGCCGCTCTCGTTGCTTCGCGTCTATGCGGTATACCCGAAAACAGAAGGCCAATGCCTTTTTCAGTAGTAAGCGGTATCTGGTGGTTGATGAGGCATGTTTGACTAGTGTGAACGGCTTGGGGTAAGGCATATGGGGATGGTTGCTTTTCAGCCAGCAAAGGAGATTGCGACTCGTCCTGTGAACGGTCTCTTCACAGCGGTCCATAACCACATTCACGACCTTCAAGATCCCATCGATCTTAATCTCATCTTCGCGCGGGCTCACTAGATCGGTGGAGAGACCAGTGACTCGGGCCGCGCTAGCCAGGAGGTACGGCGGCGCATCTGGCCGCCCATAGAAACTTAGATAGGGTGTCTGGATAAGGGAACGGTGCAGGCTTCGGTCCCTGTTCCTGTACGTGATCTCCCACCTCGTTCTCTCCAGCCATGGCCGCTGCTCGGCGTACATGGTCGTCGAGCCGGCCGCTGAGGTCTGCATATCGGCTGCAAGGCCATGGTTGCGCTGGTGCTCGCGTTCCTGCACAGATCTGATCAAGTCCTGTTGTTCTTGACCAATCCTGTCTCGGCGGCTCAAAGCTGACCCACTCATGTGGCCCACAGGCACCGTCGGTCGGGTCAGTTGGCCATTGCGTGCAACAATCCAGTAGACACGAGACGAGCCAGAGGCCCAAGCTTGCAAGTAAACGTACTCGAAGTATGCCTCCATGTCCGCCCGCCTGGTAGATCTCCGCGGGTGTTGGGGATACTCGGGTAGGTCTTGGCTATAGTGTTGCATGATGAGAGTGAGGTTGATGGTGCGATAGCTGCAATGCAGATAGGAAAATCCATTGTAAGACCGGAGCCTTTGCTCTTTAGGCGAGCCGTTAAGAAGAGGCGCAGCTCCGCTTGAACTTTTTAGCTTTAGTTTAGCCAATACCTTGGAGAGACCTTTCCGCCGAGGTAGGGGGATGCTGTGTTCATCACGTAGATGATTGGTAGGGTTAGACCCAACGGGGGAAATGGCGTGTCTGCATTTCTCGTCGAAACAGATCAACAGTCGTGACTTGGGATGGACCCATAAAGAAAGTGACTCGAGAAACTTAGCAGAGGCAATAGGTATTGGGTCCATGATGTCAGCCGTTGCTTTTGCCGCTACTACTTTTCGATGTTCTTTATTGATTCCTCTTCTCTTTAATATTAGGCGGAAGACTAAAAGGCAGGAGATACCATATAGTACCCACCTACTATACAGCAAAAAAAAAATTCCCCCATATAAAATACAATTTTTTAACTATATATAGAAAATTCACTAAAAATAAAAACTATAAAATAATTTTCGAATTTTATTTTAGAATTAAATAAATTTTAATATTTTCGCGGTATTTTAACCTCACGCCCTACGCATATATATACCATAGCTAACTCTTCCCCCTCTAAATTTAAACTCTTAACTTTTTTTATCCCTCCTACCTTAATTATATCCTTAATAGTATCTACTTCTTTAATTACTTTATTTGCCCTAGAAATAATTATATTAGCCACTAAAGCCTCTATTAATATTATAAATCTTTTATTAAGATTTAATATCGCCTTTCTCTTTTTACCTCTACTTAGCTGGCTAACTTCCTCTTTTAGACTAGCTATTCTTATACTTAGAGAGGTAATTTTTAACTCTTAAGCTTTAAACCCTCTCGATATTATAAAATAATGCCTTTTTATTAATAGGCTCTTATCCTTCCCTAGATCTTAGATATAACGGCTAATCTTTAGCGTATTATTAGAGTTAATTTACCTATCTCGCTAGCTATTTAACCTAGGCATTATTTCCTTTTTATTTAATTAAATTTTAGGATAAATAAGTACTTTCTATTATAAAATCAGCTAATTTCTAGTTACCCTTTAGCCTAAGAGTATATTCTTTTTTATTATACTTATTTCCTTAGCCTTAATATAGGCCTTAATAAAGTTAATCTTATTTATTAGCATAGAATCAGTTAGGCTAGTTAGTTTTTAGAGCTCTTTATAATAGGCTACCTTAGATATATTAAATAGCCTATTATTAAGTAGTTATAGACTATAAGAGCAATAAATAGGTAAGTAATAGTAATATATATTATTTAAAAAGCATATAGCTATTTACTTATCCTTCCGTTACTTAGTAATAATCTTAAACCGGGGTAAATAAAGAATATACCGTTGCGTGACTCTTATATCTATCTAAAATAATTAATCTCATATTAAAGTCATTAATTAGCATTATTTAGGATAAATAAACTCTTTTAAGCCATTTAATACTAATATAATTATTAGTCTATCTATTAGGCGAAGTTATATAATATTAATCTATTATCTTCTTAAATTCTTTAAGAAACCACTATTTCTATAGTTCTTTCCCCTTAAAGATTATGCCTAGAATTAAAGCGCGGCTATTAATAGTAATAGCTTCGATAAATAAAGTCCAATTCTAAGTCTATAGTCCTTTAAGAAATACCTTCCGCTTCAGGTCCGCGCTTCTAATAACTAGGCTATCTAGGCCTAAATAAAAAGAATTAATAAGCCAAATTTTAAATACTAGCAAGGGATATAAGTATATACTTACCGAAACTAATTATAATACCTCCTTTATTAATATTAATGGTATTTTCCGGCTTAATCTAGCTATATTAGCCCTCCCTAATATTAAAGTATTAATAAATCACTTTAGGTATAAAAGAATTAAACCTCTTAGCTTCTTAATATCTACCTATCTTTATCTTTAGATCTACTCAGCGACTAATAAACTTAATTACTTAGTTATATCCTAAGTCGGGATATTTGCCCTATTATCTTAATAGGCCTATAACATAGGCGCGAATCTAACTATAGGACAGAGTATAGCCTAAGGACTCTTACCGGAGTATCTAAGTAGCTAATCTATCCTCTTAGTTCTTAGATAAGTATCGATAAAGGTAGATCTACTCTTTAATGGCCCCGCGGCTATTAAGTCTATCGACTAGAGTACTCCGAGGTACTCCTCGTCTCTAAGCCGCTTTAGGAGGTAAAACGCTATTATTCATAATATCTAAGATAGCCTCTATTATATTTTCCTCTATATATTTCTATTAAGGTCTCGACCTAGGTATTTTCTTATCGTTATTATAGATAAAGGTTAAAAAATATAGGAAAGAACGGTAAGGAATTTAATAATTAAACTAATAATATTTCTATAGCATAGCATATATAAATCATATACCCCGCATAGCCTAGGAGAGCTAAAGTTATTAACTCTAATTATTTCTATAATTAATATAGGCATTATCTCATAAGTAGCTATTTACTTTGGCCAATTTCGGTATAAGTAAAGTTAGTGAGTTTTAGTGAAGCTTTTTTTATTTTGCTTGCCGAAAGAGGGGTTGTGCCGAAAGAGGGGTTGTGGATGGTACACGTTTGCTCAAGCGGGGCCAGACAACCTTCTCTTCGGACTCGGAATACATGCGTGTCCTGGCCGGCACTTTGCTTCCGTGCTCCTCAAGATAATGCTGGCTCATGTATTGGTGTGCTACGACATCAGGTTTATTGAAGGACTTTCGCCCCCTCACGGGACGTGGACTCAGAAATTCCGCAACCCTGATTTGGGCTACGCTGTTAGCTGGAAGGGGCGCAAGGTTGATACGGAGCTCCAGGGCGCCTTTCTGTGATTCAAAGGCTATTGTCGCTTCAGCATTTATGAGTCTGGTGGAAATTCCTGGAGTTTAGACGGGTCTGGTGGACGTAGATATTCCAGCGCCGCATATTTCTCATCGCATGGCTACATGTAATGCTCACTCTAGGAGTCGTTAAATACATGTTTCGTTTAAAATGATCAAAGGCTTGATAACTTGACAAACGAAAAGCTAGTCGCGACAATGAAAGGTGCTATACCGGAAGAGCCTGCTAGAAAGCCCAATGTGATGACAGTTTTCGTGAGGAATACGGACGATATATTTCACTATTTTGCAACCATTTCAAGGAGAAAGATACCCAATGTCTCATGTAAAGTAGAAAGGACCTGAGTCTTCTGCAAAATTGTGAATACAGTTTTGCACACATGACAACGCCCTGCCTCCCCAGTTCGTATTCCTTTCCATTGGATTGGATTCAAGACATGACTAGACCCTCCCTTAACAATATTTACGTATCGCCCTCGTCCATGAACCGATTCACCGGCTTCGCGCCTTGCATACTGCTGTGGCTTCTACTTCGACAAGAAATTGAGGAAGCGCAAGCTTTGCAACTCCTATCAAGGAACTCGGCGGGGCATGGCGAGCTTCTTGGCCGGGCACAGTGAAGAAAGTGGTGATGACATCGATCAATTCGTCTCGCAAATGTGTGCTGTAGTCCACAATATAGATGGTAATTTTCGTGATGTCTTGGGGAGTTGCGCCTTTGAGTGCAAGGCAGCTTGCCACGTTGGCGAACGGGTTCTCTGCTTGTTCTTTGAAGGAAATCGGTATCTCTTGGTTCGGATGGGTGAGCGGAGGCACTCCTACTTGGCCAGCCGTCTGCAGTTGATATAGATACGGGTTATCAGGAGGTATGCCCACGACTGAGATATCGGAATAGGTGGCAGTAGGTTGGCTTGATCGATTCAAAGTCTCGATTAGAGAAGACGTAGACATGATGCAATATCCGTGTTTGTGAAAACTTGGTTATGAACAAGAATATGTGACTAGTCCTAAATTACAGATGATGCATTTGACTTTTTGATATGTTTAAGACCTGTCCTCGTCAATTCCTTGTGAACAAAACTGTTCTAGGGGACTGGCAATCTCGGGGTCAGAGATCGGGCCGAACTTCAAACCCCGAGTCGACCGATATCAAACCGGGACAGCTTCACCCGTATCCCCAGACCATGCTCGCCTGCGGGGTAATCATAACTAGCTTTATCAGCGGTGGAGTCTAGACTCGAGCCAATCGGGCGGAGCTATAGCGTCAAGCCTCTTGATAAGGCTACCGGTACGTCCATAAGTCACCTTGGCTGGTTTGACGGCTTCTTCTTAACGCATCAACAGACCCACGCCGCAACCGTGTCAATCACAACATCCTCAATCAGAATTTCCCAGATCTCAGTTATACTTCTCTCACAATAGCATGCCCGACATGTCCAAGTCAAAAGATCAAATGGATGAGATCACTCCGGAAAACCTGGAGACCTGCTCTTATGCAACAGGGACGATGGAAAAGGTTAACCAAGACACCGAGGTCAAGAACTTCTATGGTACCTCCATCAGTGATTCTTACCGCCTCAAGTCAGAGCTTGTTGGGAGATGCATGGAAGAGATCGGCATGGGCCCATTCCAATGGAAGCTTTTCGTTTTCTGTGGATTGGGAGGCCTCATCGACAATTTGTAAGTTGGGGCGTCCACTGCCAACCTTCGTCTTCGTTGCTAACTATACGTTCTACCAAGCTGGTCTCAGGGCTTACCTACCATTCAACCCGCCGTCGCTACGGAATTCAGTGACTCGAGAATTACATTCAGTTCCATCGCCTACTACGTCGGTCTGATCTTTGGTGCAACATTCTGGGGCGTTTCTTCCGACTACTTCGGACGTAAACCAGCCTTCACTTTGACTCTTCTTATAGGAGGAATATTTGGCACTGCAGTTGGAGGTGCAAGAGACTTTGTCACTTTCTGTTCTCTTTGGGCCGTCATCGGTACAGCAGCGGGAGGTAATGTACCTGTTGATAATATGCTGTTTCTGGAATTCCTGCCCCCATCTCATCAGTATCTTTTGACTGCAATCTCGGCCTGGTGGATTCTGGGACAGCTCGTTGTGTCCTTGGTCGGCTGGGTCCTGATCGCCAACTTCAGCGCCCCATCCAGCTCACTACCGGGGACTGTCGTGGCAGCAGATAACATGGGCTGGTAAGTGATCCCAGAGCTCCTCTACACCGATGATTGAGCGGAAATCTAACTCCATCAAGGCGATATGTGATGTTTACCCTCGGAGGGATCGCAATTTTGATTCCTTTAATTCGCCCCCTCATCTTCAAGATGCCAGAGTCGCCGCGTAACCTCCTCGCAAGACATATGGACGCAGAGGTTGTCGAGTCTGTTAACTTCGTTGCCAAGGCAAACGGAAAGCCAGAACCTCTGACCCTTGCAATGCTGCAACAAGTTGATATAGACCTAGGTCTCGTTTCGGCTGATGATGCTACGAGCCGACCAAAGAAAGACCTACGGGGCACGCTCCAGGATAGCTTCAATGACTTTCGGAGCGCGAACCTGAAAGCTTTGTTCAGTACAAAGAAGCTTACACAACATACAGTCGTGCTCTGGGTCATTTGGTTAACAATTGGCATTGCGTTTCCCCTTTACTTCAACTTCTTGCCTACGTACCTCTCTCAGCTCTTCGGGGACAACTCCCTCAATTCGATATACAGAGACTATTGTATTCAGTCAGCTGTGGGTCTTGTTGGGCCTCTGGCTGCGGCTTGGATGATCCAGAGTCGCCTCGGGAGACGATATGCAATGGCGCTTGGATCCGTCATTACTGGTGCGTTCTTGTTCGCATACACCGCAGCTCGTTCGCCTGGTGCAAACTTGGCTTTTTCTTCTGTCAGCGTCCTGGTCGCAAATTTCGGTAAGATCTATGACTGCTTAGTACGCAGAAACACTCATACTGACCCCTTCTAGTATATGCCATTCTGTTTGCCTTTACTCCCGAGTCTTTCCCAGCACCAAACCGCGGTATCGGAAGTGGCTCAGCAGCTGCACTGCTGCGTGTTGGTGGATTGATAGCAAGCCTGATCGGAACCTATACCGACTTCTCCGTTGTTCCTATCTACGTCGCCGCAGGTATGTGGTGCGGAGCTGGGCTGCTCTGCTTTGGATTACCATTTGAGACACACGACCATGCCGCTCTGTGAGCGGGGAGTGGAAAATGTTATGACGTTAGTTACGTGGTGATAGGTAAATGCTGTTACACCACTGAGCGGCCACCTTATTGTTTCACTAAACCTTATCCTCACGAATACCGTTTTCGAAATTGTATCTATAATGAAAATGAGATTTTTATTAAACACCCGGCAATTCTCAGCTGAACTTGTTATACTTGATAACAAGGATCGTGAAATAAAGAATTCGTACATTAATCAGATTCTATAGTAGGTAAGTAAATGATATAATTCAAGGTATTATTCTTAAAAAAATCTTTAAACTTGATGGTATACCCAAAGGGCGGATCCAGGCAGCCCAGCAAGAGAAATATAATTGGACACACAACCAAGCCATCATGCCTAATGATTACGTATTATATTTAATCCTTTGATATATACTACGACGACTAGACTGGTATGGACTTTACACTCGTAATAGTACTTGTACTTATCCAATAAATTGCCAAGCTTCTAACCATAAGTTACTCTAGAAAGCCCCAAAGCTTCCCCAAAGGCTCGATCAGTCAAAGCGATCAAGTAGGCATCGCTCTCATCACTGCAAACATGCTCAACGTAAGACCAAGCTGGCACTACAAAAACGTCCTTCTCTCTCCATTCGATCGTCGACTCCCCAGCCGAAGACTTGATCTTTGAAAGACCTGACCCGTTGATGACAACGTATATAAAACTGCAAGTTTCTTGGAAAGCTTTGGTTGCGTAACCTTTTGAGAACTTTTCGGCTTGAGCGGCAATAGTTCGTGAGAAGTGGTTGCCATTCCTCAGGTAGTGATAGATGGCATGTGGGCCAGCCTGAGAGTCGAGAGCTCTTTTTGTCTCCTTCCATGAGAAGTGGAAGGGGCTTCCCTGAGTGACACTTGTGTTGGATCAGTCACATGCTCATCGACGAGATAATGCTCTCTTGTGGGAGTGTAAGAGAAAGTGTCTCATCAACGTAGTACTTACAGGTCAGGAACACTGGGAGTGGGGTATAATTCTAGGAAGTTGATGCGAGCAAACATATGCAGGGGAATATCTAGACAATCTACCCATATGGTGGGTGTCGTGCCATCGTTGCCATGGTAATGCCATTCCCACGACGGGGTCAATACCAAATCACCCGCTTCAAGATAGATCTTGTGTCCAGCGATTGACGTGAAGCCTTTATCACTCTCAAGGATAAGGCGAACAGCATAAGCCATGTGACGATGAGCTGGCGCAGTTTCTCCTGGAAGAACAGTCTGGAAACCCGCATAGAGTGTATCGGTTGTAAAAGGTGAGGGTCCATTCACGGCAGCTGAGATCGCATCATCATCAGTATGGATATTTAAAATAAGGCAGAAGAGGAACTTGTAAGCTCCTCAAGATTGTGGTTTACTCACGAAACCCTGGGTTGACCATCATCAGCGCTCTACGCTCAGCCATATGCTCAGGAACAATCGTGCAAGTCTCGAGCAAGATCTTGCGAAAGTCGGACCATGCCCATCTGGTTGGTAGTGCCTTGGGGTTTGGGCTTAGCTTTGAAACCTTATTAGTCACTGTCCACATGGGATAGCTGTTGTTTTGACGGCAGTAGTCGATGATCTTGTCAGTGGCAGCTTGAACAGCCGCTTCCGTTTCTGAGGTAGATGCCATGGCCTTTTTCGGATGCAAGTCTTTTCAAAAAGCGAACAAAGTGTGTTGTTATGACAACCAGTCGTTTAAACTTGAACTCCCGTTTGTGTTCTTAAATGTTTTCGCCTTCTTACACTGAAGGGTGAGCGTGGCTATGGTGAAGACCGACCTACAGGACCCTTTGCCGCATGCTGGCTATTTTCGCTCCTTTCCACGCCAGCAGCATCGGTGCTGTCGGCAATGCCGGTGTTGTCGGCAATGTCGGTGTTCTCGCGTTATCGGCGGTGTCAGCCCCGTCGGCAATGTCGGTGACGAAGAAGCGGCCCGTCTACTACTCTGGACGGCTAAGGGGTTAATGCTTTGATAGAGCTATTCTTGAAGATATACAATTCTCTTAACCAACTTAAGACGAATTGATGCCACCTTGATCGGAAATATTGAGATACCGGCAAGGTAGATCTGCCATTAGTTCAACCAACAGAACATACAGTTCGGAGGTCGTAAACATGTCTTCCCCTTTGAAAGTAATCATCATCGGCTCCGGTAAGTCGATCTCTCAGTTGATGGTTTAACTGAATTATCAGGCTAACTATACAAAGGTGTTGCCGGACTATCTCTTGCCCATGGTCTCGGCAAGGTATGCTGAAACACGACGGCTTTTAACCAGCAACCTCTGAGTTCTGACACGCCTATAAGAAGGGATTGAATACGAGATTTTTGATAAGCGCGGGCCGGCTACTCCTCAGCGTGACTGGGGCATTACCGTGCACTGGGCTATCGAATTTCTCAACCTCTACCCTCAGGCCTTCGCCCAGCGGCTACGTACCGCTCAGGTTGTAGAGAGCAGATCGGAAAAGCCTGCTGAGTTTGTACTGTTTCACAACGGACAAACCGGTGATGTGATCAAAGAAATTCCCCTGGGTCCTGCTCGGCGCTTCAGCCATCGCAAAATCCGGGCGCTTCTGGCCGAAGATATCAATGTGCAGGTCAGTTTGGAAGCTTCCAATCTCAAGCTCCATTGACTTACTCGTTGTTTTGTATGCAGTACAACAAAAAACTTGTTGCCATAAGTCAAACTTAAGATGGTGTTGAAGTTGTATTTGCCGATGGAACTACCACCAAGGGTTCCATCATCATCGGCTGCGATGGTAGCCGATCCGCCACCCGGGACATCTTGTTTGATCACGAGCCAGAAGGAAAATGGAACCCCCTTCCAGGCTTTGTGCTCAACAACTTTTGGATGCAATATGACGCTGAAAAGGCTGTGAAGCTCAAGGAGCAGCTTGGTTCGTTTTTGGATATCTCCATCCATCCTAACGGAACCTACTATGGCCTTATTCGTAAGTACTGCTCATCCTACTCTTTCTATGATGTGGTGACTGACTAAGATAAAAGCCTTGGATATTTCGGCCGACGCCACTCCAGAGAACTGGAAGTTCCAGGTCTTCATGGGCTTGCCCTCTGACATCAAACCAGAAGACGACTCACCAGCTCGTCGATTTGAGATGGTCAAGGAAGCCGGAAAGCCTTTCGTCGAGCCATTCCGGCCTGCCATTGAGTGGATGCCTGAGGGGACTTACATTAGCCCGGACAGGTATGGAACGTGGGAAACTCGGCCGTGGGACCATAGAGGAGGTAGGGTGCTCATTGCTGGTGACGCCGCTCATTCTATGACAGCCCGTAAGTTGTTCTATTGCGAAGAATATTCCCACTGCTGACACTTGGTACAGACAGGGCACAAGGCCTTAACCACTCGCTGCAGGATATTCTGAACATCATCAAAGGCCTCAAGGAGATCAAGGCAGGAAAGATTTCGATGGTGGACTTTGCAACTTCTTATGTGGATGAGGTTGCCAGGCGTGTTTCGGAGGAAGTAAGGATGTCTTTGCAGCAGGGTTTGGCGGTGCACAATTGGGACTTGACAAAGACTATGCCTATCCTAAAGATTGGAACGACTCCTCTCCATATGGATCAGACTATAGTTCCTCTTCCAACTGAATAGATACATCAGGTAGTCTGAATCGGAAATCTACTAATTAGGCAAGTATACCAAGATCGCCCTCGAAGCATCAAGTTTGGCTGCCGTTACCCAGTATAGTCGGCTGAATGAGTGTCCAGGCCGGAGCTCGTAGGATGCTGAGGCAAGGGAGGACAAGCGCCGTGTATGTTTGTAAAGATTTCTCCTACTTTCAAGCAATGGTATTAGCCGTAAAGCCCTGCGATCCAGTCCGAAGACAGGTCATTGAGTGGTGTATCTTCCTAATAAATAATCATGGCAATATGAGCATGCGGAAGTGATGGAGCGAGGGAGGAGTAATGCTGCCTGACTTTTCAGACCGCACGCACTTCGCCAGAGAGCGAGAGATTATCAACATCATGTCATATTCAATACTTTAACTATCCCCCTCAAGCGAACACTAACTCCCACCCCAAAATAGTGCACCTCCTACACGTTATCTGTGATGCCCTCGTTCTTGCGGACCCCAGTATCACTCTTTTGCGAGGCAGTATCCTCAATGACACCATCCAGTATCGCGGATCCTTCGAACCTCGTGTTGATCTCTTCAAGCTCCAGTCCCTTGGTCTCAACAAAGGTAAAGTAAGCAATAATGAGGAACACAAAGTTCCAGGATGCGTTGATGAAATAAAACTTCCAGCCCAGATCAGCCATAGCATAGGCCATGGCGAAGGAGGCAAGAAGGCTTGAACATTCATTAGCTTATGTCGGAGATTTGAGATTTCTGAAATAGTCACAACTTACCCAAATCCAGAATCGAGCATGCGGAAGATGGCAATGCCTGTAGCACGGAGCTTGAAAGGCGACACCTCTGTTGGGTACAAACTTGTCATGGGCGTGATGGAGAAGGCGTAGAAGCCCTGAAAGACGAAAATGACAGCAATAGTGCCATAGATTCCCGAGGTATTCGTGCTCTCGCCATAACCTGTGGACAGCTGTCAGGGCCATATTCGATCAACCAGATGAAATGACTCACGTTTGATAAGACCACCGATCAACAGCAGCGTTGCTGTCATACCGCCGACACCGATAAACGTCTGGATTCTGCGACCAAGGACGTCGAGCATGAAACTGCCAAAGATGGCTACAGCAAAAGACCAGCAGTTAATGATGACCTGTACTTGTGTTTGGGTGACAGGATTTGTGATGCCAGCTTGGCTGAGTATCTTTGTCAAGTAGAACCTGGACACAGTCGTCAGCGACCAAGGCATGTCGTATTAAGAGTCCTTACTCACGAGATGATAAAGTTTCCAAACATGTTAATCATAGGACCGAAGCTGCAAAGAATTGCAAGTCTCCGCCTGTTCGCCTTGGTTGCAATTATCTCTCTCCATGGATTGCGAGGATACTCCGCCGCTTCGCGGACAATGGTGGCTCTGACCTCGCGTAGTTGCTCCTCTGCTTTTTGCAAGTCCATATTGTTCTTGCCTTGCATGATGATCAAAACTTCTAGGGCCTCCTGGTTCCGGTCGTGTGCAATCAGCCAGCGTGGAGACTCCGGCACAAACGGAACGATGAGGACCGCCAGCACGCTGGGGACGAACTGAAGTAGAGAAGGCAACCGCCATGCCCAAGTGTTCTGGATATTCTGACTGCCGTAATTAACAATAGCCGAAGCAAGGCTGCCAACGTAGTAGCAAGAAAAGAAGAGCCCCAGAACGCGCGCACGTCGGTGAGGTGGAAGAAGCTCGCCGAGCAGCGTAGGTGCGGCTCCATTGCTAATTGCAGAGCCGACACCGACAATAAACCTCGCAATGACAAACATGGGAACGTTCTGGGAGGCAGCCTGCAGGATAATGCCGACAACACTGATGGCTGAGGCGACGTAGATGGCACGTCGACGACCCAAGTAGTCTGGGACAGGCTGCATGAGAAAAGCACCAAAGATGCCTCCAATCCACATGGCAGCATTGTTAAGACCCTCGGTAGCGGTGTTGAGATTGAAGTACTCTGAGTAAGAGGGCAAGATCAACAACCCATTCATGACAGACGAATCATATCCAAGCGTCTTGACAGTCGTTAGCAGGAGGCTATATAGTAATTCGGTTGACTTACTGCCGAATTGACAATAGTGACAGCGAGTAGCAGGGGCATTAAAACCCTATGATCCGCAGGCACCAACCTGGAGACATGTTTTCGCCCGAAGCTCATCCTCGCGGTGTTGGCGATAATTGAACTTGACGGAAGAATAGCTGATGGTAAAATCAGAGACTCGGGAGATCGCTTTTGCCAGGCTGCGGAATCTGAATACTGGAAGCAGAGTTATTAGAAGTATCTTATACTTCATAATATGACTGCCCCTATCTGTAATTTCTTATCGGTTATTGGCTATAAGGGACGTTATCAACTAGTTATGGGGTAGAGATACAGTCTTATCTGGCAGATGCTTATCCGCATCCGGAGTAGATCTCTGGGGAACCCCCGCAGACCCTGGCGAAACTCGGGCGAGCTCGGGCGAGCTCGCGCACTAGTTTACCTTGTACAGCCTCTCCACGTAACTCATGATCTCGGGTATTTTAGGCCGTTGATATGAGTCCTTTGGCATGAGTTCCTTGATCTCGGGACTACACCGACTCTATTTGCTCCAGCACCACACCCAGTTTGAGTTAAAAGCGCAAGCCCGACAGCCATGCCCGCTTCTATTCGAGAGTGGCCCGCATGGGCAGAGTACACCAGCGAAGACTCTGCATCAGTCAAGGACCCAGAGTTCTTGGCTATCAAAAAGGCCATTATCGCAGAATACGGTGCCGAAGCCCTGCGCAAGAGCTGGATCAAGGTGTGCAAGGAGCTGGAGGCCATCACCGATGAGATTGCAGACAAGGGAAATACCATCATTCCTACGTTTGAGACCTCCCAAGTCCTCGATGATGGCTTCACGGCTGTTCAAGAGCAGGAGATCAAGCGAATCGGCGCCTTTGTCTGCCGGGGCACCGTTCCAGCAACTGAGACGACATCCCTTTACAACGACTTGAAGCAATACGTTGCAGACAACAAAGACTCCATCCAGACTTGGCCGGCAGAAAGCCCCTCGATGCTTGTCCTATACAACTCTCCCACTCAGAATGCCCTACGTTCGCACCCGAGCCACCTCAAGCTCCAGCGCAAGCTCAACGAACTATGGCACGACTCGACCAACGAGACATCCCCAGACCCTCTTGTATATCTTGACGGCGTTCGTGACCGCGCTCCAGGACAGCCATTTCTTGGCTTGGGCCCTCATATAGATGCAGGGAGTCTCTGCCGCTGGGCGGACCCAACCTACCGCAAAGTCTATGACAGCATCTTCTCGGGTGAACCAGACAATCACGACCCATATGACCTTGGTGTACGCAAAAACGCCGATCAAGAGCTCTACAAAGGCATGGCACACTCGACCGTCATACGCACATTTCAGGGATGGACGGCTCTTACACCCACAGCCCCGAGAGAGGGTACTATCATGGTGTATCCTAATACGAAGACTGCCATTGCGTACGTGCTACTACGTCCGTTCTTCACTCCGCCCCAAGATCTGGAGTTCATCATGGACGCGGAGAAATGGACGCTGGACGATTCGACCGGCTGGTTTCCTGGAACCACAAAGCCTGACAGTCAGCGGCTTAGCCGGGTGTCGCATCCTCATCTTAGACTGGAGGAATGCATGGTGTACATGCCCCAGATAAACCCAGGCGATACCGTATGGTGGCATTGCGATGTATGTGTTTCCAATCCCTACCTTCTACTTGTGTCACTGATCCTTTATAAGACGTGCCATGCCGTAGATACCGAGCACCTAGGTCAAAACAACGCATCAGTCGCATTCATTGCCGCATGCCCTACGACCCCTGTGAACGAAGTATACGTCAAAAGACAGCTAGCCGCTATTTTGGGAGGACACCCGGCTCCAGATTATGCGGAGGGTAATGATGATCTAGACGAAACTGCAATGAAAGGATACGTTGGCCTGGGAGGACTCGGGGATGAGGCACGTCGAGCATTTGGCTTTCACCTTCTGGGCACTGCGTAGCCCTGAACTGATTCTGTAGATCCCATCTCATATTTCATACATCTAACCCAAACTACCGTCCGTTCTATTGTCATCAACCATATTCTCTCGTAATATCCTAGCTGCATGGTACGCCACAGCGCTGTGCTCCTTGATCTCTTCTAGCAATTCAACAGCTCCTTGAATCGTTTCGGTATACTCCTCTTCCTCGATACATAAGTCGCTTCGGCATAAGATAGTAGCGCTAGAGCAGATGCAAAGATGTGGTATGAAAGTGCCCTACATAGTCATGAGCTTTTCTCTTTTCAACGGGATTGCAAACGTACCATTGCTTCCGCATCGATATAGGTTGATCCCAGTTACGGTTGATCCAAACTATGCTCATGGCGGACCTAACGCTGATTGTTCTCGCCCAGTCATACTGGCCGGGATATGAAAGCCACTGTTCTTGAAGGGTACAGTTGATCTGGAGGCGAAGATGCAGCAACACGAGGGTGAGATCGAAACGTTGCCACTTGATCCAAGGTTGCGCCAGTTCAAGACGCCTTATCTCGTCGTTTCCATCGGCGTCGGGCCGCAAATGTACCGGCAGGGTATCTATGATCTCTGCTAGCTCTTCATCTGCCTTCCTAACAACTTGGACCAACTGAGCCAAGGACGACGGGCCAGACCGAATAGCCTGGCGGAAGTAGTAGAAAATTGTGGATGTCCTTGCCATAAAGATGTGGTAGTGAACCGGGTGGGTGACGATCTTCGGGCTCAGTTAACCCATCAAGGGCCGGGCTGCAACTATAATAAAGAACAGATCTCAAACACAAATTACATCATGACCCGATATTAACACAGTGGCCTAGTTAAACTTCTGCAGCAGCAGAAGAGTCATACCTAGCTGCATCATCATGAAAGTCTAACCTCTCATGGGTATTTTAACTGCTCTAACCTCCGTACGAGAAACAAGAGAATTGTCCACCTCTTCATCTTCTCAAGCTGCAATCTCTCAACACCACGTCTTTGAACACGATGCCAAGAACCACAGTTGATCAAGCAATCGAAGTCGATGAGTCGTACGACCATGACACCGCCATCGAGTATAGGAACTAATATCCTCTGCCTTCTGGTCCCCTCATTGAGACATATGGCCTCCTCCGCAACACACGATTGTCGTCATTTCGTGATATCGACACAATAAGCCCCGCCACGGACCAAATCATCAAACCAGACGTCTATCTCGAGCTCGCAATCCTAGGCGGAGAGACATTCCTCGCAACATCAGAGCGCCTAGGGGTACCACAGAACCTCAGGCGCTTCGTACGATACCACGAGCTGCCGCAGCTCAAAAGTCTCAGGGGCATAGAGCCCGATAAGCACCTATTCGCCGAGGTCATGAAGATAAACACGGGCTGGATCGATAGCCTGCTGGACGTGATCCAGCAACTGAGAGAGGCCCGGCGAGAGGAAGACCTGCGTGGGTGAAGCGGGGAAGTCGGGGGGAGGGGATCAAGGTTTTCAAGTCGTTGAGTCACAGGAGCGGCTCAGGGGAAGGAAGAAGGTTTCGGTCGTGAAGATGGAAAGGTTTGGGTGGTGGCTGCTGGGGTGAGTCAACAGGAGTACGGGAAGGAAAATGTTAGTTAGAGCTTGAATGCAACATCTCGGCGAATTGCCAAACTTGTCTGGTTGGCGCACACATCATCTTTGAACACAATGCGGGTGGGTGACGTTCTCCTCTTCGTCTGTGGATGTGGCCGACGGTAATGGAACTTCAAAATCAGTATCATGAACCCTTGGTGGCCGATAAGACAGGGTCAACCTGATCATCTGTCAGGAATGGGATAGGATCGAGGAAACCTCAACGGCTGGAGGCCTACCAATCACATATAACAAGTGTCCACCATAGTCGATGTTGTCCTTCTGCGCTCAAGCATGATGAAGCCAGCTCAGAGTAACCCTGGTCTAGGCCAATCCTTTGAGCAATACGTATTGCAGAACTCCAAAGATGTTCCCCTAGTTCCGAATCTCCTCTGTTGTTGAAGGAAATGCCCAGGATTGCTATAGCTTGGACAGAGCGTATGCTGGGTATCCGCATGAAGTCGGCCTTGTGCAAGCAAAATATGGCAGCGTGATACCAGTTCACTGAGGCTTCTTGGTGGTTGATGCCTACCGGCGGTAGGGGACGAGTTAGTAGACGTACGGATCTGGAGCCACAGGAGCTCACCATCTGGGAGTGGGAGGTTCTCCGCTTCAGCGTCATCCATCATTAGAAGCGCTGTCTGATAACCATTAGCTCTCGAACTTATAACGCAAACGATATAGGTAGACATAGGAGGGCTTACACTCAGAACGCTGAAATAGACTGCCATCCACGAAGCATCAGCTGTTTCGAGTGATGAAATCTCTTCCATGTTCCCTATAAACACGGTGCACTCATTACTAAAGTGCGGATACTCGAGTGCATAATGCACCCACGAGTTCCAGGTCCTATCGTAGGAAATCAGCTGGTCGCTGCAAGCAGGGCTTGGTAGGAAAATGTCTTTCCAGTGCAAGATGGTAGAACTGGCGCGTGTCTCGGGAGTTGTGCAAATACTCTGCCAGAGTTGATCTTCGAGGCTGTTGCTGTACTGGAATTCTTTGATTCTTCCGAGTGTTACTGGCCTTTCGTTGCTCTCAGGAAGCTCTCTTCTCTCAGATCCCAAGACACTAATCTCTCGACGTAATCGCTGATTCTCACGGCTTAGTTCCTCATAAGTGAGCACATGAGGACTATCTTGCCACCTAGACGCAATGAATCAAAGGGTTAGCCAAGCTGAACCGTTTAATTAGCTCTGGCTACATACATTGTCACCTCGCCGCGTATGAGGACCATCTCCCTCACACAAGCCTCGGCTTGTCCCCGCTTGATACAGCGCGAGCATGGCACCGACTTGTCACACTTCACCTTGCGAGAAGCACACGACAAGCAGCTGCGGGGTGCACGCTGCGTCGTGCGGAGGGACATTCCGGTACTGCCCATGGCTGAGTTGTCTGGGATTAAGCAGTTAGTGGGCAAGGATACGTGAAGATAAACGGCATACAAAATCCGGGGTTCTCAACCCGGCCGAACTCACCCGAGGACGGTCGGTGATCTAATTGGGTGGGTAGATAAGACCAGCTTCTTATCGAAGCCGCCGGCGACCGACAGAGGTAGCGTCGGCACATGCCGATGTCAAAGCCATCAATATAATAGTGGAATATCCAGCTTTGCTTCAAGTTAAACGGAATTGACCCTCGTATACGCCCTTCACAATGTCCTCCACTCTGGTCTTCCAAGGAACAATCATTCACTCTCTCAATCCCGAAAAACTCGAAATCTCGGAGGATGCGACACTCATAGTCCACGACGGTCGCATCACCAACTTGTACAAGTGCACCGATGAGATACCACAAGATGCCATCCCTCCGGCAGCCAAGCTCCATAAACTTCCATTTGGAGACTTCTTGATTCCGGGCTTCGTTGACGTACACAACCATGCTCCTCAATGGCCGATGCGTGGTCTCGGCCAAGGTCTTCACATCCTAGATTGGCTCAACGACGTCACTTTTCCCTTTGAGGCACGCTTTGCCGACCAAAATTACGCATCTAGCATGTACGAGTATACTGTTCAGGACTTTTTACGTCACGGAATCACTACGGCATCATACTATGGGTCGCGGCACGCAGAAGCAACACGAATCCTAGCGAATGTATGCCATGAAAACGGCCAGCGCGCCTTGGTGGGGAAATGCAACATGGACAGGAATGCACCAGACTACATCTGTGAAGAGAATGCATCTACATCCCTTCGTGAGACCGAAGAGTGCATCAGCCATATCCGAGCCTTGAGTGGGAATGAGGATGCTCTAGTAACACCTGTTGTGACGCCCAGGTTTGCCATCTGCTGCACACCTGAGCTACTCCAGGGTCTGGGCGATATGATTCGGGGCGACGATACCTTGTCAATGCAAACACACTTCAACGAGGCTCAGCAAGAGATAGACGCAACTAAGGCGCTTTTCCCAGAGTTTGGCGGGAGCGAGGCGGACCTATACGAAAGCTATGGGTTGCTTAATCACAGAGCTATCCTAGCCCACTGTACTATTATGAACGACTACGAAAAGGAGCGGATCAAGACGCTACAGTGCGGCGTCGCGCATTGCCCCATTGCAAATATGACGGTTGGAGGAGGCTTCATGGTCGCACCGATAAGGGACTTTTTGCGTCGCGGCATCAAGGTCGGTCTAGGGACGGATAGTGGTGGTGGATGGGCAACCCAGATGCTCGCTGTCGTACGCCAGGCAATGATAGCATCAAATGCCCAAGAGGTCTTGTCCGAGGGTGGGGATAAGGCACTATCGCTAGACGAAGCATTCTACCTTGCGACGATGGGTGGTGCGAGGGTCCTCTGTCTAGAAGAAAGAATAGGCAGCCTTGAGGTCGGTAAAGAACTTGACGCTGTCTGGGTGACGACAACGATGGGGTTACAGTCGGCCATGGTCCCGCGAGATACCCAGGACTCACCAAGAGGCATGTTTGAGAAGTTTATTATGACGGGCGATGATCGGAATATGGCTCATGTATATGTCAGAGGTCGACGAGTAGCTGGATGCAAATGACAGTGCTAGTATTACATAATGCCTATCCCAGCTGCGCTGTAGATTTATTGATTGTATAAGGAGTATAACTGAGAAGAAGCCGCTCGTGATGAAACTTTCAACCTCGCTCACTGCCAGAATGATAATCCTATACCTGCTCGCTCGATGATGCCGGGTGTTTATATATCGAAAACAAGCCTAGAGTCTTTTGGTATTCCCAATGGTGAAACTCCCGACTATCACGGTGTATATTCTCATATAAAGGCCTTGTTTCTCACGCTTGTGTAGCATTCCGTCTGTTCGTGGTTTTACGATCGAGTTCATCCAAGGGCAATCCTCGCTGCCCGGCTTGCTCAGGGGCTAATTTCATTCTTCCTGCCAAGGCGTGGATTCTTCTTCTCACATGTCTTCTCTCCAGATAATCCACTTGTATCCAGCGTGTAGGTGCCAATGCACATCCTGAGACACGCTTGTGGTTACCTTTGGCATAAGAAATGGTCTCAATATTTCCTTTGTATGATTGGGAGTCAATCCGTACCTCATGCCATTTCACAGATCGCTATGAACACGGGATCAGTAAGGGAGAAAACCTGTATGATCCCTGGTGCTATATCAATTTTATCCAGTTCCCGGAATATCCCCTGCCCTTGAAGTCTTCATTCATGGGTTTCAATTCAGGCGGCAGGGTCATATTGAAGAACAGGAATGTCGCCACTCACGACGGAAACGGGAAGAATGAGACTATTGTCATTTTACATTGTTAAAGCCCAGCCTTGATGGTATGAATCAGTCAAAAGATGAAGAATGGGGCGATGGCTGTTATCGATGAGGTAATGCCCGCAGCCGTTGCTTCAAGGGTAATTAACCAAAATGTAAGATAACCCTACCGAGCCTGTGAAAGCTGCAGATGAAGGTGAGCGGGGGAAGAAAGTGGGTGGTTGACTAATGTTGTACATGATTTCCGGTCATCGACCATGTATGCATGCGTATGCGTCTGAAACATTCAAACACGAATAACTCCGCACATTCACACAATCCATCCATGAGTCATCGAGGCGATCTCTGTCTTGATAGAGTCGATCATTATAGGCATCGGGATCTGTTCAAGAACTATCATTTCTAAGACGACGGGCTTCAACTTGAGCAAAATAGGTGTATCCACCAACAATTCCGCCGACTCCGACCCCAGGCATTCACGCAGTGAGCGATATGGCTAAACCTCATGACCTCATACCCAACATGCTATGGAACTTGTGGATTATAATGGAGATGGATGCATGGACTCACTTAATCGGCGGTTTGTTAAACCGGTTGGGTTTAACGTGCGACTGGTTCAACGGAGCTGAACGGAGAGAAGTGAGGGAATAGGTCTGAGCCTTAGAAGTGAATTACATTGCTAGCAAGATGTCTACTAGCCTTCAAGTAAATACTAGGACATTGTACTTAGGCTCGTATCTTCGTCGAGGTCGGGTGTTCGCCGATTACCACTGTAGGTATTCTTTACATGAGTGAGGTAACTCCCTCGACTCGGCGAGGCCTCGCTGTTGGCCTGCAATGCCCCCGATACAGCACCGGGTCCGTCGTCATTGCCTACCTCCCGCTTGTTGACTACTACACAAGAGGTAACTAGACGTGGACCATGACCATGCTCTCCCAGCTATCGCCTCTCGTCATTGTTTCCGCCTTGGTGTTTCCATGCACCCCCGAGAGCCTCAGATACCTTGTCTAGACGAGCAAATTCCAGGAGGCTTAGCATGCTATTGTCAAGTATCCTAGCTACAATGGTTTCGTTAGAAATCCTATCATCACCGCAGAGATCTCTTTGATCCAAGCCTCCATCAAGTCCGTCGACTCGACAACCCGGGACTTTGCGGCTCTAGGGTGCAAGACGAGAGTCCAGCAACTCCCCAAAATCACCTTCATATATTCATTCTTCCAGAAGTGCAACAGCACCTTTGAGTTTAGTCCATTTCTACCCCTTTCCTAGGCTTCTTGAAAGCTAACGTACAACCGAACTCGGCGATACTGGCTTACTACCTGCCCAGCATCTTGTCCCTCGTCGGAATCACAAACACCAAGCAGAAGCTCAGTACTCACGTCGGAATGAGCGTTGCGTCTTGGTTGTCCACATTGTGCATCGCTTGCTTCTCATAGCCACAATGAGCGTGTTTATATTTTTCCTGGCCATGATGAGCTTGACAGGCGTACTGCTTGACAATGGTATCGCCATGAGAGCCCTGTGCATTCAGACTGGCATTTGGATTTTCTTCTTCCAGATATATAACTCCCTCTTGTGTATGTCTTAACGAGAACGAACCTCATCAGGGAGATATCGTTCTGATGTAGTCAACAGGAAACACTCTACATACCATCTACCTCAACGAGGCCCTTCACTGCAGAGCCAAGGCCATAGCCATATACGGTCTTTGAAAACTGCTTTGGTCTTATTATGACGTATGGCATGGGCGAAACTCTTGTCAAAATCGTGTGCCAGGTGATTTGGTCTCCCCGCCCTCTCGTAACTGTTGCATCACAGCTAACGGAGTCTGGCCTGTTTCAGATCTAATTCATCTTCATTTAAATTGACAGTGTTTGCCTGTTTCTCACTTAGCACTGTTCCGCAAGTTTGAGCATTTATTTCCCAAGGAGATCGACCAGTATCGACATCATCAAGATCTCCAAGGCCTTGCACCGGAGGAAAAAGAAAGCCAAAACCAATGGCCAACTGAAGAAAAGTCAAGTTAGAAATTGCGCATGTCGGAATGCTTAAGGGACTATCTGAGTTCATGTTGGTCATTTATCTCGTCCTGGGATAGTCTCAAGGCATCGCTCGCTGCGTGAGTACAAGTAGTGGTATTGAAAACTCACCAGTAACATAGCTTCAAGGGTCTCATCTGCTGTGTGTCTTTCCGGGGTGATTCCTATTATGCTGCCTTGGCATGACCACCCCATCAATCTCGTTCCCATCCCCGGACTGCCTCCTACTAGGTGTAACCAGAGCATGTATGCCGCCATAGACTCTCTTATATGCGAGATGCGAGAATAGCTCCAAGTACCGGCGTTTTGCGGTTGTACTGACAGCGCACTGGTGGCGTTCGAGCTGGCCCATTGAGGGCTGTTCAATTCCGAAACAAGAGTGACTGTGCAGAATGTCTAATATACCTAAACTAAGACAAAGGCATTCCCGCATCGTTAACTATGTCAATCAGAGATCCCCACGTCGCTCCATCAAATATATCAAACATCATATCTGCCCCGTCAAATTGGCCTAAATTCCGATCAATGTTCTGGCGCCTGTCTGGGAAAGTCGTGGGGATGGGTGCATGATATGGGCCCAAGATTCGTTCACTATTTGGCATGCTCGAGTCCGGGAGGGGTGGGAAGGTTTCAAATTGAAAGGAATCATATACATCTGTGGCTGACTGGTAGTCGTTTGGATCGTGGTTTGGCGTGTCCGGGTTGTAGTAGTCGTTTCTTGGGATGTTGTCGTCTCTGGTATCAGGGCCGTTTCGTTGGCTGGACCTTGGGAGGGGGCTGTACGCTGTTGATGAGTTACGGGCCGCTGATGGTCCTCTAAGAGCTCTAGATGGTCGTTGTGGTGAGGGTTGGGCTTCAGAGCGGAGGCGCATTCTGGAACTATCTGTGGCACGTCGTTTTGTTGAACCAGGTCCAATGCTCAACAGCCTACCACTATGAGCAGCAGTTCTACCTGAGTAACCAGAATCACCGCCTCGTTCTGGTCGAAAGCGTTTCCGCTCCCTAGACTTGACCTCAATGCTCCTCAATAACATAGACAGAACCTCTTTACAATCTTTTGCCATGCGCCAGCGATTGGTCATGGTAGTCAGGAGACCCAAGGCGGACGATATCCCACTTCTAGAGTCAGCTAGATAAGGAAGATGAAGAGAAATACATACGATATGGCCTTGGCGGGACTGTATGCCTGGAGTCGTGTGGCAAGAGCCAAAACGAGGCCACTCATCCAGACAGCCGTCATATACCCAGGCCAGAATAGAGGTCCCTCAATGTCCGAGTACTTTCCAACTGTCTCAATAATACTGCTCGCAGCTCCAATGCATACCTGAAAGCCAGCCCTGAATTCGGCACTTGAGGGGTTGAGGGATAGTGTAGGCCGATTGAGAAGGAGGACACAGTAATGATACAAAACAAAAGGGAAGACTGTAGGTTCCGGTGTAAGCTCTGGATTTTCCTTTCTTATCTTTGAATCGAGGCGTGGTTGGGTCAAATTGTTTCCCCATGCTGACACGTCTGCTTTGAGGAAGAGGACAGTCTGATCATCGGCTCCTCTATCAGGTATTGACTTGTGGAATATCTCGAGTAACCTTCCCACTAGCTGGGAGTATCGCACGTGGTGTTCCAAAACGGACTGGGTTTCTCGGCGGTGCTGAAGAATAGCCGCTGCTCTCCTCGATGGCCCGCTTGGAGTCTCACTCGGGCTCCGCCCCTGGTCTGCATCTTCCTCAGGCGAGGGATCTCGGCTCTGCGCTCGCAGTCGTGGAGATGCTAGACGTCTGTCGGGATGGTTGGCTGGGAGGTGACGAATCAGATTATCCGCTGCTGCAGCACTCGACGGTGAGAGCGCTGACTGCACCACTGGTTCATGCAAGTCTCGGTGTCCGGGTGCACAGACATCGATATCAGAGTCTTGCATCCCATTTGGATGTCCCAGGGACTGGCTCAGAAACCGGTCAAGTACGTAAAAGCTCCAGAAGACGCGTTTCCGCATATCCCGGTCTTCAGGGGACAAGTGCCAGTACCGGAACGGGCAACGGTGCATACCTGTCTGAAATATGGATCTTGATATTAGCCCACCGATGGATGACGCGTGCCGGAGGGACATTGTGGATATGAAGTAGACCTGGGCGGCGAGCAAGGCTTGGATAGAAGGGATGTCGCACGGGAGAGCGAGGAGGCCTAGCGTGGGGAGGAGATCAGAAGCCGAGTGGATGGACATGGAGGATAGGTCAGGTGCATTGTCACTCTCGAGGCGGGCAATGTTGAAGATGCATTTGAAGGTGACGAGACGGCTGAGAGGTGTGGTAGATGCGTCGCGGTAGAGGGCGTCTAGCTGGGAGAGGCATTCTGGTCCATGGAGGAAGGGGACGAGGGGATGCCAGATGCGAAAGTATGTCAAGACTAATTGCCTAGCTACAGCGTAGTCAGGCAAATTGCTCGAATCAAAGGATGGGCTTGCAGTTGCTGGTTGACGTTGATCATTCGTCTGGGCAATGCCGGCTTCGCCTGATGCTCCAGCCTCCAACCCCATGATTCGACTCCCCTGCTCATCTCCGCCGACGATGCAGTCCTCTGGTGACGGGTCATTGAGCAGCTGTTCGCCGTTTTCGCTAGCGTGCTGCCTCTCTTCTGATTCCGCATCCGGGGCGGTGGCGAATACCCTGCGGACGGTGTTGATGAAGTAGACGCCTGAGGAACTGCCGACATATTGGCTGTCACCATTCTTAAGAGCTCGAAGGCTTCCAATCTCGGGAGTCATTGCGAGTGGCCGCGGAGGAGATTGGTCGTTGAATTTTCAATGCCTTTGGACATGAGAGGACGGTAGTTGAAAAGTGTGGGGAGGGCGGGGGAGCTTTCTCGCACATAAGCTAGTCCTTTGGAGGTTTTATGGGGCTAAAGCAGTGACATCATAAGGTACGGCCGGTGATCGGAGGCATCGTGACTGAGAATAGTGTCAAGACTGAATTATCGAAACAACTGAATTAATCAGAGCATCAACTGGCCATGAATCAGAAACGAGAAATTACATTGCAGGCTAGTCATCTTTGACGTAAACACATAAGATCCGTTCTACTCGTGTCTGATAGCCCCCTTCACCATAGGTAGGCACTCTCATACCCTCCAACGTCTTTGAAATTTTGATCTCCAGTGCTCCGTGCTGGTATATGCTCCAGATGCATCATTCGAGACCTCCTTGTCCCTTCTTCTTGATGTATTGATGAGGTAGACTCTGCACTCAAGCCTTCATCGACTCTAGCATCATAATCATCTTGTTGCCCGACAGACAGTCGGGGAGCGATCGGACACTCAACACCAGAGCTCAGCTCATTCGACCTAAATGCCGACGCATCTGCATCTTGAAGCATGGTATTCGCACGCTCACTGGTGAGGTTTGTGTCTCTCAACGCAGGTTCAGTGTCCTCATGTTGCCTAGATGGGGTCTCATGCTCAGCAGCTGATACCCGATCCGCCCACCAGCGTCTAGCATCTCGAGCCGAGTTGAGCGTGTAGTTGCTCCAATATACGGACCCAAATTTGTCTTTTCGGGTCAGTTCATGCCTATGTCCGGAATTAGAGGGCTTGCCGAGGTCTGCACTTGACTGCTTGTCTTGTTGTAGATGGTCGTAGGCTGACATGAGCTGTTCATCTGATACTTGGGACATCAGAGCGAGTAAAATAGCTTCAGTCTCGATAAGGCGTTTCTCAATAATCGCGGTGTAGTGTTTTGGAGGGCCTCTATGGATCCATGATTAGCCAAATTCCACGGTGATACCCCATACCGGACGCTCCAGCCTACCGCTTCTGTGGCTGAGGCCATTGACACTGAACGTCGTTGATGCGGCATCGAACACACTGAGGGCTATGAAGATGAGTCAAAGTGATGCAAAGTCCACTGTAATTGAACAGGACGAACCGATCTCCACTGCACTGAGCCCTCGGTTTAGCGATTGCTTGGCCAGCATCATCAACATGCCAAAGCGCGTACCTTTTGCTTCCTGGACCTACAGGCCTTGCACGCCCCGCCGGTCCGGTTAAGCTTCGGGCCCTGATTCTTCATGGGTCGTTCTGTCATTGAAAATGCCGGCTGATCGTGCGAGTGTCTGTCGGAGTTGCGAGCAGATAGTTGAAGCAAGGGGAAAGTGAAGCGCGGTCAAGAGTTTTGCCGCGGATGAGGGGCTGACTTTGATTCGGCTCCACGCGGCGATCTCGGCATAGGGTAGGGAGCGTTGGTCGGAGGTTTAAATGTCCGCCGAGTCCAAGGTTGAATGGTAACGACCGGGGAGAATACAATGCCATAATACGATCTATTTCCTACACTGTTTCTTGTTAGGTGTATACGAAGGGGGCCATTTCCACAATGGGGGCCTTGAGTAGGTTTAGAAAAACCCTGAGTGCTGGAGAAAGTCATGGGGAATAAAACGTAGGAATTCATCGTCCCCGCAGAACAAATAGGGCGCTCTGTACTTTGACACGACACATCGAAGACGCCATCTCAGGCCTCCACTGAGCCTCATATGACAAACAAAAAGGGATCCCACTGAGAATAATAGACCCCCAAACCCATACCCCAGCATTAGGACCACTTCATGAACTAGACTGCACGAATTCCACACCCTTTGTCACATTGCCTCCGAGTTCTTCCACCGCAACCTTCAGAAGGCCGGCCTCGTAGTCTGACAAGGACCCAACTGGATGAACAGATGTGGCGCCGTTGGGCCCAAAGCTCACTGGAAGAGCAAAATAATCGACGCCAAGCTCACCAGCAATCGCCTCCCCTCCGGGAATACCCGGAAGATAAACATATGTGGGCTCTACTATCCCCGATTGGCCCTGAGAGGCCTTGATGATAGCCTGGGCGAAACTGTGTGTTTATTCTTAGTAAGGAGTGACATTTGGATAGATATAGGAGGATCCCACCGGAATCCAGCGTAGGCCATGCACGTCGTTGCAGACCCGGCACCAGCTTTGGCCTTGACGATCTCATCGCCGCCAAATTGAACTCCTTGGGTGAGTGGTTAGATATACTCATTTAGTATCATGATGATACTAACTGTATGTAGTGGCCTCAATTTGTGCCTGGCTTAGTTCCACCGGAGGTTGAGATTGGCTGATCAAGGGGAGGATGGTTGCACCGGAGTGACCGCCAACTACCGGAACCTTGAGCTCCTGGGGGTTGATATCACGGAGGATATCTGTAACAAACTTTGATCCACGGACAACATCCAACGTGGTTACACCAAACAGCCGGGCGGGATTAAAAACGCCATGCTTCTTGAGAACCTCGGCTGCTATCGGGAGCGTGCTGTTAACCGGGTTGGTGATGATGGAAATGAATACCTTGGGGCAATAGCTTGCAGCCCCAGCCACTAAGTTGGCGATAATTCCAGCATTGGTTTGGAAGAGATCTAGTTTTCAGTTAGCCAGGTCAGGGCATGTTGAAGTCAGTTTCATGTCACCATCACGTGTCATGCCGGGCTTTCTCGCAATTCCTGCCCTTAATTAGCCTTTTAACTTTTGATGGATGAAGTAATAAGTACCAGCTGAGATTATGACAAACTCGGCGCCCGTCAATGCATGAAATAAACCATCATTGTCCGGTAGATAGCCCTTGACAGTCGAGGGCGTGTCAATATGACTCAAGTCAGTCGCTACACCAACTGCATGGACGACATCATAAAGTCTTAAATCAGTGACTAGAGGAGACTAGAGAGAAAAGTCCATTAGACGGCACCCTGTTGCGAGAAGGGGAGAGGGAAAAGAGGATGAAGCGTACAGACTTGAGCAGCAGACTTAGCGGCTGTCCAATCTGTCCCGAGGCGCCTAGCACAGCGACTTTGACCATCTTGAATAGAAAAAGGAAGGAAAAAAAAAAAAAAAAAAAAAAGAATACTGAGAGATTTGGCTGTTATCGTGTTGTGTTTATTGATCTCGCAGCTTAGAGCGTGCTCGACTCGTTCAGCGTGGACTGCCGAGTTTTATAAGATGGACATGAACAATTATAAAAGTGTCCAAATGTCGTGCTGCGGATGCATGTAATAGAATATCGGGGCCGTATTTACCTGATTCCTGTGACTACTTTGAGACAGAGGCCATTTGTTTGGTAGCGGGTGAATATTTGACCGCATTGGGGGATTGAGAGACCCATCCCGGCTCTATTATTTGGCCGTCGACTAATTGTTTGAGCGCCCCAGGTTTGGAAGATGGAATGAAGAGGCAGTTTCGTCCTCGCTATTCAAAAGCATGGTAGAGCAGAGGACCCCCAGGGTTTCTCGACTCAATGAATCTCGACGAACAACCGAAAAACGGCACTAAAGTCATGCCCTAGGGCGTCCGCTATCCTGGAGAAGTTCCCAAGGTTTTTAGTATGTCTCTATAGTTGACAATGAATTCGAACAGATGATTTATTCTTCATCATAGTTGAACCCCAGCCCTCGATGGGTTGGTTAACTGTTCTAGAAGATTGAATCCGAACACAGAGTCAAAGAACAAGTGTGATGTGGCGTGCGCATTCCTGTGCAATACGGCTGCTTCATTCACAGCAAATATTCTTCATCAACTTCTAATCACTATGATAAAGAGCCCTAGGCCAATTGCTCAGAGACAACCGTCAGAAGTTCCTCCCCGCACACCCCTCGCCTGGCGTTTTCCATAGCTAGAGACTCCATCTCGGTCAATGTCTCGACCGTGTGCGTACCCAAATGGGGCACCGATATCGCTCGATCATTCTTGATTATCTGTTCATTGATCTCTGGTTCCTTTTCGTAAACATCAAGACCAACAGCGGCGATGTGACCGTCTTCGAGCGCGGCCGCCATCGCTGCCTCATCGATAATCGCCCCACGGGCTGTATTCACAATTACCGCGCCTGGCTTCATCTTGGCAATCTCGGCCTCGCCGATCAAGTGATGAGTCGCGGCCGAAAGCGGGACATGGATCGATATTATATCGCTCGTTCTCAGCAGCTCGTCAAATGACACGTATGGACAGCCGGCAGCAAGGCCAGCTGACAACGGTTTGCGGTTATGGTAGATAACCTTTAGACCGAACGGTGCTGCTCTACGCTTGACTGCCCGTCCGATTCGGCCCATGCCAAGGATTCCCAACGTTTTCCCCTTGGGGTCATGGCCGGCCTCGATCCCTTGCTTAAACTTGCCCTCCCTGAGTGATTTCAGAGACGGATTAAGTCGTCTGACAGCGCCCAGAAGGAGGAAGATGGTCAAGTCCGCAGTGGCGTCGGTAACAGGGTCCGGAGCATATGTGACTGTAATGTTGCGCTGAGTACAAGCATTTAGATCGATTTGGTCGTATCCGGCACCAGTATGGCAGATATACTTCAGTGATGATGGAAGATGGTCAATGAACTCCTTGTCGAAGTTTCCAGCAACCTGTGCCAGGATTAGTTCTTCAAGCACTGGCCACACATGATGTATAATTGGATCCTACCGCTCCGCTGGCAGAAGTCCGATAGATGGCCCTGATGTCTCTATACCGATCCTTTAGGTCTGCAAAAAGCTCTGCCCGGGACTTGCTTATCACCACCTCTGGAGCTGCAACGGCAGAGAGGGCCTCGTATGCAGCCAACGCATGTCGCACTGGGTTAAAGAACAGAATGCGGGGTTTCAAAGACGTCATGATTCGTGACATGGGGCCTGTCCGAGTGATTTCAGTATTCGTCTAACCAACAGAGACGACTGTCCAGGCTGGGGAGGTCTTTTGTCAGTGATATTTGAGCTTGACCAACAGCGATGTCACTCGGACATTGCCGACATGGTGAGAAATAAAGGGACACTCACTGTCGTCGGGTAAACTATCTAGCCATGTTTACGGGCTCCAGATCAAGCGCCCGATTCTCGGGCAAAAGATCAACCGCTGTCTTTTTTGTCCGTACCCAAGGGCTTTGAAACACCCTTGTCTATTAGTGAAGTCGCTGTTCCTACTGAGGCGCACAAACGAAGCTATTCTCAATCTCGGGTTGAGGTGGGCGATGATATTGTCAGGAATCATTCGTGAAATTTCTCACTGTGTTCTCACACTCCATATCTGAAATTCTACATCAAGATCCTCACTGAACTGTGTAGCAGATCCCCAGGTGAAAACCCGCTCTCTGGTACCGCGGGGAATTTTCCGTTGCGCCTGGCCTGGACTATGTTGAGGCTGATGACGACCATGTAATGCGCCCCAGTTGCTATACCATGATACTATCGGCACTAAAAAAAAGCATCTCTGGGCGCCACCTCGTCAATCAACTGCACAAAGACTCTAAGATAGGGGAACAAAGTTCTAGGTTCGGCGCTGGGAACGATGATGGGTTTTCGTTGCAGCCTGGCTGTTGGTGGCAGTTGGTGGAGCGTGACCATGGATGATGCCAAAATATGAGAGATGGCGATGCTTTGAAACCGGTTGTCGAAAAGATAAACGGCAAAAGAAAAGGCTAAGACGATGAGGGCGAAGGCGAGAAGGGTCATTGGGATGGCCTAAGGGCAGACAGAAACTGTAAGGGTAACTGTGGTATCTGTTGCCTGTTCCTCACTATTGAGACGGCTTTGGTACCTCAGGAGGTGGCGATACTACGATGGCCTTCATCTTGGATTACCCGGAGGGATCCCTTATCCTGGTGCTGCTCCTTTTAATCACCTTCCCCATCGTCAACCTCACCTTTGTCGATGGCTACAGTATCACTGTTGTCCTGCTTATTGTCAACAGAACCCTCCCAGTCATTAGGCGACAACAGCTCAAAGTGCTTGTTTAAGCGCAGATCTACGCGTCGCCCATGGTGAGCCTTCTCATCCTCGGGGATGACAATAGCCAAGTCGAGGCTTCCAGGGGGTTTGTTCGGGTGCTGGTACAAAACCCTATCTAGTCGGAAGCTAGAGTCTTCATGTGTTTACGGTAGGGCCAAGACCAGGCAATGAGACACTAATTGAATTAAACACCAACCCTTGTTAAATATTTGAGTTAGTACGCGTTTCCCAACAGTCTAGGCTCTTGACACGACTGGAACTTTTGTGAGGGCGCTGGAATAAACAAAATGAGGGTCAATGATTGATCAGGCGCCAGGTGGCTCTTGAATTGTTAAGTGACCTTCAAAGTGATTCCTTACTTGACTCTTCTGTGAGAAGTAATAAGGTGAGTAAACTTGGTCAGAAACACACATAGTTGAAGACGTATTGTGATAAGATGTTGCGAGTCTGCCACCTCGCGGGCTTTTGGTGACCAATCTGGGTGATGGGCTTTGCTACGGTCTCTGGCAGACCTGTAGCGAAATTCTTGCTCCGACTAAGTCTTTAACTAGCAGACAACTCTATTGAGAGAGCATTGATGAAGATGAAATGCCGTCAAACACTGGCGTGGCGATGACACATGTTAAGAACTTGAGTTGGATCATGGAAGGTGGCATTCAGCCGACGGAGAATGCTCGGTTTAGACTACGCATAATACGCAGATTTATGACAATCGACAGACGATGAATCTGTCATAACACCGGCTTACGGGAAACACGTAGCTACGGCTGAGCAGTCCTCGATGCACTCGGCCGTTGCGAACAACGCAAAGCACGCACCCGTATAGCCCAATATCAATAGAAATTAAGGTCCCTAATTGTGGCCAACGGAGAAAACGCAGGTTCATAATCTGCTGACGTGGCGCCGTCCGCTCGTGTCGTCTTGAGGGGCAGTCTCTCGACATGCGAAGAGACGTCTCATGAATTTCTTGTCTTCTCAAACTACCCGTGACTGAAGTTATGTCAGTATCAGGGGTTGAAGTCAAATCAAATCCTGTAGTCACGGTGACTTGCTTGTAGATGTGAGAAGTTCCCTCAGGACTAGCGGACTCTACCTGTGACATGCTATCTTAATCCTCTTAGGCTGTGGTTACCGGTGGCTGGCGCGGCAGCGGTCTCGATTCTTGCAAAAGTTTTGGACAACCACCCTTCTACCGTGCAGACTCTCTAGGGATGTATTTTATACCAGCACGAACACACGGTCCCTTGCTCGCAGTATGCATGTACCTTCAATACGTATAATCTCCAGGCTGCTGATGGCCCTGGGCTGAAAATCTCTACAATCAACTTTAGAGGAAAGGCTAGAAAGCGTAATATCCGTTGACCAAATTTAGGTTGATCAGCCGCTGACAGCTTTAAAGTTGCGTATTCTCCATGCCGCATGCTGCGTCTTTTTTCCGTATCAAGTTCCGGATTTTCCGTGAACCCCTTAAGCTCTCTACTCACGGGGCATTTTAATCGTCTTTTCCGCCCACAAATTTGCGTGCTCTACGTTGCATTGCCCCGTACTTGACCTGCATCGGTTTGTCAGCCTTGGTTGTTGACTACCTAGTGCGCAGGCCATTGTCCCTGCCAGTCGCCGAGTTGCGTATTCTCCGTTAGCCGCCCAAGCTCGATACTTGAGCGTCTTTTCCGTTGACCAACTTGGGTATCCTCCGTCATTTTGTGACCCACTTTGTACAAGTTGCCTGCTTCCTGGTTCTAGGTCACCTCAAGTACCGTATCCTCCGTCGCGACCTTGCGCACTGCAGTACGATGATACAGACCAGGAACTGCCGGCTCTTGTGGACGACAGCGAATTACCAGTGAGCACCATGAATGCTACGACAGGCAACAGTATGAACGTAATGCTGTGCCCCCTTCATAGTCAGAAGCTCGGTCGGATCCTGAATAAGATCCTGAGGCGTCTTTGTGGGATCCGAAATCTCGATCGGCCGATGCGGGATCTGGCAATGGCAGAACTTGGCTCAGACGTGGATCAATGGAGGAACGATCTACCTACGTTTCTTAATCCGAATAAAGTTGACTCGCGTCTACTCAGGCCTCTCTTCCAGCGACAGAGCAACCTTTAACCTTAGGAGCCAGCCATGCTGAGATTCTCATCTACCGCCCTTGCCTGCTGGACGACTACAAAGAATATGATGCATTCCAAGACAATCAAGACACTATCTCCAACGTTCAGCGGTGTTTGGACGCCGCTCTAAGCATCGTCTCCGTTATTACCATCATGGCCGATGCTGATCAGTTGTTTGCGGCATTATGGTTTACACACTACCAAGCCTTCTGTGCTGCTGCTGTGCTATACACGTTCACACTCAGGAACAATTTTCAAGATCCGTCTATGTGGTCCAAGTACTTCCAGGGCTGCTGATAAATGCCAGGGGGCGATCGCAGCAATCAAGTCAGAGGACTCTTTTGCACGACGCTTTTTGCTCATCATGGAAGAATACCGCTTAGAGGTTGTTCAAAAGGTTCAGAGGGACTCGGATACTCTGGCTCTCTCGTCAGAGCTCCTGTCAATTGATGGCAACGCGGTCCAGAATCATGGTCTAATGGAAGGTGGGAGGGCCATGGATAATGTCACTTTCCTCCTGGATCTTCCTAATTGGGAACAATTGGATTCCCTGGTAAGTTTCACCTTCTACAGCATTATCCATAGCTCGAAAGACTCAAGGCTGACGTTGTGCTGCAGACTCTAGATATAAGTGACCTTGGCCCTTGCATGGAAATGGCCATGGAACCAGAAGAGTGAAGAGGAGAATCAGTGGGAAAACCGGATCGCTCGTTCAACGGGCCGTTCAGTAGAAACAACTTATTGCTGAGAGTTCACAAATCCCACGTGGTAACCATGGCTGTCATCGAAATTGAAAGCATCTAATCTACCAAGTTGTTATGCGATCATATGGAGTAGCTTCACCACTGAACCTTCCTCCAACTCCTCAACCAGGGCCTTAATTTCCTGGGCCTTCTCTTTTCCGAAAACCGGAACCACGAGGCTAAAATACTTGGCCTCCGCCTGCTCTCGGTTGAAAGGGTGCTCTGGCTCACCCAAAGGAAAAGGGATGTCGACATCATGACTCTCCTCATCTTCGTACTCAATGTGCAGCTTAGTACCCATTACCTTCACCGTGTCGTCTATGATGCATTCTATCTTGTCTAACGAGATCCGAATGGACTCATTCTTGAGCCGTTTCGCAAACTCAACCCCGGTTTCAGGCCCATAGAGCCAAGCATGGGCCAGTTGAAAATATGCAGAGAACTGGGCATCGACAATGTTGTCAGGATGCAGCTTGTTAGAGATCCGTGACCCCACCACAATATGATTGGGGGAACTCAAAGAAATGGTCATCTTCTTGATCTCGCGACCCTTGTTCTGGAGACCAATGCTTCCTCCCACCTCGATCAGGCCGTGCGTCATTCGGCAAGCTGGATACGGCTCCAGGGCCGTCTCTAAAAAGTCCCAGCGCACTCCAAGGTCAGCCGTGAGGGACGGCAAATCGTGGCCAGTTCGCGGAGTGTAGCTGTGCAGAAATCCATATTTGCCCTCAATGCTTCTAGCCGCCCCCACGACGCCAGCTTCAGCAAGAGATACACAGACGAAAGCGTCGTGAATGGCAAATTCCAGATGAATCCGCTTGTTCCAGCTTCCATTCTCCAAATACTGCATTGGCCCAGCGGCCTTTGACAGGGCCAGCCCAAAAGCAGTTTCGATAGTTGAGGCACTGAGTCGCTTCAGAACCGACATCGCAGCAACCGCACCAAATATGCCCGCGGTGGCCGTGTTGTGGAAGCCTCTCTCCCAGGCATCATTCCGAAGTTTCCCTCCCAAGCGGCAAATGATCTCATAACCCACAGCGGTAGCGAGAAGAAACTGCTTGGTAGTAGCGCCCTCGTTGCCAAGAAGTTCTGCCTGAGTGAGGGCTGCAGGCCAAGCACAGGTTCCAGCATGCAGCGTGCCGAGTGCGTAGGTGTCATCAAAGTCCATCGTGTGGCCAAAGGTAGCATTCAACAATCCTGCGTACTGAGGCAGGAAGTTACTGCCTTTGAGTGGAACTGTGCTAGATCCATTCCGGGCACCCAGGGCAACGATGCCCTGAACGATCTGTTCGGTGGACTCCCACTCATGTGATGCAGCAATCGTTACCCCTAGGTAATCCAACAAGTATTCCTTCAGTCTAGAAATTAGAGTAGGTGAAAGGATCGAAGGCTCGGCGTTGGCGATGAACTCAGCAAACAGTTTGGTCACTGGATGGAGTTCATTCGAGGAAAGGGTGGTGCTACCGTTGGAGCTAAACTGGGCAGTCATTGTAATGTTCTTTAGTTATTAATAACGACAGGTGTCCAAGATTGATGTTGAAACTAATGAACAGAGATTCAACGGCTATCGGACTCCTTTTGGTAGTTCACTCTCAAGTATGACATCTGGTAAATATAGTATAACATGGTAGGGAAAAGAGAGTCGGCTATTTCGGCAACGTCATGAAACACCCGGCAACGGGGAGATATCTTGTCGGCCTTTCCCGGCTAACACGTGAGAATCCCATTGGCCGGCTGATATAATTCCGCTCTTGCTTTCTCCAAGGCTGTCCCGCTTCCTTTCCGGGCGTCAACATAGCCTGGCTTCCGTACGGGGCATTAAGATTGCATATCCAACCGACACTGGGAACGGTAGCTCAAGTATCGGGACCTGATCATCCAGACCCAGTCATGGTGAATAACCATATGTTATAGAGCCCTGGCCACAAATACAAGACCTTCTTCACCACATCTTGCTCCTATTTGGAAACGTATTGCAGTATTTCCTGTCCCCAAACACTCGCGAGCCAACAATATCTTGCTCTGCAACGCGCAGCCCAGGTATTTCCCCGGCTCAATCGTAATTACGTATGATATCTCGAGGCATCAGCAGCGAAAAGAGAAGATGAGGTATTAACCAAGATCTTCGGTGGGATGAGTCAATACCGAATCTCTCTATCGTTGATTAGCAGGACACACGACAGACACACTCGTTTCGCCACATTCAATGCGTCTACACGAATTAAACTGCAGCGCACTAGGTGACCCTACCAGTTTATGCGATCTCTTTGTTATGTATTCGTAGTTTTGTGAATTTTGGAGATTGATACAATCCCGTTGTGATGGTATCAGTCCGGTCTCTCGACTTGGTAGAAACTTCCTGAGCTTCCGCTTACTGCAACTACGCATGAACACCACATTGCCTACTTTTACTTCTTGAGACTTTCTGTAAGGTATGAACTCCGTTGTGGACAAAATGGACGGCAGCCAAACTACTACCAACCATGGCATGGGGAGTTGCTGCTCCCGTGTTGCCCTTCTCCACAGGCAGCCTGGATTTTATCCCGTCCGCCTTCAGATACCCAGCGACTTGCGTCGGTATCTTCTGGTCATCGACTTGGGGTGGCCTTGCGGTCAAATCCTCTGTAATGGACTTGATGGCCTCGATGGCTTTGTCGATATCATCTCTTGCCATCATAAGACCTTGCTCTGTTGGCGGGTATGGATTGTCTACCGGGGATTCGGACAGTTTTTCGTTAGTCACCTGGCCAGACAAGAGCCGAGCAATGGTTTGGGCTACGGCGGAACGCAGCTGCTTCAAAGCTTGGCTATCATCGAACATGTTGGAAGCCATGCTGTTTGCCTTGTCGTAGGATGGGGGAGAGCACTTGAGCTGGAGCTCCTGAAAGTGAGCGAGCGCCGTATACTTCATCAACAGAGCCCTGATTGGGGTCCTGGCATTCGCACATTTCGCCGGGAAGCCCGCTGCTTCCTTCAACATCAAATCGATAACCCACATGTAACTCTAAGACTTAGGAACCATCAGTTGGAGGCAAAGGGCCAGGTCGTCATTGCCCACGTCTACCATGATGAGCTCTTTCATTACGCTGGGCATGGCATCTTCATTGGGTCTCCCGTGGATAGAAAGTGGACATGGGACGAAGATTGATAAGGTCTATGGTGTCCGCATCTTCGCATTGAATTGATTTAGATCGAGGTCTGCTCAATAGTTCGCTATCAGGCTGGAATATCACCACTAAAAGAAACCCATTGCTTTGCATTAGCTACAACCTGCTCATAAAAACGACGCTCACAGAGAAGATCTAACGTTAGAGCTTGGTGATTTTTAGAAATTAACCGCTCACCCTGTCTCACTTGACGGGGCTGCTGAGTGTGGAATTGGACACAACAAGTTCCCAGCTACCAGTAAAAGCAAGGTCACTATAAAGCCCTCCTTACACCAGTCCCGTGCATCGCAAAGCTGATTTTTCTAGAATTTTTCAAAGGTGATTTTTCAGAGCGAGGAAGATTTTTTCTAAAAGCCGCGGACCTAGGCTAACCCCAACCCTATACGGGCCACTGATTTGCCACTATCTACCGGCGTAGCGGAGCGTCATTTCAAGAGGCATCAGCATGTGCCATCTCTAGCCACTCTCTCATATCTGGTATCCCTCGCGTTACGTGTCCTAGTAGACTCCAACCAGCACATCATCGGACGGCCGCCATTTCCTGCTAAGCTTTCCTTGTGAGGAGTCCAAGCAAGGTGTCCAGACTCGCCGCGGCCAAAATATGGCAGTAGTTAAACATCTAGGAGGCGAATTCATCGACGGCCAGGACGTCAGTCCCAGGTCCTCCTTGAAGACTCTCAGTGAGGGACCTTAAACACCCATCGGTAGAACACGATAATAGGCATATGGCGCGCTGTGTTATTATCTGCTGTATGCGTACTCTTATAATGTTCCCTAGGCTAGCCGGGTTGAGCCATTCAGGTAGCTAATACTAGGTACCGTTGGAATTCTCGTAGGAGACCTCTGCGACAAAAGTCCCACCCTCGTCAGAATGCCTGCAGGAGGCCAAATTTCGGAATTATAATGCGCTTGCACGGCGCGTAGTTATAACATTGCGTTGCATTCTCATATGTGGGGACTCCTGTATCAACATGCGGTTCTTCGCCTTATCTACCCTGCCATCCCTCATTACGACCCATCCTCTTTAAAGATTATATACTTACCCCTCGCTTCTCTACTGTAAACCTATTATACCTACGAAGCATGCATCCCAACAAGTGCTTGATCTATAAGAAATACACACCCTATGTGCCCGTCCCCAGCGAGCATTGCAGGCAGGCACTACAAAGTGGATGAGGAACAAGGGCCCCGGTTGATAAATGGCCAAACAAACAGCTACCGTATTTTACCAGCAAGCGGGCCAACTCCCCCACACCTTGGCTCTTGGGGATATCAGAAAAGATGAAAGTCTGAGCCTTCGGCCTGCCACTAGGATCTACAACATCAGCCGCACAACGCTAACCCGAAGACGCATACAGCGCGACATTCTACTAACTGAGTAGGCGCTGACGTGAGAGGCCCGAATTTCCGTGGCGTATCAGAAGACGCTCTGATGCTTTGCTACCTTTGCGAGCGAGAGATAGAGAATATCATAAAAGGGTATAAAGCACCCAAGAGTTCTAGACGAGAATTAAGAACTTTAACTCTTAGTCAACTTATTAAAAAGATCACCAGCGCCTACGCTTCTACCTCTCATATCGACCGACCAACAATGCAGTTTCTCCCATTATCTCTAATGCTATTGGTGTCAGTAACTGCCGCCGCACCGGCTGCAGTTACCGATGAAATGGAGGCTCGACAGTGCAACGATATAGATGATATCGGTTGTGTCGGTTTCGCCATTGCTGGCCTTTGCAATAGTGAGCTTTATCGGGGATGTGAGCTTTGTCCTCGAACATGTAACTGCTGCTGAGTCCCCTACTTGTAAGTTCCCAGTTGCAATTAAGGCTGCGAGTGACTAAACGATTGCCCGTTTGTTAGGGGGGAGTAAGGATAAAGGCCGAGGTGGGATTCGAAGTAGTGGCAACATGGAGGAACGATGGTCTGTGTGTGGTGACTGACAAGAAAGACGGCAACCCCTGTAAAAGGATTAGATAAGTGATAAAGGAACAAGGTGGTGCGGCTTCGGGCTGGTCCCCCTCCTCTTAGCTTCTCATATCAATGAGATACTGTAATCCCACTGGGAACTCGGGCAACCGACGTGAAAACATGTCGTCATTCGCAGCCAACCATCAATCTGTAAAGTTCTTCCGGATTCGCTCGATGTTGTCGGCTCACCCAGTGCCGTGCCGTTGAAATGTGTCTATTGGTAAGTAAGTGACGGCATCGACGACGACTGGATGGTCTAGATGAGATAGACAAATGTAGCCTCCATGGGCCTAGCTTGAGCAGGAAGACGACGCGTCGCGACTCATGGCAACAAGAATGACAACTCACACCAGGTGAAACAAGAAAACATAAGAACCATGAAAACAGCTAACTCGCGAAACAATCTACTCTCTTCATGCCGCTGAGGGGATGGCCACTCGACATATTAACTTTTTCGCACAGGCAGTTCCCATCTTTGCCCTCTCTGCTCCTATTGAAATCCCTGCAAGCCCCCATCGCCCACGTCAATCGGATGTGGCGTGATATCTTTGAAATCCAGCAAACGCTGGGCAATGGGCGCCCACGACTCGGCAAAGGCCTTATCTTTACGCTTTGCTTCTCTACGATATGGCTTCAACGCTAAACTAAAAGTAATTAACAATGGTTTTGCCATGACTATACCTTGTCCAGTTCAAGTTACTAGAAGACGGTATATACTTGTTCACAAAGATTGACTGCTACTGTTTTTAGATAAATCCACCTTTCGACTAACTTTAAACTATGAATTCAAGATAACTATGGTTTCCGGCATCAAATCCATCAAAGCCTTCAATGAACAAGTCATTCCAAGGAATGTCAATGCTCGGCGTGACCTGCTGCCCTGTTTCAGCATTTTGAAGTCGTTGTAGTTTTAACCCGAACCACGACATAAACTCGGTATCTGTATCGTCATTGAGTGATTGTTCCCGGTCGAACACGTCCACTGTGGCCTCTCCGAGTCTCCCCACAACCACTGCACACCGCTCACCAACGGAACGTCCGTCGGATACGCCCCGCAAAAGTCTCTGGCACATTTCAATGTTGGCCTTTGCAATGGCTTTGCTTAATTCGCTGCGAATGACTGGGCTGGACCTGAGAGCATATAGCATCGTGACCGCCGCCATGAACAACGAGTTTAGCGCTACGAAAGTATAGCTAATTCGGTTCTTGGCATATAAGGTGTTGTAGCACGAGATTAGACTGATGGCAGAGTCTGCGCAAAGTCTGAGTGAAGAGATGTTGCTAACGGGGAATACCCTCGATGGACGGTAAAGAGAGAGGACGGCATAATGATAGGCGATGTGAAACCATTCTGCAGTTTGCAACATGGCCACACCACTTGCTGGGCCATAGCGTGGCGCCGTAACAAGCCAGGTATTGAGGTCAGCGTAGTGAGCTTCACGTAGAGCATCTAGACTGCCACAATCATTGCTGGCACTCGCAGAGGCGGCGTGCAGAGACACGTATATGGCAGCATTGATTTGGCGTAGCTTGATGACATGCAGAAAAGTCGACATGTCTTTGGGGTTCTGGATGAGATTCTGCACTACTTCTGCAGAACAGAGATGCTCATCTGTCAGCTGTTGTGGTAAGGGTATCGTGATGTCTGAATCGTTTATGCCAAGCGGTCTGCCCATTGCTATAGACATGCTACGATCCAGGGCGTAAGTGCACCAGAAGATGCGTCGGGCCATCTCCCGAGACAGAAGACTTTGGCCAGTACTAGACGTTTCTTCCCGATGTAGGTCCATACCTAGGGCGATGCGTAGTGCCATACCAAGTGTGTACCAAATATTGACTGACTGGGGCTCGTTTGTTCCGTAAAGGCACAGGAGAAGAAGGCATTGAATGCAGTCCAGGTCGTCAGCTGACAACACAGTAGTAAGATCTTTGATAGCTGCTTGGAAGAAGACCCTATGTGCGTGCTGCTGCTGGGGTAAGTCCTTGGACGTTGTTTCAGCGCTTGCTATCGCGAGGACCATGTTGACTCGGAAGGATGACAAGGCGCGGCCCGATTCGCCTCTAGTCAGAGGTAAAAAGTCATCTTGGATGAATGTTGGCTTATGGAGAAATGGCAGCTGAGGCCACCGGTTCGTGAAGAAAACCTCAATCAGGGCCTCGGAGTCGGGCGCCAGTGAAAGGTCAGTAAAGTCGGTTGCTGGTCTTGGGGACGCTTGACTGTCTGGATCGCCTGCCCACAGCTGCCATGGGCTCCCTCGGAAGGGTGGTCTTAGTCTGGAGCCACCATTCGACTCGGCAAACGTGGGTCGGAGTATGCGGCCATGATACGTGATCTCTAGGTCTTGGTAGTAGCGATGAGAAGGATCAGACGATCTATTGCCTGTACGTCTTTCCGCTCTTAGGGTCTCGAGCTGTCTTTCAAGATCCCGAACGCGTTCTTTGAGCGTCTCGCACTGACAATTTGGATCTACCCGAATGAGCAGTCTGTCGGATGGGACGCATCTCGCCTGGACAAGGAGACAAGGTCCGCAAGACGGCAATTTCCCGTCGCACTGGAGAGCCAGTCAGTGTCATCGATGAGTAATGATTGTGGGGATTGTGTCACCACCTTTTGCTTACGCCTTCGACAACGCTCACAGGCGGCTGAATTCCTCTTCAAAGGTCGTCGCGTGGTCTGGGTTTGAGTCGGAGTTGCCGGCGGAGCTGCTGCCGAAGGAGAATGAGATTGAGATTGCTCATTCATGTCGACCGTGGGGCGCTCGTGTTCCGTTCTGCTTGAGCAAAGGGAACGAACAATTGGGGAATGTTGGTATCGGTCTCTTCCGAGGAAGAAAAGCCGCTTCGGAGTTTAGCTCAGGGGGTCACGGGGTCACTTCGGAGAGTCCCGATGCCCCTAGACCACGGGCGGCAACACTAACCATATTTGTAACTTGGGTATTGATACTTCACCTGTTATGTATTCCGATGTCTGCGAGAAAGGATTTGTCTCATATCTCTATGATTACTGGTCGTCTGAAGTCACTTCGCAGCCCTCATATCCTCAACAAAACGCCATCCACCATGCCCCATATAACTCAGAGCCCGTTGTGTGTACCAGCTGGAAGTTTTGACACTCATGTGCACGTCTTTGACCCGTCACTTGGACCGTATGCCAAGTCCAGGGCATACACACCTGCAGATGCGCCCATGGAGGATCTAATCAGATTTTCATCGACATGGAATAGCTCCAACATTCCACTGAACTTGGTTCTAGTTCAGCCTTCACCATATGACACAGACAACCGGGTGTTGCTGCAATCTTTACACAAACTAAACACCAACTTTAGCATTTCCGCTCGCGGTATCGCAGTGGTCAACGTTCTGGACGTTACCCGCGATGAATTGATGCAGATGCACCAGGCCGGTGTACGTGGCTTGCGAATCAATCTGCAATCAGATGGGAAGGGTGTCGACCTGGACAAGTTAAAGCAGACTCTGCTGGTCGCAGCTGAAAAGATCAAAAACCTGGCGGGTTGGAGGCTACAAATATTTGCCCCTGCTGCTACTTGGGATGGTAAGAGTTTCACATTGGAAGTTGAACTATAATATACTAAAAATGCGCCTACTTAGATCTCTATGAGTTTGTCTTGAACCTGCCCGTCGAGATGATTGCTGATCATATCGGCGGGCTGTTGGGATCATCTAAACTTGCTGGCCGAGACAATGGAGAAGATGCAGCATTATCACAGCCTGGGTTTGAGAGCCTACTGGACCTTGCCCAACGCCGTCACGTATGGATAAAGATATCCGGTCTATACCGTGCGTCTTCACGGGTAGAATCTGGTTATGATGACCTGGAAGGCATTCTGCGCCGTCTATTCAAGGAAGTGCCCGATCGTCTAATTTGGGCGAGTGACTGGCCACACACGGGGGAGGGAAAGGCCCGAGCCAAAAAGGACAAGTCAAAACGGTTGGCTGAGGTCGAACAGTTTCGTACTATTGATAACTTTGGTATCTTGCAGTCCCTTAGACATTGGGCGGGGAGCGAAGATGCTTGGAGGAAAATGATGGTCAATAACCCCAGAAGGCTTTTCACGTCAAGTGTCTTAGATTAGAGAAATATATGACAACTATCGCAACTACGCCACTGAAAATGATGCTTTTCAACATCTTGGGTTACAAAGACAATGACGAAAACCACATCTTCTCCACAGATCGAACGGTATGCCTCAATGCTTACGCAGTTGAGAGCGCACATTGGAATTATAAGCGAAGCGAATTCGCAGTTTTTACGAGAATAACCCTAGCAAATACGGTAGCCAATGATTTGCATTTTCAAGTGAGCACTTCTGCCAGCTGAAGCCAACAAGTACCCTCGATATTCACTCTTGTGTACGACTACACTATCAAATCATACCAGGTCATCACAGCTATCATCTACCGGCTCTCTCTTCATGCTGAGAATTGCCAGAAACATCCTCTTTATCACCCAAGCTGTCACCGAGTTAGTCATCTATCAAAATGTGTAGGGAAATTATAACTTACACCTCAATGCCTGCTCCAGATGATGGTAGGGGCTGTCGCATCTTATACATCGGTCGTGAGAAGATGACATTCATGTCATCGAGGCTGAGTCCACTAGTTTCGGGGACGAAGAAAAAGGTATACACCAGAGCAGCCACACACCATCCAACAAAGAACATGAATGCTCCCCAAACGTTCATGCTTCTCAACAGGCTGGGTGTAGCTTTTGTGATGGCAAAGTAGAAGAACCAGTGGAAAGACTGCGAGAGCGAACCACCAAAAGAACGGATGCGGTTTGGCCAGAGTTCAGCTCCAAAAAGGTATGGCAGTGTGTACAATCCCACAGCCCAGCCGAAAGCGTGGATGTAGATGATTGCAATTGCAGCATCTGATGCACCTCCAGGAACAGAGTTTCCCTCAGATCGGAAGACATTCAAGTACCCAGCTAGGTAAGAATGGCAGAGCATCTGGACTGTAATGCCAATCATGAGCGACTTTCTGCGACCGAGCATATCCACGAAGAAGAGTGAAGCAGCCATTGTGCAAACAAACTTTGCAACAGCGTAGAGGCCTGATGAGTAGATCTTAGTATCCCTTCCAGTCACTCCAATCAATCCGAAGATCGTAGGAAGGTAGTTGGTGACAGAGTTGGCCCCAGAGAACTGAGCCAGGATGTAGGCGATGATTGTGAGTTGCACGCGGCGCAGGTTAGAGCGGACAAGGAATGTCTCCTTCGCGACAACGACAAAGCTGTTTGGCCCGCTTTGCCTTCCTTCATCTTCCACAGTGTGAATGATATGGCTAAACTCCTCCAACACGAAAGGATCATCGATGGGTAGCCCACGCAAGGTAGAAAGTGCTGTCAGGGCATCATCTTGACGGCAGCGGATAGCAAGCCATCTCGGCGACTCGACGATGGAAAAAGAGACAAAAACACCGATGAATGGAGCAAATGTCTGGATGAACCAAGGTACTTGGTACTGGAGGTTCTTGGCGCTTGAGATGTGCACATTGCAACCGTACACAGCAAAGATACCAAGAGCCTGACCTAGGAGCATGCACATGTTGAACCAGAGAGTCATGAAGCCTCGGATCGTTGCTGGTGCAATCTCTGCCAAGGTCATAGGTCCAACGACGGTGCAGGCACCAATACCAAGACCAGCAAAGACTCTGCCAAAGTACAGTGCACCAACACTGCCATAGGAAAAGCAGGATATCAGAGAGCCTATGACGTAGATAGTCTGGTAGAGTCTCATAGATTGTATGCGTCCGAGCTTGTCGTTGAGGAAGAAGGACAGAAAGGCCCCGAGGCCAGCGCCGATGTTGACGAAGGAGACGAGATTTTCGATGGTCTCGCTATCGAGTTCGCTGTCAAGTCGGTACTGTCTCTGGAAAGACTTGAGCTGGGTGATGGAGGCTGCGGATCCTTCGTCCCATCCTGTAAGGGAGCTCCGGGTCAATATATTCCTATGCTCGGAGAACAAATTGAGTGAAGCGCTCACCTTTCGGGCATCCGCACAACGCAAACGACAAAGCCGTCAAAAACAAATGGCGGTTGAAGATTTCTCGAGGCAATGCTTTGATGGCTTTCTTGTACTTGCCGAAGCTTGTCTCCTTCATGGTGCCGGATTTGCAGAGATGATGGTGTATAGCTGTAGTGGGCAGTTGCTGAGATTCAGATCTTTTCACGAGATGGGTACTGACTTTATACACTCCAATCCTTCAGTCTGTCTATCGCAATTCGCCTCCGCATCGCCGGTTTTCATCTCCGCACTTTGGAGAGCTCAGGCCAGACGTTCCCCATGGGGTTACGGGCGGGCCGGGCTGGCAACTGACCAATCCTAATCCGAGGGTTTCGAACCGTGATGATCGGATGTGTCCGACTATGGGCAGATAAACTTTGCTCATAAGTTTAGGCTCATCCCTAGGCATGAGGCCGATGAGATGTACGCCCAGTCGGAAGAGTCCGATCCGACATGGATGGTGTTAGATATCTAGCCCCAACGGTGAAGTTGAAAATGAACCAAGGCGCAATCGAGACCTCACACCCGCTGCATTATTTGCGACTGCTTCTTGGCTCCGAAATCATGCCTCGTCTACCTTCACTACGGACCCTTTATATCTCCCAACTCCTACAGTCAAGTGGAACTCTACAATATCCCCACTTGCGCAATATCAGCACATTTGCCCGCCAGAATCGTCTACCTGCATCGTACTACAGGGGAGGATCCTCAAGGGCAGTTTTCTTCAACAGTAAAGATCTACCACCGGTCAATCAGCGGGATGATATTTTCCGCCGTGTCATCGGCAGTCCTGACCCATACGGACGACAGCTCGACGGTATGGGTGGAGGTATCTCCAGCCTGTCAAAAGTCTGCATTGTCGGGCCCCCAACACATCCAGGAGCCGACGTTGATTACACCTTTGTGTCAATAGGCATCGAAAATGACAAGGTTGACTATTCGAGCAACTGTGGCAACATGTCGGCTGCCGTGGGCCCTTATGCGGTAGATTCCGGACTGGTATCCGTTCCTGAGAGCCATCAGGAACAGTGCACTGTTCGTATCCACAACACAAACACCGGCAAGATAATCAACGCCTCGTTCCCCATCGCAGATGGAGAAGCCGTCGCCTCTGGTGACTTTCATATCGATGGCGTAGCTGGTACAGCTGCACCAGTCCAGCTCGACTTTGTCAAACCAGCTGGATCTCGCACTGGGAAATTACTTCCTACCGGCAATGTTTTGGATACCTTTGATGGCTTCCATGCGACATGTATCGATGTTGGAAACCCTTGTGTATTTGTTTCGGCATCACAGCTCGGCGTTGATGGAGAGCTGTCGTCAGATGATATCGAGGCCAATACGACACTCAAGGATAAACTCGAATTCATTCGCCGTCACGCTGCCCTCAAGATGGGTCTTGCTCAGGATTTGGACAACATCCCTGGAAGCATTCCAAAGATTTCGATTGTTTCTCCAAGGAAGAAGTCGACCAGTAGCGAGATCAACATTCGTGCCATGTCAGTGGGTCAAGCTCACAAAGCAGTACCAGTGACTGTGGCTTTGGCCACAGCTGCTGCTGCCAAGCTACCAGGAAGTACCATTGCAAATTGCCTCAAAGGTGATGAAATAGAAGAGGGTCTGGACATCTGCCATGCCAGCGGTAGACTACGAGTAGATGCCTCATTTGATCATGTAGGAGAGTTGACCAAGGCAACTGTTTTTCGTACAGCTAGGCGTTTGATGGATGGGATGATCTACTGGAAGTAGCCAAAGCATGGCAGCGGTTAATACAGAAAATGTCTTTCTTGTGCCAATGTATCAATGTTTATGGAGAAATATACCTATGCCATATTGTCGTACCTCATGACTGGCGAGTAAGCAACCAGGAAATGAGAGAACATACACATGCTCGATCTCAAAGAAACACTGGATAATTTTATGACACGATGACAACAGACACATCCTGGAGGTGTCTGTTTTTATCTCTTTATAATTCACGTCGTGGCCTCCTCCTCATCGCCTTCGCCCTATGGGAAAAGTTGATCGCCCTGGTTTTGAACCGAATCAACGTGAATTATAAAGAGGTATTAACAGACGCCTCCAGGATGTGACAGGTTGTGTGTGGCAATGATCGCAAGTACTGGTAATTACATGGATAGTCTGAATTTACAGAGATGCTGAGGAAGACGGCTTATCCGAAAGTCGACTAGCCATCACGTTCAGAGCACTTCCAGCCTTGAAATACTCGACTTGCTCGCGAGTGAAGGTGTGCTTAGCTTCAGTCACCCAACTTGTACCATCCTTCGAAGTGATCCTGAGCTGCACATTCTTTCCAGGCGCCAGTTCCGTCAGTCCAATAATGCTGACACGGTCCGAAGCCTTGATCTTATCGTACGCGGTATCATCAGCGAATGTCAACGCCAACATGCCCTGCTTCTTGAGGTTGGCTTCATGAATACGGGCAAATGACTTAGCAATTATGGCGACACCGCCGAGATATCGGGGTTGAAGAGCAGCATGCTCACGTGAGGATCCCTCGCCATAGTTATGATCTGCCACAACGACCCAGGGAAGTCCTCGCTGTTGGTAATCTCTGGCTGTGTCTGGAACGCCTCCTTGCTCTCCAGTGATCTGATTCACCACCTTGTTGGCCTCTTGGTTGTCTGCGTTGATAGCGCCGATGAGGGTGTTGTTGGAAATGTTTTCAAGATGACCACGGAAACGCATCCATGGGCCAGCTGTGGTGATATGGTCTGTCGTGCATTTACCCACAGTCTTGATGAGAATAGGACACTCAACGAAATCTTGGCCGGACCAAGGCTTGAATGGCGTCAATCTTTGCAAGCGTTGGGAGTCTGGAGATATTTGGACAGTCACAGTTTGGCGGACCTGAGGATCCGTCGAGGGTGCATCGTAGACATGATCTGAGTTCTCATACGCCTCCCGTGGGAGTGCGTCACCACTGGGAGGTTGGAAGCGGAACTCGTTGCCAGACTCTGTGACGACACTATCTTTCAACGGGTTGAAGCCGAGATCGTCAGAGAAGACCTTAGCCATGACCATGTCAGGGGAAGAAAGGAATGCATGGGTAGCAGGGTTTCCATCAAGACGTCCAGTGAAGTTTCTGTTGTACGATGCCAAGATAGAGTTCGGTGTACCCTGGTTAGGTGTTAGCAATATGTACAGTTTAAATGTCAGAAAATTCATCATACCTTCTTCATCTCGGTTCTGTCCCATGAGCCACAGCAGGGTCCGCAAGCATTAGACAAGATTTTACTGTCCAGGCGCTCAAAGACTTCCATTACACCCTCACGCTTAAGTGTCTGGTTAGTCTGTTCACTTCCGGGAGAAAGTAGCAACGGCATCTTGGGCTTCAAGCCAGCATCGAGAGCTTGGCGCGCCAAGCTAGCAGCACGGGACAGGTCTTCAAAGGAAGAATTCGTGCAAGATCCGATCAGTCCCGCGGTGAGCTTCTCTGGCCACTTGTTCTCCCTAACTGCTTCGTCCAATTTGGAGATTGGCGTCGACAAATCGGGTGTGAATGGTCCATTGATGCGAGGCTCCAGCGTGGATAGATCGATCTCGATAATATGGTCATACTCTGCACCCTCATCCGCTTGAAGCTCATGCTTGGCCACCTGTAGAGCCTCAGCCAGCTCCGGCCGGCGAGTCGCCCGTAAGTAAGCAGACATGGACTCTGAGTAAGGGAAGATCGATGTGGTTGCTCCTGTCTCAGCACCCATGTTGGTAATGGAAGCCATTCCTGTAGCTGATATTGTTTCTGCGCCGGGGCCAAAGTATTCGATGATGCTTCCAGTGCCACCCTTGACTCCAAGGATTCCGGCAACCGCATTGATGACATCTTGATTAGTTAGTCATTGTATCAATAAAAGCTCATACATAACATACCTTTCGGACTAGCCCAGCCACTTAACTGGCCTGTCAATTTGACACCGATGATCTTCGGGGCTGTAATCTCAAAAGGAAGACCAGACATGACATCAACGGCATCTGCACCGCCGACACCCACAGCAATCATGCCCATACCTCCGGCATTAGGCGTATGAGAGTCAGTGCCAATCAACATACCGCCAGGGAAGGCATAGTTCTCAAGCACAATCTGATGGATGATGCCTGCATTGGGCTTCCAGAAACCCATGTTATAGCGTTGACAAGCACTTGACATGAACTCATACACCTCACCATGGCTTGTAAGCGCCCCAGCAAGGTCCTGCTGGCTACCATCTCGTCCGACGATGAGATGATCACAGTGAACTGTAGTGGGAACTGCAGTTTTGTCAAGTCCGGCTGTCATGAACTGAATGATTGCCATCTGAGCTGTGGCATCTTGACAAGCAATTCGCCGAGGCTTCAACTTTAATTGTGTTGAGCCACGAATGACTTTGTCGTCTTGTTCGCCATCAAGGTGTGTAAGGAGAACCTTTTCAGCATAGGTGAGAGGGCGATCGAGGCTGAGTGCAGCTGGGTCAGTAATCATTGAGACGCAAAGATAGATCAATGTCTCACGTTTTTCGTAAGCGAGGGAGTTTATCCAAGAAACCGACATAATCAACGCTGTGATCAGGCTCAAATCGACTCAAGGGCGCCCGTCCCCTGACTCCGGCCACCGTGGCTAAGAATCGGACGGCGGAGCCAGTGCGTATTGTGCGACGAGCTCTCAACATTGCGTTTGTGGTACGGATGAACAAGGTAGAGAGTCTGACCGTTTGGAGCCACCAGGATAAGCTGTCGCTCTAATGTTGGAAGCCGGCGATGTCTGCAATCTCACAGCCAGTCGCGTCGATCGGATTTAAAATCAGCAAATGTCGGGGAGACGCGGGGAAGTGGATTAGCGTCAGGGTTAGCGTTCCAGCGTCGGGCCATTCCCTCGGATGAGTCCGAGGCAAGGGGTCTCTGCGGATCCTCCATCGGAAACTGTCCGACAGGTGATGATTTCAGCCCACAGAACCCACCAAAATGCAGCACAGTAGACAAACTGCTTGAGTAGGGGCTTGTTTCGGTATTTTAAGGGTATAACTATGGCTCAGTGACGCAAATCGGCTTGTAGTTTGGCGTCAACTCGCAATAATCTCACTATGGCTGCCACCGCGATAGCATCGCCCACCTTTGGGCAAACTCATTCAACCCGCAAGCCAATCTCATGGAGTAACCTGGTAGTTGGGGCCTCCATGAACCTCTTTCAAGGTGGCATTTATCCCCATTTCATGATATTGCATTTTCGGGCTTCACAACTTACATTTCTTAGTTACTTCTTTGGGCCAGCCAATGGAAGTCGTAAAAACACATGTCGCGGCAAACAGAGGAGACAGCCTACGCACCGCTGTTAGCAAGACATGGGCTCGTGGAGGCGTCCGGGCCTTCTATCAAGGTCTCATTCCCTGGGTAAGTAAGGTAGTAACCTCTTTCTATTGACCTTGCTGACAGTGAATCGTTTCAAAGGCGTGGATCGAGTGTTCAACAAAGGGGTCAATTCTGTTTCTAGCTTCAAATGAAGTTGAGTACTATTCGAAAACCGCCTTTGGAGCCTCTCCAGCAATTGCCGGAACACTAGGTGGTGTCGCCGGTGGCGCTGCTCAGTCCTACTTGACAATGGGTGAGTGAATCAATCTTGCATCGGACTAAAATGTGATGAGCAATGTTGATTTTTGACCTGCAAGGTATGACAACTTGCATGAAGACTGTAGAAGTCACTCGACCAAAGAATGTTCAGCCTGGTGTCCGTGTGCCCGGCACAATGGAGATCTTTCTTGGTATCCTACGTAAGGAGGGCATCCGTGGTGTCAACCGCGGAGTCAATGCTGTCGCTTTACGACAAATCAGTGGATGGGCGTCTCGCATTGGCATCGCCAGATTTGCTGAAGGCCGGATACGAGCCTTGCAAGCAAAGCCAGCAGACGCGAAACTTGGCATCTGGGAAAAGATGGTCGCGTCAACTGTAGGGGGAGCTCTGAGCTGTTGGAACCAGCCTTTTGAAGTGAGTTGGCCGATGTCAAAGGTGTTATTTAGCACTTGATACTAATAGCCATACAGGTTCTTCGCGTGGAAATGCAGTCACTGGCTTCTGGCCAAGATATTTCATCAAAACCAACTATGGCGTCTGCAGCTAAGCGTATCTTGGCTACTTCGGGCCCGTTGGGTTTCTTCAGAGGTGTTGTACCCAGAATTGGAGTAGCAGCCTGGGCCACAATCTGCATGGTGGGCTTCGGTGATATTGCCAAAGAATACGTTAGAGGGTTGGTATTATGAGATTCGGTGTAAATGCTTCACATTAATAAAAGAGTTTGTGGTTGATAATTGTAAAGTCTCGTATTTCACTTGTTAGGTAGCTCAGTCTCCACGGTATCTATATCAAGACAATTTGACCGATAACCGATAAATTTCTCCTACATGGAATTTAAAATGATGACTCTATCTTTGGAGAACCACCTCTTGATCCTCTTCTAATCATATGGGCGTTCATGCCTGTCCTGGATCCAACCTTCATTTCCCCAGAGCGGTTTCTGTTTCCCGAAACTGCCTTTTGCATGGGCGCCTCCCCGCATGTATCGGGAGTGCTCCGACTAGTAAATGGTGTATAAATATACCCTAAAAGCACAGATTCCATATTCAAGTAGCACAACCAGTACGGTAATCTATGCGGCAGTACAAACATGGCACCAACACATCTGCTACAGCGCCTACGTGTATTTTCCTCCTGTGACGTACAACTCCTCCTCCTCATACCCATCAGTGCTAGATGACAGCTAATGCGGAGTAGATCGGAGATGCTCTTGTCAAACTCAAGTACCCCTACGGTGGTTTCTTAGATGGCATTCACATGTGGTCGCCACAGATTCGTTCGGGCTCGGCCAGGATCATGGGATCTGCTGTGACGGTCAAGATGGTGGAGGCTAGTAACACCACAGCACCCAAGCCAGCACACCATTTTGCCGACTGCAATAGGCCAAATGGAATCATGTACATTCAACAACCCAAGGGCCTTTATTCCGCGTGTTGGGGCGGCTTGATGTCGACACGCGCGAAACAACTTGGAGCTGATGGTGTTATTGTGGATGGTCGCGTGCGGGATATTGCCGAACATCAAGATATCCAATTCCCGGTAAGTCTTTGTCCGACTAGTGATACGTACGCTTGTCCTACTAACATGATGTTTATCTAGGTATTTGCGCGTGAGACTTCCATCTTAGGATCCAACACGTTCACGAGAGCTTCCGAAATTGACGTGCCGCTCCAGTTCAAGGATGATTTATGGATTAACCCGGGGGACATTCTAGTAGGTGATCGCGAGGGTGTAGTGGTTGTACCTCCAAAGCTCATGGAGAGGGTCATCGGTCTTTGTCAAGAGCGCTTCGACATTGATGAAAAGACGTTTGCTGCTCTCCGAGATGGTGACGAGATGGGTCCCACTATCGCACGACTCCGAAAGTGAGACATGTCGGATAGCTCCGCCCGGCTCACTTTGGCTACCCTAGAGCTAATTGACGAGTGTTCGACTCGATCCTTTATACAACCTTGACAGAGCCATGTTGTTCGTTTTTTGCTTTTGTTCACATGAGCATGACATTGATAAAGCTACTGTGTAATTTCAAACACGGCTGATCTTGTTGCGGTTGACTTTTGCAGAACTCATTTAACTGTAAAATACTATACGTAGGCTTGCTCCAGGGAAGCCCGATAGATCATCAGATAACTGAATGACAGCTTTTATTCATAACCTATTCGTTTTGTTGCTTCTTTTAATGCTTTGAATATACCATAAGTAATTCAGGTCACTAGAGAACGAGAAATAGACCTCAGCAAGTTTGATGATGCTTATGTCTAAGCTCAATGATAGGTAGCTTATCGCTTATCGCTTATCTGCTAGTGGGTAAGTACCAGCACACAATGTAGAGCAGTAAGAATACCTAAGCGCTATTGCAAGTTCAGATAAGAGACTGAAAATCATTATCTTGAAGCATTTACAGTATTTCGAAAACCCATCATAGAGCAATGAAAGTTCGTGCTAGTAGAACCTCATAACTTTGCTAAGCTAATATTGAGCACCCTTTCCACAGTCTGGCTGCCAGACCTCCTCAGCATCCATCTTCAACGGGATCTGGCGTATTTCCTACCCAAAGATGCCCATTGACGTCGCCAAACCCGGTCATCGCCCCTTACAGACACCAGCATTAGCTGCTTAATGTAGTCCAATAGGTGAGAGTGTGTCGATAATGTTTGATTTGGCTTCGAGACTATCAGTGGTGACATCGAACCATAATTTCCACAGCTCGGTGGGTTCAGAAAACCACTCAAGTCGAGCTGGGGCCAATTCTATCTCGTCGACAAGCTGTCCTGTGCCAATAAGCTGTTCTTGATCCTGGTGACAGTGATTGCATCCGAGAAGTTAAGGGCAATCGAGGGATCAGACCCGGTGAACTCGAAGGCCTGGGCAGCGGACAAAATGGTGACCAGGGTGTCGAAGAGGGTCTTTGCCTGCATTGTTACTCGAACTAAAGTGGGTAATTTGTTAGAAATCTGTTCTTTATTGTAGTTGCAGCCCGGCCCTCGATGGGTTAACTGAGCCCGAAGATCATCGTTACTAAAGTGGGTAGGTAATCAAGTTGAGTTGAAGAGAAAAGGAGCAATGCCCTGAGAGATATATAGAGACGCAGTACATGTGATAGGCAAGATGTAATTGACTTTAGCTTATCTTGAGCTTGAAGCTTACATTGGTGCCTAACTAACATGACCAAGGTGTTTTTCAAACACTTGCTGTAGCGATGCGTACATGCTGCTGGCTATAACCTGGATCGGACTCCTTCCGGGCTGCACGAACAAAGCAACATGGTGCCTGGTGTCAGTGCCTGGAAGAGCTCATCGCAAACCAAGTCACCTAGACCATATTTCTCTATGCTTTTCCTAGAGGTCTTTGGCAAGTGGCAAGGTTCGTTTGCATGTGCATAATTTGCTTAATGGGAAGAGTGGGCGAGCGTTAGAAACTGGTGAGGTTGAAAATCGTTGCTAGGTGTGTTTCTGGCACTCTATGTGGGTAAGCATTTCAGTCTTGTGAAGGTATTTACAAGCCTGTTTGGTCTGAGCCCTCGGAACCTCCAGCCAGATCAGGAGGTTTAAGTACTTGGGGGTAGCAAAATTCCGGTTACTCTTGTTTCTCACCCTGAGAGTCAAGAAAAGAACCTCCAGGATGACTTGAATGGTATTGGCGAATGCCTCGAACATGGAGTAATGATGGGTAAAGCAGTTGAAAAGCGGCCAGGTTAGGCGAGAGATGTCAGGCTTCATTGACGCCTTTGACTGTTTCTCTAACCTCGTCCATTGTATACCTAAGACTACCTTTTCATCTACACTTTGGTTTCCTCTTCATCATGATCCATTATAGGTTTCTCGCTACCAATGATCTCAACCTTTGCCTTGTTGCCTTCCATAACCACTGCAACCTCTTCCAATGATACTCCCTTCGTCTCAGGATAGATAAGCCAGATAACAAAGGTCTCAAACGCCAGGAGAACAACATATACGAGATAATATTTCCATCTGAGATTGTCCAGTCCAATAGGGTTGACAAACTGGTTAAAGCCTGTACCACCTTTGTTTGATAGCTGCATGATAGCAATGCCTTTGGCACGATAGATGAAAGGGAAAACCTCTGACACATATAGATATTGCAGAGGCATCATCAAGTTGTAGAAGCCATAGTATATAAAGATGAGAGAAACGACGGCGATAGCAGCAGAGTTGTTGGTGTCATCACTCGCAAAGACGGCAGACGCGCCGGTCCAGCAGGCAAAGATGACACACATTGATCCGAAGCCGGTTAGAAGTTGTGTACGACGAGGGAGATAGTCGGTACCGATGCATGCGGTCACCGCGCCAGTGAGGAGGTTCCAGCAGCTGAGAGATAGATTGATCTGCTGTTGCTCGAGTCGTTCGGTAATGCCAACTGTAGCTAAGACTTTGGCAAGATAGTACCTGAAAACTGAGTTTAGCTAGAATTGAAGTGTACGAGAAGGCTCTACTCACGATACCAATCCGTTTCCAGCCCATTGAGAAAAGAGACCAACGCAGAATGCGACAGTTACACGGCGAATGTTGGACTTCTGAGTGAACAGTTCACGCCAAGGCATAGTAGACGCTTCCTTTTCCAGTCGAAGAGTCTCGCTAATCTGGAGGAACTCTGCAGCCACAAATGCCGAGTTGGGATCACCTTCGCCGTGGTACTCGGACAGGATAGCATGGGCTTCCTCGTGTCGGTCTCGGGAGATGAGCCATCGAGGAGATTCGGGGACAAACCTACATCGTGAGTTAGCAGATTGTGATGGAATTACCATTGAAGTTACTGACCAAATAAAAGCAAGCTGCAAGATAGACGGAAGGATCTGAAAAACGGTCGGTAGGCGCCATGCCCAGTCTGACGCCCAGTTGTACGTTCCCAAAGTTAATCCCGCAGCGAGGATGGAGCCCACATACCAAGAAACCTGGAAGCAGCCGATGATAATTCCTCGTTCCCTGGGATAGCACAGCTCAGCCAATAGCTGAGCGGCACCAGATAGAGCGAGAGCTAGACCAAATCCTATAATGATGCGCGATGCAATAAGCATACCGATGTTCATGGCAGTAGTCTGTATAATGACCCCAGCTGCGGTGATCAAAGATCCAAGTACGACGCTGGACTTTCTACCCCAGCGATCATTTGAGTAGGGTATAACCGGAACAGCAGCGACGGAGCCGATAGAGATGGAAGCAGAGATAATACCAAGTGTTGCTTTCTCTGGATGCCCAAAGTACGACTGCCATTTGTCTATGGCCTGTAGCCCATTCAAGACTGAGCCGTCAAACTTTTTTTTGGAAGAGTTAGCTCTTATCAATAGCTTTCAGTGAAGAAAGTATTACCCCGGTGGTGATCTCTACGCCCAGAGCAGCTGGGATCAGGAATAGGTAGAGTCTCTTCAAGTTCTTCTTTTGGTACCATGGCGTCTTGTCCTCAGCAAGCAGGCGAGAGACCTCAGAAGTCGCAGCAACCTCACTAACTTTGCAGTCATGTCGGGCTATGCCCGTTGTTTCTTTTGTCATGGCTGTTTGTGACAAGTGACGATGCTAAAGATGGGGTACAGGTAAGACTTGTCAATTGCCTGAAAATGCTTCAAGATTGTATATAATGCAAGAGGCTTTATGCAGATGAAACCGTCTCCAAGAAGGGTCACATTCCTCGAAACGTCATGTACCTCGGGCTGATTTAGCCCGAGCAGGATGTTGATATGAGATGAAAAACAAGCAGCACGAAGATGCATCAGGTCCTTGGGTGATCGTTTCCGCTGATAATTCGTGGGGACCCCGCACTCTATTCCAATTACCCGGATGTGGTGTGGTCATGTGTAAAAGTTTGCCAGAGATTATACGTGGAATAAGCTTGTTTCGACGCCATCAAAGAGTTCGGTTACAGACCCCGCGTTTGAATCAATAGTCATATGATTGTAAACAGCAAGATCTGCGAGGAAGCATTTAGCCATGGACTGGCTAAACAACTACCCTTGTCGATGTCAGACTGCATGATGACCTTATGTTTTGGAGACCCAAGTGTCAGGTCATGCAAGGTTGGGAAGGTTGCCATGGTTGTCAATCAAATAAGCAGGAGTAACAGTCGTATTTATCTCATTCACTTATTAAATGCGGTATTGCTTCGAACCTAGTTAATGTGCTCTGTGCCATGGGGCATCAAGCCCGTTCTTAGGTACCAGCCATTCAGCCCCTTGCATAGTGGCTTGAGGCTCTCATTCTTTTGCCCATATTGACAGATAAGAATACGGGAATGACGCCATGAAACACAGTAGGTGCAGGCTTGAGTAGCACTCAAAGGAGCAACCAAGAGGTAGCCAACTCAGCTTTTCATGATTCACAAATATTAAAAAAGAGCGACTAAGGATGAAGGAAGAAACAAGATTAATGAAGGCGGTCTAAGTGTAATACTTGTGATGAAGTAGAGTTCTGCCGAGGATAAGGGAGAAGATGCGATCCTCCATCCCTATTCATGCCCCTATCCTATCCCTTCTTTCCATGTCTATCCTCGAACGTTTGCCGGTGGAAAGGCTGTTTGAATCTGCCGCTATATGGGTCTATTGTCCTGAATGAAGTTGGTAGTGTACAGTCAGAGTGCGTTGCTGTTCTCCAGCTTGGCTTCCACCAGACCCTTGTTGCAATCCATTCGGCCGTTTTTCCTCCATCTACGGTTATTCAATGATTATTCTGTCAGGTATCAAGTGCTTTTATACGTTCAGCATTGCGTAAAGTTGGTAGAGACAGGGTTTCATCTTTAACCATCCCTTGTAGTCGAATTTATTATCCCTGTAAGACTTCAGCTCTTCAATCCTTTCATCCGTCACTGACTCTACTTTCAAGGCACCTTTTCCATTATATTACTTGGAATATGGACGGTTTGCTTTTTGTTATGGTGGAACACAAACGTCTAGTGCAAACACGCCATCATGCTTCATTGCCCAAAGGCTTGTTCGGCTAGGCTGAAGGCCACGTTCCTCCATACAATGAAAATCCCGGTCGTATATCACTTGGTATTGCTCGTGGAGTTGCTATAGAGACTATTTAGGCTTAATAGTCTGCCTAAATCGTAATTCTAGGGTTGATAGTAACATCAATGGCATGCACAGCCTCCCTCCGACGCTTTCGAGAGCGCTATTACCACCATCGGCGGCCGATTATACGTGGTGAGCTAGATCGAATCATGGCCAACAGCACATGTAGATCCGAATGTTCTAATAATCAATTGTTACCTGGCTATCGTACAAATATGCCATATTGTAGAACATCTCAAATGGCTCAGTCAAGTCGCTTGTGTTAAAGGCAGGAAATATGTTTCCTTCCAATAACAACAAAGTCCAGGTGATGCGGCTATCAGGGCCAGTGAGTGATATAATGTTTTCTCATCATACTCACAATGTGTTGATTACGTAGCTATTGCGCGCTGGCGCTGTTTGACCACCAGCCTTGCGCAGTGTCACCTTGTCTCATTCCAGATAAGGGTAGGAGAATTCTGCTGGCAATAATCTTTTGTGAGATAGCACGCAGGGGGAGATCTGGCTTTTTGGGACATCTTCATTTTCATTCTTGCCAAGGAATCCATCAGCAAGCGTTTCAAAGAGTTCAAGGACTATGAATGCTGTTATGAGGTTCTTGTTGTAAATGGCTTGGGCAATCGAGCATGCGATGATGGCATGTAAAGTCCGCCGGGAAGCCAGTAAGATGGGTTGCAAACCAAGACATTTCACAAGACTGACGCCACAGTTGAGCTATTGGTAGACTTGAATTGACGAAGCCTGCTGTTGAGGCTTAAGGCTGAATATTCTCGCATTCTAGTCTCAAGCTAGCAACTTGGAATTGCTTCACGCCATGATGCGACGCACCTGGCAGGCATCGGCCAACAGCATCACACACCGAAGGATTAAATCTTGATCTATCGATTCCTGTGCTAAAACGGGCCTTGAGAGCAAAACTGCGATGTCTAGTTCGACGGGATATCTTCGTACCCTACAGAGGTATCCCCCAAAGCGGGTCGGGGAAAAAAAAAACACGCCGGTACCAGCACCAAAACTGTATGGGGAGAGCGGCGGTGATTTCTTCGACCCTGCCTCCCGTCTCTTGTTTGTCTACGTATTGGGGTTGAAACAACGCCATCGACTTGTGAATCGCTGGCATACTTGCTCTGCCAAGCTTGAGAATCACACGGGGTCACACAAAGCACAGAAGAGGGGATTTCTTGTTTAGGAGGATTATTGCCATGGTGAGGTAGTGACTCACCACAATTAGACTTACAGAGAGGCAAAGGAACGATCATACCAACTTAGAGAGGTTACAATGGTCATTCTACATTCTGGTTACTCAATTATAACACCAGCGTGGACGACAAGATCCATGAAAAGAAGCCAAGACTTTTGCAAGACTCACTCAACAACGTTCCGGATACTCCGCCCATCATGCAAATCTCGCTAGATTCATCACCTTGCTTCCACTCGATGGCACGGCCTCTCGGCCAATCCTACGACCGCGAGCCCTCATGCACGTGTCGTATCGACGCCGCAAATTGGTAGCCTGGGTCTCCATACCCCTGAAAGCCTTCATTTCAGAGCTCTTGATTCGCTAACCCGTAGCAAGGGCACTGACTGGCAGCCGGCTGTGCGGGAGTGGCTGTGCCATGGCTGCCCTACTGTAGCTAACCAAGGAGCCAACCAATTATTGCAAGGGTGTTGGACCCCGCCAACTTGGAACAATTTGCTCCGTCGAGTCCGTTCGCTTGCCTGCCTGGGACGTAACAATTTCGTCAATGATGAGTTTTGAGCACGGTGATGGTTACACGAAAGAAGGACTTTCACCCGAGGTCCTTGATCTGGCTACCCTCTCCCATTCTTTTCTACCTACACATGCCCATAACGTCACACGTGATGACACACCACAACAGGTCTACCAGCCCTACGGATACGACGGCCCCGCCGATCCGGAGGCGTGTGACAGCCAAGTCCAAGGTCATTGGAGAAGGGTGGCTCTCCTGGTCGAGGCCCTTGCGCAGATCAAAAGTCAGACCTGGAGACGACCACACAGCTATGGAAGGGAAGAGCCTTATGCATTGTCGTAAACGGCAGTGCCCGAGCTGATGGTACCATGACCATGCATTGTTCGTGTGCCTAGCCGAGGCAGCTGAGAAGCTGCTGATTTGATCAAGAACGAATCGAATGGATGGAAAAAGGCAACAGGACACGTGGCGAGCGTACCGAATGAGCTGCCTGAAATTGGAACGTCTTTGCTAATTTGCCCGTATAAACAACTCGTCTAGACGTAAAAAATACCAGGGGCTCCTGGACTCGGCCTCTCACGCGACCAATAATAACAGTGTCCCCTTTTAGCACGCATCGAAAATCAGCAGACGGTGCCGAGGTCCGAAAAATACGAGATTGCGCGCTAAGAAGGGGCCAGCTAATGGTGCAATAGGAAACAGCGCACGCGATCCTTTGCGAGTCGAGACTCTTTCAGCCTAAAACGTCTCATCTCAGCGCTCGCTTTGCCAGGTCTTTTTGACCGTTGGTCATCCTACTCACGGCTTCTCGGAAGATGGCATGCTCCCGGATCTCGTATACTAAGGGGGGAAAAGAGAGAGGAAAAAAAAAAAAAAAACTAATTAATTACATCCAGGGGCCCGGCGTCTCTCCACATTCCTTCTCCGCGTTTTTTTTTTTCTACGAAAGAGATCATGTTACATCAATCTTGGACCCTGAACTGAATCTTTCGAATATTGTTTGTTTCACTCAGTGCAACAACGTCCGCTCTCTCTCATCTTTTTTCGCCTGGCCTTGACGGCCTCCTTTTCTTTTTTTCTCTTCAGTCACCATGATCCAAACGCCGGCATGGTTATTGAGGCTTGGCTCGCGTCTCGCCAATCGCCAAGTTATCTTTACCTTTGCTGCTTTGACCATCCTTGAAGCAAAACTCGCACACATCCACAGCCATCGCTTTGCTGTCGCACCAAGTCGATTACTGTCTTATTTCGGCTCATTCTTTCTGCAAGACATTCTTCTCCTAATCCTCATCAGACTCCTCCTTGATCATTGGGTACCGAGAGCCTCGCTACCATATTTCCTCAGCACTGCCGTGACTGGCGTGTTGATATTTTACAATGTCGCTCTTTCTACCGCATCCGTCTCCTTCTATCTCGTCTCTGGATCCGAAATACATTGGAGAAACATCAACCTTGTCTCCGACCCCACATCGAGGGCCATCGTGCTCTCAGGTTTCCTCACTTTTACCCTCGTGGTGTCCGCCTCACTCTTCCTTAGCTGGCTCCTCCAGAACATTTGTTACACAGTGTTTGGATGGGGTGCTGACATCTCCAACTTCCCCTTTGCTTTGGCGGGAAAAAGTTTGAGTCGCTTTTGGAGGAATAAAATTAGCTACGGCCGGATCCCCGAACCCGATGCCGTTGATCACTCGGACAACCGATACTCTGATGGAGATGACGATTCGAGCCACGACTCTTTTTTCGATCTTGAGAAGCCTCAGACGGCGTATTCACGACTCTCAGCAAGGATACACAATGCTTCCGGGATCTCTCTACCGCCATCCACCGTCAAGCGCATCGTACACGGCGTACCTTATGTCACCTGGTCTCTCTTTCTCCTCGCTTTGGCTGTCTTATCGCTTCAGAGACCAAGTGACCGATCCCTTGTCTTCCTCTCATGGACTGCCGGACTCTTGCCGTTCATCGATTTTTCTTCCACCTCGCCACTCCTGGACCAACTGCCTTCTCATTACGGAGTGGGCATCCAACATCAATGGGATGGACGATCAGCCCTCAGTGAACCACCGACGCTCAGCTGGCTACCAAAGGGTGAGCCCCTGGTTGGATTCGAGGACTGGTACACACCCCAAGAGATGCACTACAACTCGGCTGCGGACCCTTTGAAGATCTCCAACCTCAACGAACCCTTGCTGGAGTCTCTTCGCGACAAGTTACGTGATGTCCCAGTCCGCCATGTCATTTTGTTTCTCCTCGAAAGTACCAGAAACGACGTGTTCCCCATCAAGAAGGATGGGGCCATCTGGAACCGATTTCAGGACTCTTACCCCGATCACAAGATCCCCAAGGAAGCTATGGAGAGGCTATCGACGTTGATGCCTACCGCAAACTATGTCACTGGCGACTATGATGATGGGTTCGAACACGACGAGAAGCCTAAGCGTGGCGGTCCCCGATTCACGAATGCTCACACAACTGGTACTTATACGCTTAAGAGCTTGGTCGGTACGATTTGCGGATTAAACCCCCTCATTGCCGACTTCAATCTTGATTACAAGCGTCATATCTACCAGCCCTGTCTGCCACATATCTTTGAAGCTATGAACAAAGTCACGGACATAGCTGAATCGAGCTCGAAGTGGAAGTCTTACTTCTACCAAGCGGCGACCATTCATTACGACAATCACGATAAGCTCATGGCTGCCATTGGCTTTCCTGAACAAAACACCATTGATCGAGATTGGCTCCGGAGCGAGAATGCTTCACACGGCGCTGTCCACCTCAAAGACATCAACTACTTCGCCTTTCAAGAGGACCCTCTTGAGGATTATATCCGTGACATCTTTGTCAATGCCGAGGAGACAAACGATCGGGTGTTCCTCACACATATCACAAGTACAAGTCATCACGGCTACGGTCTGCCTGTCAATGAAACATCTACCCCATTCGGCAAGAAAGAGGCAGAGACACTATCTGATTATGTCAACGCTGAGGCCTATGATGATAAATGGATCCGCAAAGTTCTCGATCTACTGGATGAACAAGGGGTCGCCAATGAGACGCTCGTAGTCTTCCTTGGAGACCATGGCGTCTCATTGGTCGAGAACGATAAAGCATCCCCTTATTATAACCCCAGCATAGGCGCCGATCATGTTCCACTGGTGCTTTCACATCCTCAACTACCATCTTTCGATGTCCACGATGCTGTTTCGTCCATCCAGGTCCTGCCTACAATTCTGGATCTTCTTCTCGAGACTGGATCGCTTGACAACAGTAGTCGGCAAGTTGCAGAGAGTATTGTTCAGAACTATGAAGGACAATCTCTCCTCCGACCGCAACAGCTGAACGATCAAGGACTGTGGCAGTTCACTGTCGTCAATCCCGGGCGAGCTATGATTGGCGTGCGTGACGCCAGACATCCCGAGCGTCACCTTGTTGTCCCCCTTATCGACAATGTGGAGTGGCGGTTGAGTAATATCACAGCTGATCCTTTGGAAAAGGATGGTGTACAAGCCTTTGACTTCATCTCATTTTTGCAAAGCGTGGAGGTGAAATTTGGCCCTGAGTGGGCTCAATGGGCAGAAGAGGGTGCATTCGCTACCCGTTGGCATGTTCAGGATAATAGTAAGCGTTGGCGTTATGAGCGCAATCCGAAAGTTCAGGAGAAAAAGGATCAATGAAGAACTTTTTGTTTTCGATATCATGTACAATACGGACCCTGAAGGTTGCATACAATGGCGTTATAGAGTTGTACGGCGGTTTACTTATTCCCTTAGAACATGACTTGGCAATGCCGTTTTTTCATAATCAAGCAAAATTTATTTATGTCAATTATCAGTTGATAACCATGTCAGCCTATGAAACATGTTTAGTTGATAATCTCTCGCCTTCTCAAAAGAGTTTTGCCTGATCGATGTATGCCTTTGGTCAAGTCAGCAAAGGCAGCATGTAGAGCTCATTTGGGTGGCTGGGCATGCAAGCAAGTTCTAACCACGCAACGCCTCGCCATGCTCCCTACGACTTGCTGCTCTCACCGTCATCTTAGGGTAGAGCGCGAAATTTGGCCCAGTCCCAGTCCCTCCCCTCGTCATCATCAAACCACCCGGCCTGCTTCATAGCAACCACCAGCTCTGCGTGCTCGTCCTCTTCGGACAGGTTGTACCACTTAGAATTCATCCTCAGCGCAGAGAAATTCCACTTGTCTATCCCAACCCACCTCAGCTCTCGAAACCGCTGATTGCAGAGGGCAAAGAAGTCCACAAGCCGGTACACGTTTAGGCCAGAAGAAAAGCTGTCCCTCCACTTGTTAGCCGGATCGTGGTTGGACCGGTCCCGCGTGGCGTTGAGCTCCCCATTCGGATCCCTCCCCCTAGTAAACGTAGCCGCCTTTAGTGTCAACAACGACATAGTATCCGTCACGGCTGAAGCTCGTGGCGAGGCAGGTTCAAGGGGGTATCAAAGGAGGATCTCTGTTAGTGAAGGGCTCAGGCTTCGTCTTGCGCTGGTCATTGCGGATCAAAGCGTGGGTGTATTCGCTGTGACAGTCGACAACACGGGTGTGGTCCATGATGAGTGGCGTAAAGGCAATCTGCGACGCGTCAAAGTCTGGGTATGGAAGCTAACAGAGAAGCTCCACGGCTGGCCGTTTTTCTGAAGACAGGCCAAGGTGTTGTAGTATTATGACAGTTTATAGCAACCAAATATGTATATCGCACTCTAGAGATTGGGATTACTATTTAGTTCCTCAACGGGAAGAAAGCTACCTATCTAAACAGGAGTACATCGTCGCCAAACGTCAACTATCTCTCGTCATGGTTGACGTCTGCCTATCAAGGCCACTCTCTGACAGTTCAAACGCCCAAAGCCCACATATAACTTCTCCCGCTCTTAGCATCGAACTGCCCCCAAGGCCCTGCACTACATGTATGTGTCTCAGATCAAAGATTTCTGCAATCTTTCCCATTGGCGTGATTCCACCTCGAGAGCTGTGCAAGAGTGATCTTGTCGTAATTCGTGTTGTCCTGGCAAGTCCTTGTCTTCGAACCTCATGGAACTTGGCACAGCCGCTGGCCATTCAGGCTTGGGTGGGTGTGGTCGTGGCAACACCGCCGGCGAGTTTGGTTGTGGTAGGGGGTAGTGACGTTCACCCCGTTACTCTGACACAGGCGTAGCTCACTGGGCAAAGATTGCAGTAAGCCGCGGCGACTCCCCTGCTCCATTTTCCTTAAGTTGGTCATTGTAATTTTCTTTTAATCTAAGATGCCCTGGTATATAATGGTGCTTACAATCATGCAAAGTTTGGTTCAGTTGAACGCCATGCCGGGCTGAATGGGCTAGGGTATTAAAATTCTGTTGCCAAGGTTGGTCTTTTGTGGTTGAACTGGGGCAGTCGGCTTGGAAGTCAATCCAGTCATACTAGTATAAGCATAGGCACCCAGTCACAAGATGATGCTGGCGTTGTAGACCTCGGGATTCCACTTGAAGAAGTAAGCTTGCGCGGCCTTATTGTAATCGGCAACCCCCAGGCAGGTCGCCTTCTCCCCGATGATGTGGAACTTGTTAGGGCTATTAACTATGCCTGGCTACATGGCCTGGACCCCCTGGACTCTATCGCCTGCCATTGTCGCTGCCGTCGCCCTGGCGTGGTTGGGGGCTGGAAGCCAATGAGGTTGATGTAGGCGTACGTCTCATCCCAAAGGCTGGTACATCCCGTGTTGAGACCGTTTCAGAAGACGATGGCAGCATCAAGGATACCGTACTTTCTCGAGATGGTAGAACACAAGTTGCAAGCGTGTATACATATTCAAATAATACGTACCTATACTCATCACGTGTGAGGGGGTCTCAAGAGGCAGGAGAGAGTAAGTGAAAAAAGCTGTAGTACCTAGTTTGCAGCGTGAGTTTCCACTTACGATATGACTAAATGCGGCCGGTTACATCGACTGCGGAGGATTCCTGTCTTTTATGGAGTGTTGTTTTTAGTTCAATCATTCTTTTCCTTACTTGAACAGTGGAAATTAGCCGAATACTCCTCATCTCCCACAACGAGGACACACCAGCACCATCACTCCTCTGTCGTCAGATCACGAACCCGCCAACTCCTAGAGAGCTTCATGAATCCAGACTGTTGTCAGCTCGTTAGACCACTCAGATATTTTGCAAGCCGAGTCTCTTCATCCATGATCAACACGATGTTGAATGCAATCGGCGTCTCCTTTCCACTCAGCAGGCCCGCCGCTGACTTCTTTGTGTCACCCTCTGGGAACGATGCATTTTTGAGGCACTGAGCATAACCCGTCCCGATCTCTTCAAAGAGCTCAAGTGGCCGTACGCCATGTAAATAAGAAGATGAAATCGGATGTAACCGTCTTCATTGCACCTTGGACTTGCTACCTTGGCAAGCCATTGAACTTTTCCGAGGTAGACTCGGGTCTTAATGGGCACCGTGTCATTTGGTAGTCACAGGATATGGAAAAGGGGACACACATTTGAGGAGGGTAGGGACCACCAAGCGACAGACACGCAGAATCTTATCTGACCATGCCAAGACTGCAAATCGAAAAGTCCAAAGCCCAGGACAAGTCAAAGCAGATCTATGTGTCTCAAATCCCCTGAGGCACCGAGCCTCGACGTCGGTTTGCAAGCCAGAAGCATGCAGTTGTGGTTTGGAAACAACTAGAGTGATCATGGCTTCAGAATACCACCGATGGCTTCTGGATTATTGACAAGTAGGTCGAGTTTATCCTCAACATGAAGGTACTCGAAAAGGCTGAGATCCATGGTATTGGGGCATTTACCGGCCGTCACTCTCCTATGAGTGAGCTGGCAAGGACATGCTTTTGCCGCCTGTTGGATCTAGCAGATGAAGCCGCTGAATTAGCCTACCTACGGATTTTTTATCATGTCTTTCGCCGCAAAAGACGTACAAAGCCAGGAATTGAGGTGAATTGGATCGGGTCGTCTATCTCCTCTTCTCGGGGTGCGGCATCCCGCCCCCTCCAAGCAGCTCACCGCCATAATCCGAAACCCGAGGCTCCCAGGAAGGGTCCAGGGTACGTACGAGTTGTCGGGTACCAGGTAAGAGGCCTAACGCCGACGTTTGACGAGCACCAAGGTCGGGCTCGGTAAAGTCGACAGTTGGCACAGGGGCGCCAGTCCATTTGCTTGATCAATTTAATCCAAACGAGTGGCTAAGCTTGAAACCCAGCCAAGCTCTTGATTTACTGTCTCATAGCCCCTAACTGGCACAGTACAGCTAATTCTCCTTAGAACGGTGGTCACAATCAGATTCTGTCGTGAAAATGGAATCTTTCGCAAACGGTCTCGAGCCACGTTTTGGACCATCCTAAGCCTCTAAAACCGTCATTACAGAGCCTTGCTCCTATATTGCATTCCAGCTGTAACCTTCAACGAGTTGTTCCAACCACTTTGTTGTTTTGTCGGGTCGTCGTTGTGGCCTTTAAGTAGCGTCACTTGTGGTTACCATCAAGTAAGGGGCGTGTTAGGACACATCTCTAAGTAAAATTCCACCTAAGATATGGCGGTGTGGTCCGCATTCAGCTGGACGAATGAACCTATGCTAACTTAGCTTCCAGTCGTCGGAGACTTCGCACACCATCCGGGTAGACTCAAGTTCCCAAAGGATCCTCAATGTCAAAGACGCAACTAGAAAAGGCTACAAGTAAACTAGCCAGGGAAGTCTTATGCGGATTCTTCGGCCTCGCTAATAACCCGCTGACTGAGCGGCTCTTGCTTCTATTAATTCTAAGTTCATTTACGCTACTGATTTGTGACATGTATGTAACACCGATACTGCAAGTACGGGGGACCCCTGCCTCTAAGTACGAGGCGCAGCATTGTTCGTCATAGCTTGCGGCTCTTATGGATACAGGTTCGGCTTCTAACATCTTCCCGAACGCCGTGACAAAGGTCGTCCATTGCTCTCCAAAGGTTTAAATACTACTCAAGATGTCTTCATTGAGCCACTGTCCACAACACTCAATTCATCAGATATTACAAACTCCTATTCTGCATACCTACTTTAAACAAACTCGTTCCTCGAAAACTCTCAAATCACCTCAGAAGCATTAACCATGCCTTTCCTTGCGATCGTTGTCCCGACCATCCCTGCTGAGCACAAGGCAAATGTCCTTGCAGACTGGCCCTCCCAGAAGGCCGAGTTGAAGGCTCAGCCGGGCGTGCTCGATGTGTTGGCTGGACCAATTCTGATCGAGGATGGCGTGCCTCCGACTGATTTCAAGTTTTTCCAGGGCATTAGTGGGCTTGAAGAATTGACTTAACTTATTGGGGCTGGTACTAATACGCTACTAGTCTTCAAATCCGCCGAGGACGCCGATGCCTTTGAGAACTCGTCGTGGGCTAAGGAGCGCAAAGCCAAATTCCAGGCTCGTGGGGGACCAGAGCCGTTTGTAGCTCGATTCGAGGTCTCGGAGCCCCCGGCTCATGGCTCTCCGAAGCCCATCACTCAGTTCTCAGTCCTTGAGATCGCTGACACCAGCAAGCATGCGGAGGCCAGGGAAGCTTTTGAGAATCTTGCCAAGGCGGCAGGCAAAGAGACGGCAGGTGGTGTCAGCGCCGGCGATGGGCAGAAGGCTGGTCTAGGTGTGACTGGATGGGACAGTCTTGAGGTAAATATCTCCGACCAAGATATTGAGGGAGCTCCTGCTGACTGAAATATGCTTCTAGGAGGCAAAGGCAGTTCGTGATGATCCCAAGTTTGCGGCAGCTATTGCGGCGGTTGAGAGCCTCGGAAAGACCCATAACATCTTTGTTGAGATCCAGTGATTGTAGAGGTGTCGGGGCAGCATTTCTCCAACTAGGAGGACATCATAGCTGTTGACTATGAGTGGCTAGATAGCGGTAGAAGGCTAAAAGAATAACTTGCCAAGCAAGTTAAATGCTACTCATAACTAGGTTGATATTCACATACGTGCATGAAGTCTCGATTGTCATAGGAGTTCCAATATAAAACGTCAAGTATTCTAGACCTAGCCTTGCCAATGTTCCCAAAACTGAAAGGGGCAAGAAAAAAGTGATGGCTCGCATTCACCTCAATGATTGCTTTTAGTATTGGGCCAAACATATGCAAACAAACGAATAGGTACAGTATGGCATGTAAGATATGAGCTATTCTTTAGCTGCCTGAAGCCTCAGGCAATCTGCGAGCGGTGTGAACAAAAGGGAGATGGACGTCAAAGAAACTTCTCCTAGCCACGTTATCGTCACCTTTTCTTTGGCTTGCAGTCACAACGACGAAGATAATTCCCGCCCATTCCACATGATTTCATCCAATTGTTCAACATGCACTTATTGCTTTGGACAAGAATCCATATTTGTGACTTGTACATTCGTCTGTCTTGTCGTTTTATGCTCACCCCTTTTCCCTTTTTCTTTTTCGAGCCGACCATACACTCTGGCTACAATTACGCAGAATAATGTGTCTCAACAACACTGCGACCGTTTGCGAGAATGTTCCCACCGACAAATTACGAAAAGGGAAACGTAGTAGGCTAAACCTGGATCACTGTGCAGGTACAAAGACGGCCATGTTTCGACACATGGTCAAATATCGCGTCAATAAGCGAAACGGTGACCAGGTAAGAGCTTTTAGTCAACATGCGAAGCTACCAAGTTGCTGAACTTTTGGCGAGGTCGCGTTCAACGAGCTCATCAAGAACCTCAACTGCTGGTTCCCCGAGTCGTAATACTCATCACTAGTTTATCCACGCATCAATATAACACTGCAGCGTCTGTTTAATCGGCTGGTTGAAAAGCAAATCGTGACATCAACGGAGTTTAACAATGAAGGATTGACATCCAACTGGCCTGCCTTTACCCAGGACTGGCTGGAAAATGACTGGAATGGCGATACTGGTAATCAGCTCGCCGCGGCTGGCTCGAGGCCAGGAACTACAGGGAGCCAAGCCCAAAACAATCCGGCCACTAGGTAGAAACATTTCACGACCTGGGGCCCGGAGCTCACCCATTGTGATCGGAGATGGTGAAGATGACCTGGGTCTTTTGTTTTTTGGCCTCAGCATCAATGAGAGACACCGACAGCCGCCTCCTCTCTTCATCCCGGCGGCAACAGGACGGCCCAGCTCTTATATCACCTCGTCCGTTATTCCTCCCGGACTGCACACCCACCCCGGTCTTCCCCAGGCATCCCTGCAGGCTCTTCAGCCCGTGATTGGTTAATGTAATCTTTGTTATAGTTGAAGCCCAGGCCTCGATGGGACAACTGGGCCAAAAGGCCGTGAACCTTCGGGGATGATAATCCAATGTGGGTAATTAAATTGTTTGCAAAGTGAATCTATAGGATATTTCCTACATTTCCTGACTCTCAATTGCTAGCAGCGGAGCCTAGTCATTTGCATGCTCTTCGTATCGGTCACCTACCGGCCACTCGCAGCGACAACCTCGATAAGATTAGGCCATGAAGCATTCGCAGCCAGAGTAAGACTTACTCAAGTCCCTAAAGATGTACAACAGATAGTTGAGGGGCGAGATATTATAAAAACCTCCGCAGCGATACGGAAGTGACATGTGAGAGACATTTTGCTGATTAATAGAGATGTGATGTACTAGAAAGATGATGTAAGAGTGACCAAAAGCGTGGTTGAACAGCAAGGGATATTGCCAGAGGCGTGGATAAAAACCTTTCTGTGGAGGAGAGAGTGTGTTCTTCGAATATTTCTTTTCACATCCACACTGCTTAGGTACTAAGAGTCTGATCGACGGGGAAAAGCCAAGGCAAGCAATATGTGTGCTGAGTGATGATGGTAATGTGATTTGATATCTTTTCATATGTCATCTGTAGGAAATTTGTAAGAGAACTATTACTGCATGTTGCGTCCGAAATGAGCATGGACAATTGATCACCAATCTGGGCAAATATGTCACGTAATCTTGTGCTAGACAGAGGCCTCAACAGCAGTGTTTTTGAAACAGGTTTTTGCATCAAAACTGAGAACATACGCTCAAGTCTCGTGAAAAATAAAGGCAAATTTGAATTTCTGAACCTGCATGCCTTTCACGACATGAGGCGGAAAGATGAGTTGTGCTTGGTTCATAGGTGTGTATCGCCACCAGTCGTGTATACCCATGAATGTGTTGTCAATCCTTGACTACAATAGTATCTATCAATTCTCGTCCTTCATTCCCCAACCTTCAAGCCAACCTCGTGGGTCCCACAAAGGAGGGAGGGAGGCAGACCTTCATTCAGCGGCAGGCATGGTCTTCAAGTTAGGCCTGTCACCTCAAGTTAGACATTTCGTGCCCACGCCGACCAGCTATGGGATTCTTTTCCCCACTGAAGTCCTCTCAATTCAACATCTTTCAGTGTTAAACCATCGATGGTTTTTCCTCAGAACACTTGGTCCCAATGTTATGTCCGGCGTACGTAGCGTCGGCATGTTGAGGAAGACTGAAATATCTCCTCGTTGCCTCGGTCTCGTTTAGTTCAGGATGATACCCGAACTCTGAACCTTTCTTACCAATTTTGCAGTGACACTATGACTCTCCAATAACAGAGGCACTCTAGGGTCTCTCGCTTGCCATGTCTCAAGATGCTGAAGAGGAAGGATGAGCACACCACAACGATTATCTATTTAATCAAAGAGTGCTGCTAGAATAGACTGGCAGACTTGGAACATCTGGCATAGTTCATACGCTCGTGATATAGTAAACGAGAAAGAACGCACTCAAAGCCAGAATTCATTGACAACCGCCTCGTCAATATTAGTCTTCGTCCAAGCGTGCTGCCTTTCATGGCCATTCATCTCAAGACTGGGCGAAGCATCAGGGCATCCAAATTGCTTTCACCGCTTTTGCTACTCGCCCTTCCGGCTAAATTCCCCCATCAACAAACGCATCAAACGTGGATATCACAACATGTGCTATACCTATGGGTCTCTTGAACAGATCCTGGCATGTTATGGACGATCTCATGAGCACTACTAACATCATGCATCCTGGCCGCTACTCTATGAGTGAGCTCTGTACAGGGTAGGAGAAAGAAAGTCACAGCCCATTGTCGGAGGACGCCCAACAACTACCAAGTCGTTGTTGTTCAGTCCAAGAAGCGTGTGGCGGAGGATTTCACTACCTGAACGAATGCAAGCGTAAGGTCATCCTTTTGGGTACTTGGGTGTATCATAATATGTGTGTTAATACCACTCTGATATGAGTTTAGCTAAATTCCTAAAATATGTTCCAAAGCTAGCATCTGTCGTTATGCTATGAAATGTGAATGATATATTCCCTATTATAATTTCAACCAGGCTCCTAATGGGTTAACCAAGCTAAAAAATCATCTATTCCAACAACGATAGCAACTCTAAATCCCATCACCGTGATAAGAGGTGTTTTTTGCTCTCCCGGCTATTAATGAGCAAAAGAGTTATAGCACAAACCATTAGGTTCTAATTTAATCACATTTCAAAAAAGCTATTTCTGCTACTGGAGCCATTCTTTGCCATCGTCGTTGGACACAGACGAGTTGATGTTACAGAGGAAAGTCACGTGCCATGGTGCGTTGCATCACACCATGGTGCATGGTACATGGCCATGGCTGTGCTATACTAGCAACTTAGGAACTCAGAACCTTATCCTTTATAAGAGAGCCGCTTATTAGCACCATCTCATCTATAAGTGTTTGTCTCTTTCCAATATAAGATAGAGAGAGATGCTTTAAGAGCTCCTGTCGGGGGCGAGAGGCTACTAATTGGCTGGCTGGTTCAAAGGACGGCAATCCTTTCATTATTGGTTGCGCTTGGATGCGCACAACGAGGTGAATAATACAATGCAGGAAGAACTTCTTCATCTTTGCCCGTATCTGGGGCGGAAACGAGGTCGCGAATATAGAATTCAGACACTTTTCAGCAGGAAGATATTAATAGAAAAGATAAAGGAGCCTTGGACGTAGAGAATAAATAGTTAAATTTCGCCAAGTATCCGAGGGCAACATCGCAATATATGTTGGCGCAGTAAGCGTCTGAGGCTGAACACGCTTCCGCAACCAGGACAAGTATCTAAAATTCCAGCGTGTTCTAACTTGTGATCACTTAGACTTTTCCCATGTTGAAATCTCTTATTGCACCCGGGATAGTCGCAAGCGTATCGGGGCTTATTCCAATACTCATGGTCGATCTGCGCTTGTTGAGGATGAATAACGTCGAAGAGATTCTGATGGCCGCTCCGGCAGTGTGCAATAAAGGCACCAACCTGCGGAAACCATTGGTTACATAGATCGCAGAAGACAGATTGGGAAGGCTTCTGTTGCCCAATAGAGACCAAGTTTACAATAGGCGCGAGAGGTACATGAAATCCTTGATTTGGTGGCTGGGGGAGGATAGAGTCGTCCCATGCACCAGACCAAGGGCGGGAACCGAGTTGTGGATCAGGCCGCCACCACACATGATGAAAAGGAATTGCTCTGACGACGTGGAGGATTGTCTCCCAAGAGTCAGTGCTATAGCTTTTCATAGCAAAATTCGTCGAGACTGCGTCAATGGTGATGGTGCATCGCTGTAAATCGATGTACTGAACTGGGTCCCGCTCTTTTCCAGCGACAAGGCCGAAAAGCATGGCGATCCCATGGTCAGGCCCTTTGCATAAAGACCCCTTGAAGGCGTGGCAGGTCCATGGCACTATGGGGAACCCCCAGCGATCCAGAATATGGAAAGCAACTTCTTCCTGACTCGCATTGGACATAGAGATCTTGAGAGTTTGAAGCTTGCTGCAGAAGTGATGCGCCATCCAGTATACGACAACGAGTGGTGTTCTATCAGGTTCTCCATACTCTTTTTCGGCGTTTTTATTGCAGTCTTTTTGCATTGTATGGAGCATCCTCTTTGCGATGGCGAATAAAGTACTCCAATCCTATGAGAGTGCTTCTGAGCGTGGCCGAGAGAGGATATGGTAGGGGTAAAAGACTCGATCCTGCTTGTTTGGGGCTGGTAGAGTAAAGTAATAGTCGAACTCAGACTTTGTCACACCATACTTTGCTGCAATCAGAATCATATTGCCATATACATGAGCGCCGGGAGTCGTATCCCGGATTCGCCAAGGCTTGGCGGAGGAATGTCTGCGGTCGAAAGGGAGGGCGTCCAAGTCAGTAAGGCCAGTCAATGCGTCGGTCAGTGTCTGCGTAACTGCTCCGGTCCTCAGTAGCTGAAGGACTTCCCTGAGCTTGTCATAATCCCACTGGCACCAGAGAGAGATCTGACGCTGGTGACTCAGGGTCCCGCCGAAGAGCTTGTGGAGGATTGCGGTATTCGTCATCGCGTTGAATACCCATGCGCAGAGTGACCTTCGTTCTTGAAAATCTGGATGAGCTAAGCTTCTTTGCCAGGCACCGAGCAGAGGCAAAACGAGAGGCGGCTGGGTCCTTTTGACACAGTTGAGGAAAGACATAATCAAGGCCACGTTTGTCGGAGTATGATAGCCTAGCTGACCATCACTGGAAGCGTATAGGTACACCGCTTCGACGGAAATTGAGAATGGGCCGGGGGACCAAAACAGAGGCAGACCAGTATAGTCGCACAGCCTCGAGGATGTCTCGTTCGGATGGGCGGCAAAAGAACCAAGGAGGAGTTGTTCCATGTCTCGGAAATTGCTGTCTAGCTTGGCCTGGGCGAGAGTCCCCAGTTTGGTATCGACAGATTTATGCAATCTGTTCAGTCGATCGCTGATGATGGCTCTGACTTCGAAAAATGGTGCTGTACGCACGGCGGGGTTGTGTGACTGTATCGGCTGGCGACCAACTCGAATGTAACCAGTTGTCTCCCGGACGGCATCATGGGACTCGATTATCTCCACTACATCGTCAACATCGTCGGCCTCGTGATCTTGGCTGGCAGAGTCATCCTGGGTGTCGTCATCCTCATTAATTTGGCGATTCTCAGGTCTCTCGGCCGAGACGGAAACGGGCTGGATGGCGTCGTTGGACTCGACCATCTCAACGCCATCACTTGGCTCGGTGACTTGGTCGGGAAAGTCATCCTGGGTACGCTCTTTATTGTCGGTTCTGGTACGCTCGTGCCTCTGGGCCGGATCGGGAACGGTCTGGACATCGGGGAAGGAGAATGCAATGGAGTCAGTTGTCTCCAGTATGGTACCATTGGACTTGATCATCTCAATGTCATGGTCGGCAACGTCCGTCTCGAGGTCTTGGTCGGAGTAGTCATCAGTACCATCATCTTGAACAATTGGGCCACGCTCGTGTTTCCCGGCCGAGGAGGGAGTGGTCTGAACAGTGGAGGTGGAGGGTGCTGTTCCAATCAGTATTAACGTTACCCGTTCCCGGGGAATGACTTACAGCTTGATGGGGTGAGAGATGGAAAAGGGGTCTTAAACTTGAGCTGAAGAGCAACACGGACGTCTTTGGGAAGATCGTCTACCAAGAACACTGTGCCGAGCAATGATTCGAGGAGATTGCGTTTGCACTTTAACCCGTCTTGTACTGCTTCCAACACGATGGACTTGAGGTCATCAATCTCGTCGTCGTCGTCAGCGTTGTTGAATGCCTCCACGGCATACTCGAGCTTGGTGTAAGCGAGACAAACAAAGCCTACCAGGAGGCGAAGTCGATTCGGAGTTGGTGTCATGGTGAGTACTAGACCGGACCTAAGACTGCTTGTCCGAAAGCCAGGGGGGTAAGGACTGGAGGCTGCTTCGAGAGGAAGGGAGTGAAAGGGGGTGAAAAGAAGTGTACCTTCAGACAGCGTCCGAGGACTCAAGCCCAGTGGCAAGCCAAAGGGACGGACCTCAACAGAGGTACCGTATACAAGAGCCTCGAACAACCGCTTCCAGAACAAGAAAGCTATCTAGAGACACTATGCTCACACGGACACTGCAGACAGGGATAGACGGGGGATACAAAACAACTGCAATGCTGGGGACGGTCTAGAGAAGAAGAGAAGAAAAGACGAAGGTGAGAGAGGGGACGGGGTAGAAGTAGGTGGTGGCCGGGGGAGACGGGGAAGGAGCAGTATTGAGAAGGAGCGACAAACCCCGCTAGGACTAAGATTCCACCTCTAGATGGCGGGCTACGAAAGAAAAGGGAATTGTATATTAATCCAAAAGAAAATAGAGACGGAAATAATACGACTGACTATCTAAAGTTCCAAGTAGTATATATACTCTATGGTATTTAGTTTTATAGCTATCTTACTGGGAAGGAGGAGCGACAAAACCACATAGCTTGGTCGCCCAAGGACGTGTCATCTGCGGGTGTGTCCTCTCCATGACTAGCATTTCCATTCTCATTCTCGCCCTTGTCACTAAGCTCAGGCGACCTAGTTTCGGCGCGTTTGATCTTCTCAGCCACCCAAGTCTTGGTGGCTACGACATCAGCCTTCATCAGCTTGTTGACTCGATCGGTACGCTCGTGCAAACCCGCCAGGCGCTGCAGCTCTCCACGGACCTGGTTGATGGTGACGGTGCCGCGAGCAAGGTTGACCAGGGCTCTAATGTCTTCGAGAAGGTTGATGCCCCAAGTCAATGGCTCAAACCCTTCAGCGATGTCCCAAGGATATTTGCCGCATGTGGACTTTATCTGTTCAGCCAAAGCGGCGCCCTTCTTGGAAAGTCGAGCGAGCTCCTGGGCATTTACATCATCCACATCATTCTGCCTTCGCTTCTTCGGACCCGGCGTGGGCATGTTGGATCGGTCGGTCGGTGATGAACTGTTGGATCGGCTGGATGGTCGGAACGACTGTGGGACAGGAGATGCGCGATCGATCGGTGACAGCGAGAGTCGATGTATCGTGAAGATGAAGATCAAGATCCGAAAACGAGATCTATATGTAGCGGCGATGATCTTGCGACCGATAGTCTGATGCGATGGTGACGGAGGGAGATGGGAGGCAGGCAGCAATTTGCGGGTGAATGGTGGTTAGGTAAACAAAGAAAAACACGCAAACAAAGAACAAACGTCCACGGAAAAATTCCATTTTTCCGTGCGCTCTATCTTCATGTAATTTCCACACTCACTTCGTTTAATCGCTAGTAGTTGAGGCATGGATAAGAGGGATTTGGAATGCTATTTCAACCTGTTTTCGTTGTCATGATTAAGGTGTCAGTTAAAGTGGCCGGACTCATTCAAGGCCTTGACAGAGTGGGTGGCATCCCCCGCATTGGAATCCAACTAGGTACCGTATCTTACCCATGGTGGCATGTTGATTGTTGGTAATAAAGGGAGATTTAGTGACTTTAGATACCATTTCCTTGGTCTATCAACATTCAATTTCACACGTCGAGATTTTGCTCTTCTCCCTATGTGATGAAGAGGATGGCTCTCGCCGAACGCCATCATGATCACGCCCCTCCCCCACATCAGTTGCTCCAGCCATGGACGATGGTGAACAGACACAAATTTTATTGCATTGGTTCCGCGGTGCCGACAGATTAAGTGTAGATGCAAATGCCTTTATCACATTTTGATTACATGGCCTCTTTATCCTTTGCATTGAGCGGCCGCGACAGTTCATGATATGGTCCTCTAATGAGGGGCCAAATTCCAACGCTTGTGCCTCTATGGTATGAAGGACCAGCCCTTCTGCTGCCAGGTTGGCGGTCATAAAAGCAGCACAAAACACAAATTGTCCATAAGTCCTGATTAGTTCAGTCATTCTACCATACAGTATCATTGCACCAAGAGTGTCATCATACCAACCACATCAACTCCACTGACATTCATCTCATGACCAGTCTTCCCATCATGGCCGTGGGTCATGATGGGGTCAAGTATCGCATAACTTATGCACCAAATTTTTCACGCAACTTCGAGAAACATACGACACGCTGCGGAAAGGCCACTCAAATTTAAACTATGCTTCCAATCTCACCAATTAAACAAAGCGCGACAGGGCAATAACTCTTCAATTACCTACTTTCATCCCAGCTTTCTTGGCCACCCTCCCATGGGATCGCCATTCCGCTCGCCTCTAAGAGAACCAAGGGTCCTGAAAGAAGTGCTCGTAGGTCTCGTAGTATTGGAAATGGTCATGGTGACGAGACACGTAAATGACATGCTTGGCCAGCAAGATACCGGTATTGACTTGAGGCTCACTGATATCCCCAGGAAATCCTCCTGGGTTGGTTGGGTTGACTTCATTCGTTAGTTACGCTGGAAAATAACTTCAAGATACTTGGCAATGACTCACAATCAAAAGCTCCAATTTCGTGCACCATCTTGAGGTCTGCCAAATCAAATCTAGGCCTATCCTCAATGCTATTCGAGCTAGCCTTGCTTAGAATCATACATCGCAACGCTTCGCAATCAAGGGGCAAGCCCATGATTTTGTTGTTCACAGCCTCCAAGATCTCGTCAATGGCCAATGTGGCTCCATCACTAGCAGCTGCTCGAAGATCTGGCATGCTAACACTATCCCAGTCGGTTTCCTCTGGGGCCGAATCGGCGTAGGGCCCGCCAGTTGGCATCGTAGACTCCAAGGGGTCGGTTCTTGGAGTGGGCCATAGATTCATCTCCTTGGATGGAAGCCCATCCATGGGCTGCAAGTCCGCATACCACGCCGTGTCATCTCCCATACCTCTCACGCGAGTGGGGCGATAGTGCTGGAGATACCCCCACGAAACATCGTAAGGGACCACCCAGGAGTACATGGAGCCTCCTTGGCCTGACGCATAAGAGTCCCAGCTCGAGAACTTCATGTAGAAATGAGTGGAAGAGAAGAACAAGACGCAAGGGTTGTGATGGTTGGAGACTTGGTTGGAAAGCACTCTCCTACCAGTGGGAAACACTGCCTTTATGTATTCGTCCCTGTGCTAGGGGATCTTTTTGACCGCCAGAAAATGGATGCCATGTATCACCAACAGCATTCCCTTTTGTGATATATCATTTCTTATTGGGGACAGCTTCCGCAAAAGCTCGGGGGGCTCAATCGCCTGCAATCCTGCAAAGGATACAGTTCTTGACGTTGCGGCGGTCCTCTGTGGAGCCGCTTTGGCACTTTACATGTAGGCATCTTTCTCTCATCCGCTTGGAATGGGATTATGCACAGTTACAGCTGAACACGGACGGGGCAACGGAGTTACTGTTTATTCATGATGAGAAACGATCGCCGTCTGGGCGAGCGTTGGAATGAGGAGGCCGGTATTAAACGGGTGTCGTATTCAGACTTATTGACAGTACTGTAGTTCGCTAATAGTTCTAGGTGGCTGCTGGAGACAATACGTAGCCGGAAATAATATATCGTCATTATCGTCATAGACGAGAACAGGGGGCTTGTGTTAAAGATTGGTTGGACAACTCTTTGAACTAGAAGTCATTATTGTCTGTCCCTGCTCCGAGCAGACAAAGAACACTGAAGCGGACGCAAACGTAGGCCTGAGCCTGCCATCTTTTCTTGGGCTTGATGATTTCGCTTACCATGTTCAGGGACAAAGGACTAATAGTGAACCTCTGCTCATCAGATATTAGAAGTAATAATCCATAAACAGAGCCACATCATTAGTAGAGTAAATAACACTAAGTGTCTGTTTAGTATATCACCCACTTGGCAACTTTCCGGGGACCAGGCTAGTTTCGTGACCAATGTCTGGGCCTCTTGGACAGACCTAGGCCAGGGGTCGGGAAAGGGGAGGGGTCGGGCCACCCTGATCTTATCAAATCATAACTATGAAGTGGTAAGGTTAGAGTTGATTAGGCTAAAACCAGGCGACTCAAATGACAGGAGGCTAGAGTACCTTACTTGTGCCATTGGCCTAGTGATCAAGTTTGTACGGGAGGCCGTTGATTTCGACTTAGTCGGTACAAGATAAAGTACAGATTATTCACACGCCTGGAATCAATAACATAGCCTTGGCCATTGCCAACATGTGGGAGCTCTGCCAGAACGGGCCAAATTCAACGTGAAGTTTCAAGTCAAATAGTGTTTATACTGCTTGTGTTCTGCGGAACGTGGATTATTGGCCGCATCTACATACTCAACTGAGAGATAGCATGCTCCCTCCAGTATGAGATGCCTGCTATTAACGCACCAGGTCCGGCTAGGCTCAATGTAGCGAGCGAAAACAGCCCCCCAACAACAGCCTCCCTTGTTCCCACATATCCAAGTGATCGCAACTCCCATGCAGTATATAATGAGTATACAAGACCCGAACCTGCGCTGATGAAACCAATGTTCGCAGTAGGGGGCAATACCTGAGAGAGACCGGACTCGGCCCATCTTCCGAAGACATGTTCAGCCGCGGTTAATGCGAGTTTCGTGGCAACTGGAATAGCGACACAGAGGGTGAAAGTAGTGCCGTAAGCCAGCTTGAGAGGAGCTATATCATTATTCTTGTAGAATTCAAGCTCAGACTCACTGGCAAAGTCAAGTGGTTTGTCGGGCTTGTCTTGAGCATCCTGATGTGCGGTGGTCTTGTTTTGCTTGGCACGGACTGTGCTAAGTCCTTGGGTAAAGACCACACAAAGCAGTGGGAATGCTCGCCAAATATTGCCGACATGGCCCCTGATCTCTGTATCTGAAATGGGTAATAATGCTGCTACCGTTGGCGCGATGTAGCCGAGTGCGACAGCTGGAATGATGGACTGGGCAACAGTAGGCTCAACTGGTCTGGATGTGGTGGATCGGGTTGAGAAAAGGACAGATGACAGGCAGAAGAGCGGAAGCACTGAGGTTGGCCCAGATATGGTGTATATGAGCGAATAGGCCCTTGTCCTTTTTCACGTTAGTCACTAGACCATGCTAATATCATCGGAGGGGGTCAAACCAAGACAGGGGGTTGAGGGAGTTTCCATTGCGGGAACCCTCAATGAGCCACGTGGAGAGAGTCGGGATCAAACTGGAGAGGAGACTTTCCCTTGGGCTCTGTCCTGTCAACTTGGCCAGCATGCCTCCAGCACCCCATTGCTGAAAGGTGTTGAGGATGACTCCTGTTCCAGCACCGATGTGGCTCTTTCCAAGGGCGATGCATGCCAGCGCCGCAAGACTACTAGATGCCAGTGCCCATGGAACTCTGCCCAAGAGGCTCCTCTTGATGGGTTTTGATGGCAGTTCGTCTTCAAACGGTACAAAGTGAGGTCGCTGTGGGACAGGAAGACCTTCGATCCTAGGAGCGGCGGCGCAAATCGGGACCACGACGTCGGCAAAGGCGGTTGGGCCAAAAAGAGGGAGGATGTGCTTCAGCAACTGAGGAGCAAATGGGAATCTTTGGCTAACCATCATTTGAAGCATGTGCGCTTGTTGAACCAGGCGCTTGGAACGCTCGTAACGGAGGGTATGCACTTCTGCGAGTGCGGTTTCGACTTGAGTGCCAGAGAGACCCTGAGGGGTCGACCTCAATTGACGTACAATAGCATTAACTAATAGAGCTGCGGACTCTATTGCCCCATTACCGCCTTGACCAGAAGCTGGATCGATCTAACGTGTCGCGTTGTTAGCCAAAGCATAATGCAGTGCATACACGCCATTATTTACCTTGTGGGCCGAATCGCCTATCGTAACAATACGTTTATAGTGCCAGCGATCAAATACATATTCCTCAAGTGGAACCAGCGTCGACATGATTTTCTTGTCGTAGAGGTCGCCAAAGGTCAAGTCCTCGGTGACGGGGTCACCACGTCGCGCCCCCACCAGTCCTTCTTCATCGGCTCTTGAGTATTTCGGAATATCCCGGCCATACTTCGTCTCAGGTAGGCCGTCAAATAGGAACCAGTAGACGCGATTCTTTGGAGCCGCTATGACCAGATATGAGTGACCCTGCCCCAACACCATCTGTTGACTTCGGCTGCCGTAGCAAGGGGGCCGGTTCGAGATTCCAAATATACACCTGGTCGAGACCGGGACCTCTTGATAAGACCAGGTCAGCAATAAACATGACTGCATCTGCGGTGATACGTACGTGAATTTTCATCTTCGGAGAAGTACCCAGGGCTCTGTTCCTTTCCAAGCCGCCACATTTCGTCCCTCACTGCGCTATGAATGCCATCGGCACCCACAATGATATCCCCCTCGTACATGGAGCCATCCTGGGTATAAGCCCGAGCCAGGTTCTCGGTCAGTTCAAGGCGAGAAACTCGTTTCTTGGTCAAGACTCGATCTTTGTGCTTGAGATTGTTGTACAGAACTTGAAGAAGCATCTGCCGGTCGATGAAGATGGAGGGATATCCGACTCTACCATTATGATTAGTTAAGTGGCCGGCAATAATTGCGTGCAGAGTTTGTTCCTACCTCTTCTCAAAATGGACTGACAAGCTAGTCTCGGAGGTGGCTGTGAGCGGAACCCCGTCGGGTCCTCGCATACTGCCAAGGGTGTAGCGGCACTCTCCAGCGATGTCGAGGATGGGCTCAAAGCACCCCAGTTGGTCGAGAATACGGAAGCCGTTAGGAAGGATTCCGATGCTGGCACCGACTTGGGGCGCTATATGCGGGTAGGCTTCGAGAAGGACGTAGTCTATGTCAAATTGCTCCAGCATGTTGGCCACCGACAGGCCAGCAACACTGCCTCCCACGATGATGACTTTGAATCCCATGATTTTGAAGGTGTCGAATGATTGTTGATTGGTAGTTTGGTTCACATTGCCAACCAGCCTGCCAACGGTCGGTATTATAGCAAGTCGCAAATATGACAAAGCGGCACTTGGCGGCTTCTCAAAATGCCGGGTTTACCAAATTGGGCATGCTCCAATTTAGGTACGACGCTGAAATGCAAGGGGCTGCCCCTGGTCAATTAAGCTTCCATGCTTCCACGCCGATACGGCATCGGAAGTTATTTTCATCACCGATTGATACCCACATCCTTGTGGAGATGAGCCCAGTCCTCCTTCAAGGTCAACCATCCCTTGTGGTAGTTACCACCGCAGATAATAGTGCAGATCATGGTTTAAAATGGTTAGTAACCCTCGTCACATTGGCCACTCGCTACGGGACTGGACAAATCCCGTGTCGCCGACGACGAAAATGTTATCTTGATGCGTATCGGAGTCTAAAACTCGTCCGCGCCAGAAGATTGAGTGAGCTCGTACTGCCAGGGGGGTGATCTCGGATGGACATGTGGCTACAAACTGTGTCATTGTGCCCTATAATGGTCCTTCCTGCTGGATAAACGCTTATAATTAATTGGTTTCTCAAACGCCAGCGTCTATTAATAGCTGTATGCTTGCTTTTCGCGAGCAAGGGTTTTGTTGCACCGGCTCGCTTCAAGAGTGCTCTAAGATAGCAATTCCAGAGACCACGGCGGTTGAATAGCCTAAGGGCAAATGTTTTGTCCATAGCCAACTATGATTAATGGATATAATTGCTCTTAATCAAACAACTAGAGCACCCTGAGTGAGAGGAAGCTTCCAAGACTTTACACGAATTCAGATTTGATGATCCAAGAGAGTCGGGCGAATATGTGAATGAGGTATATGGAGTGATGGAGAGCAAAAATGACGTATTAGTGTTACTCTTCCTTGTCTTTGATCTAAATTCATGGTCCTTATGCAAGATCTAACATTACCACCAACTGGCGTATTGCTAGCAAGTTTGGAAGATCCTCCTCAGTTTCTGAATAGCTACGTGATATCATGTTCCCGGCCGTTGACTGTGCTGTCTTCACAAGTCAAATTGTGGGCAGCCACCGAACTATGCAAGACTAAGGGCAACTTAAGAAGTAGTTTTGGTCAGTGGCAACAGCACATACCTCTCGAATCTCCCTCCGAAATGAATATCATGAGTTCCATTTTTTCGTGTCGCGCATGGCTTCGTCCGTTGGGTCGCTAACAATTCAAGGTTCGACATAGTGCCACCCAGCAGTTTGAATGCTGGGCTTGTTCTTACAGCAAAGGTCCCATTATCACTTGGAAAAGGTACGGTGGCAACCCCGAGGCCAATGTCTAATGTTGACGGCAAGAAGGTCATGGGCGGAATGGTGAGGACTATGTATTCCCCCGGGTGGAAATGTAAGGGTGTTGGCCATAGAACAGCATCAACAAGAAATACCTAGCCGCAGCTCAGTAAGTCCTCCCTTCGTGTAGGAGGTGTGGTTTAGCTTGTGTTGAGCAACTCTTGTCCAATGCCCTACGGGTAACGCGGATACTGCCTCAAGCCACAGGTTCAGTACTTTCCACACTGCCGGATTTCGGAAAGGGGTTGCGATTTACGTCCCTCTTCTTAGCCTAGATAGCTAACTACATATCTTCCGAGCCCTTAGCCTCCACCCAAAGTCGGACTTGAATAGAACTAATAATCTCAAACAAATCTTGAACTATATAGGAGAACATCACCACAGCCGTGCTAGTGTCAATATTAGGCGGAACAGGACCCTATCTACGTGCCTGTTTCCCTGCAAGACAGCTGTTGGGGTGGAGAGGGAAAGGCCGCGACTTCGATCCCGGCGCAGTCCAATCCTTGACCTCGTGGTCCACCTTGTCAGTAGAACCTGGATCGAGAACCGATATTCTGACTCGAGATGCCTTCTCCTCGTCATCTTGTTCGCCATTGAGGTATCGATAAAAAGGAAACATGCGTAGCTCTTCCGTGTGTTCCTACTGGTAGAAGCCCGTCAACTCGTATGGGTTGCTCACTCAAAGTAACTTGTTCCTGGAGAGAATACTGCGGAAACCGTCAAAGGTTCTATGAGTACGCACCAGGTTTGTGAAGCTTGTCACAACGTATACAGGAACAATGATGTTTCTTCACTGCGGGGTCCGATCCTTCCGGTGCTTGGTGTAAAACGTGCCGTTGAGATACATTTTAGGAGAGTCTTCCCCAAAGCCCAGGTTACCGAGGCTCAGGGAAGTAGCTGCTGCACACAAAATATCTGTTGCCCGTTGTCATGGGGCGATGGCGGCCAGGCGTGGAGGCTTCGACGCTGTAACAAGCCATTGGGATATGGCTAGGACTGAATATCTAGCTATACCACGCCTCCCGGAACTCCATGACTTAGCAGTTGCCCATTCGATAATGTCGCATCCATCTTCAGCAGGTTGGCGACCCCAGTTCGTTATGTTACCATCGAACTCGTACGCATCGCGGGCGTCGAGATTGATGACTGCATATTCCTGGGACACCCAATAGGCCAGGTCCGGGGCTTCAAACTTCTGTAGCTCAGAGACATGGGAAAGGGGGACATTGGATCAGTTCGTAAGGTCGTCGAGCCATGATACTCTTACTACCGATATGAACTCCAAATTGCCACGGTTGGAACTCATTGGGCCCCCACGGGTCGCAAAGCATTATTGTAGATTGGGATTCTGTTTGGGGGGGTGACAGGAACATCCCGTGCAAACGAGATATCACTGCTCAAGGGCTTGGTCACCTCCCTGCGCATGGTACCCTTCTTGAGAATGACACTCTGTCGCTTGAATCCTGTGTAACGAGTTCTCGGAATATCGGTGGGAAGAAGTCGGCACATATAGATTGGATAGGCATCATCGCCATGGATTAATGCATTCTCGAGTATAGAAGAATAAACATCATGCTTCAATTAGGTCGTACGGCCTTGTTCGGAGCGTAGAACGCCCGTGTAATATTGAGGCGCTGCGTATAGGGGGAGAAGTTGACAACACACGGATCAACAAGGCTACAACAGTTGGGTTGTGGGCAGGGCAACCAGAGAACAAGGCCGTTGCTTCCTGAGATGGGACAACACGATTGCGACGCAATTATGAAAATAACAAAAGCTCTGTATAGTCAATTCGGAACTTGAGTAGGTCAAGGAATGGACACGCCGTAGCGAAGGGAGCCCAGAGATACGCGGCCATCAATCAAGACATTTCGTTTGAGGGACACAGTGATCTGTCGTGAGTTCTTAGTGTTAATATTAGACACAATTAACCCTTTTCGGGCCTGTGTGGCTCCCTCTACTTTCTCTAAATTTAGAACGCCATACACGACCAGGGTATGTGTGACTAGTGATTATTGTCGCCAATGGGTTAGTCGTTAACCCGACGACAGTTGTCTGTCAACATCTCTCAGAGCTGCTCTTCAGGTCCAGCACATGTCCAACCTCGAGGGTCTGCGTTCCCCTACCACGGCAGCCTCCCGGTATGGCTTTTTGACAGGCTTTGAGACATCATAACATCATGAACCGATGTTAACATAGTGGCCTTTTCTTAAACCTTCTGCAACAGTAGAAGAGCCATGCCTCGCTTTCTTCCATTGCGACGCCAAAAGGGGCAATTAGTTACAGCATCGAGGACTCACCGGACGAAAAAAAGGATGGTGATTAAGATAATGAGTTTGAAGCTGTGTATGCGTAATTTTCTATGCTCAGCCAGCCCAAACGTACTCGGCACAAATGAGATCTCCACCCAGGTCCATCAATTCCCTAATCCTGGTGCTAGGTGTAATACCAACCATCCAAAGATAGACGTTGAGTGTTTTAACATTGCCATCGTCTCCATCGTAGAGAAGAAAGGCATCACCTGGGTATTCCATGTCGTTCCATTGGAGCAAGCTACCATAGGGTATGTTGCGGCCGTCCTCGTCCTTGTCCATGAGGCAGTTCTCTAAGTCTTCTTATTGCCACTGTCACCAGAGGCGGGGATGGTAAATATTGTGTAAGAAAAAGATCGGGTCGCCAGGGCTCGGAACCTAATCAACCATCTGAGGAAGGAATTTGGAGTTTCTCAAGCATCTTTCAGGGTCCGGCGCAAAACTATCGAACGTACTATGCCCCTGACAGCAGCATACCCGGTGATATTGGGTCTAAAGATATAACATTCGAAAGCATCCACGTAGTTGTTTTATTCGCATAGTCGTTAACATATAGGTTGCTATTCTAGAAACTATCCGGACTAAAATACCATATTATACCA
>JAPFTB010000176.1:0-124187 GCA_030779245.1 Fusarium sp. MBC 438 | reverse complement strand
CCCCCCCCCCCCCCGTCCCCCGCCGCGTGGGGGGGGGGGGCGGGGGGGGCTCAACAATATGAGCTGCTCCAGACCAGGAGGCGAGGGGGTACGCACATACTAGGCTGATCAACGGGCGTTGCATCCAGCTATGCGGTTAAGGTTCTGTCACCAGAACAAGATTAGGTTCATGGCAACAGGGCAGGCCCTCGTTACTGTAGGTTGTCAGCCACACACACCATCCTGTGAGCATCTGCTAACTTGTAGGGGGGTGATAACGCTCAAGTTCTGGACGTCACTCTATCACAAACACGCATGGATCGGATGTGATATTGTGACGACCTGGCTTTGAGCATGTGTTTGACCGCAACTCTCTGCCTACTTGTCTCAATATCTCTTGCCAATGACCAAACTGTTTCACATCATTCCCAGCGAGAGGAGAGAAAACATGGCCCTAGAGGTGCAAGTCAGACCAGTGCGTCGCCCTGAGGAAGGTCTTTGGGAGTACTGAGAGTCCCCTCTTTGAACAGTCATTGCCTAATCATGTAAGTCCGCGGAGAGTATGATTATGCCTTGATGGGATTAGAGAAGTACATGATTGAAATTGACATTTCTCGATGAAGAGCCCATTAGGGGGAAGCAGGCCTGCAGACACTCATGACCCTTCAAGATGACATAAGGCAATTCATTCCATCATAGTCATGAGGTTGAACTCGTGATATTATCAGGGACCAGTTGTGAATGAAAGTGAAGCACCTCGGATGGCCCCGGTATCCAAGTCTTAACCACGGAGTGAGATGAGCGGGTGAGAAGGAGATGGGACACAGATATCAGGGGCTCACCTCTTCGGCTAGGGGCTTGTCTAGACAGAAGGCAAGGAGTCACGATGGAATCATAATTTGCCCTGTAAGGACACACCATTCTGTCAACACCTCTGATCGACGAGAGTGAGGGACTCTTCGGTCACAGGCAAAGCAATTAGTATCTATGTTCATGTTGACATCCTTTATTCTTGGTCTTGTATGTATCTAGCACGAGATCCATCTATGAATCTCCTATACAATATGTACCATGTCCACCCTATGTGTGTGTGTGTGTGTGTGTTTTGTCCATTGTTCATGCGTGGCTATGATATAGCCCCCAAGTCCAACAATGGAGCAACGCTGCTTGCTCTATCCCAAGGTCCCTTCCTTTCCTTTCCAAGACAGCATGCGCCATGCCCGGTTCCTCTAGTCCATCAAGTATGCCCCTTGCTCGTTGTCCATGCCCATCACCACCCAAGCCAGATAAACCCAACCCAAAAAGTCGATATATAACTCCGGGCCGTGCTCGCTTTTGATGATCAAATCCTGTCTAATTCCAAACAATAATAATAAAAAAGAAGCAAAGCCAAGTCAGGCCAAGCCAGTTGTGGCAAAGAGGAAAGAAGAAAGACATCCTCATGAGCCGATGATTAAAAGTAATAATGCAGAGTGATACTGTCTGCGTCTGTAGTGATTGCTGCCTCGCGGCAGATGAGTTTGAGTTGAAAATAAAAATAGAAGCAGAGGGTATCGAGTCGTAAGTGTATGCCGAGATGGCGATCATATCAGAAAAAGAAAGGGTTGAATCATGTACAAGATCCAAAGTCGTAACTAATTAAAAGGCGTAATAGTCCAAGGTCGAAGTGTATAAAAAAGGGGTTGCAGCAAGTTGGCTGCGTCCAAGGTGCTCTATAGTAGAATATTTACCAGAGCAGCACCAGCAAGAGTTGCCATCAGGCCTATCCAAGAAGGACCAAAGCTATGAGCGGCATTGGTCTCTTCAGGGGGTAGGGTGCCATTGACAAAGTCCATGCCGCACAAGGTGTTGACTTGACGAGCGGCAGTTTCGTATGTGAGGGCGATGGGCTGAGACCGGTCCTCAGCTGCGGCGTGGAAGATGTTCATGGTTTCTTGAATACACCAGCTGCACGAGGGGTTGGTGCTACCGGGCAGAGTGAGGTTGTAAGGGAGGTAGTAGAAGTAAGCGTTGGAGGCGGTGCTGGTGTTTGTGACGGCATTGGCGTAGCAATACATGTCGTCATCGGGAGTCTGGAGGCAGGTTGCCTTGTACATCATCTCGTACGTCTTCATGCCATATTGGAACTGCTTGACAATGCTATTTCCAGTTTCCCACTCCTTCTTGCAGTTGTCTGCCGAGGTCAGGTTCTTGGCTGCCGCGTCGAAGAACTCGGTGCAGTAGGTGACGTTGGCGGCGCAGGTTTGGTCGAGAACACGAACAATGCTGAGTAGTTGCTTCTGGGCGTCGAAGAAGCCACGGGAGGTCTGTTCACTGTTAGTATCCGTGTTGCATGGTTCACGATAAGATAGCCTACCTGGAGCATCATGGAGAGAGGGTAGCAGGCCTCGAATGAAGGGTCGGCGAGAATGCCATTGAGAAACGAGGGGCAGTTGCTGTCCGAAGTGGTGGTGAGCTCCGCGGCCAAGTTTCCATCAAAGGCCTGAGGCAGAGGTGAGTTGGTGGAAGCGGCAGTTTGAGCTGTACGCTGGATGGTGACGGTTGTAGAGGATGCCTTGGTTTTGGTGCTGGTGCTTGAATCTTCATCCTTGGCGGGTGCCTCAGGGTTGGTGATCTTGTCGGGCTCTTCATCATCGTCCTCATCCTTGCTTGATTCCGCACGGCGGTGCAGCTCATATCGGTTTATCGTAGCAACGTGGTGTCTTCGGTGTTGAAGGGACGTGGCATATGTCTCAGCTTGTGCCAGAACAGTCGAAGTGAGACATGCTAGGATGAAGAGCCAAGTCAGAGCAAGTCGTAGGCGGGGTGCGCGAGAGCGGGAGGATGTCAGTCGGGGCTGGACTTGTGAAGGGCCCTTGGAGGCGGATGAAGGTGTTGAGATCATGGTAAACGAGTGACAAGGCGATTAACGCCAAGAAAGAACTGGTTGATGGTTGTGATGTAGTTGTTGCTATTGCGCACTGGAGGAAAGTTGGTTGCCAACGCAGATAGCGAGATTGGATGCGTGTTTCACCACGATGGAACCGGTTGGCTTGACAGGGAGCGTGGTTGGCGGGGAGTCAATGGTGAAGCACAGGCGAGCAGATGGACGAGGCGAAGTAAACAGTGAGACGACGGATGGATGGTATTTATCTGGTTGGTTGCATCGGAGGTCGTTTAGAAGTGTCGTCGCATGGCGCGTCTTTTGAAGCCCAGGATGCTCCAAGAGGGTCGTGATGGGATGATAGTTCCCAAGAGGCTGAAAGAACGGATGAATGAGAGGCAGTCGCGGGGGATACGACAGGCGTTGCAGCGTAGACGAGAACAGTCTATCGAGGGAGAGCAGACCGGACAACCGAAGACGAGCGAGGCAGGTCGCGATTGTGAGACGGGATTGGCCAAGGGGCAACGGTCGATGGGAGATGAGATGGAGCCGTAGAGTCACCAACCAAAGCAGGCTGTGCTTGAACGGGTTGGGTCGGATCGGGTCACGGAATCGGCAGCCAGTTGGTGATTATCGCTGCGGCCTCGGAGAAAAAAGATGGATAGAAAAAGCCAAGAGATGGTGCATCCAGCAAAAGGAAGGGAGAAAGAAGCTCGCTACCGGGTTGCTGGAGTTGGAGTTGGTAGTTGTCGACTTGAAAGTTAGTGATCGTCGCGGGTGGGTTGAGGGTTCAAGTCGGCAGCGGGTCAGGGAAGGAGGGGATCGGCGGCGGCTCTCAACGGTTGCGCGAGGCGAGGGAGAGGAGCAGGAGCAGGAGGCAGAAAAGGGAAAGAAAAAAGGAAGGGAAAAAAGAGGGCGCCCAACTCTTGATGAAAAAGACGGAGAATGAGTGGATGAGGCGGGAGATGGGCATGGGATGGGTTGGGCTGGACAAGGTCGTGTGAGTGGACGACGGGCTACAAGCAAGAGAGAAAAAGAGAGAAAAGCAACAGAGAAAGGACGATTCTGGACCCTCTCCGGCCATGACCAGAGTCGGAAGCCAACAGCCAGGGCCAGGACCAGGGTCAAGGAACAGGGATTGTTTATAGCAAAGAATGCAAGAGATGGATGGATGAAGCTATGGAAATGGACCAGGGGTTATTAGGGACCCTCCGAGGCTTGCAGTAGCTCCCCCTTAGCGTGACGGTTTATTGAATGGGGCCCCTGTGCAGGGCCACTCTATCCGCATCACCCAACTGTCGAGCTAGCCTCTCTGGGGCATGGACTGCGTAGGTAACGTTGACGATTGTGCATGCGCGCGTGTGCGTTGGCTGTCCATCAACTTTTTATGAACTCAATGCTCAATAATGGATTGTATATATGTGACCCCATTCAGATCTGTCTGTGTTGGCAGCTGTCAAGAAGAAAGGTCATTGTTACGCTGACTGACTTGTTCAAAGGGAGACAGAAGGTGAGTACAACATCAAGCAAAACTTATGCAAGGCTGGAGAGAGACATTGTCAGAAAAGGCTGAAAACTGCTCCATCGAGAGACATGCCCTAAAAAAGAAGGAAAGTCTGACGACGCGTCTTCAACAAAATCCCCTCATGTCTCTCATTCCCGGTAGACCAATGCTCCGAGCTGTGTTGCATTGACACACAACGTCCAGGTTGCACACACACACACAACTCACTCTCACAGACAACACACACGTCTTTCTGTAAAAAGATGATAATAATTCCCCCACATCCAAAGACGCGACCTCTTTTCAAGGTTCGCGCGGCATTTTAGCCCCAACGGGCCTAAGTCGTGGCACAAAAGGGGACGATATCCAATCTCGCTTGAACCCATGTCGGAGCCAGCCACGGTGGACAATGCGGATGTGGTTGCGGGCAAAAAATAGCAATACCGTGGTCGACTAGCGTCGCATCGACTCTCCGCCTGTCACCTCATGCCCGTTTTCCTTGATTGAAAAGACTCAAGTTGGGATAAGTAAGATGGATGCCGGGTCGGTTGGTTCATGCATGCATGCACGAAGACGGCTCGGCTCCCTCTCTCTCTCACCGTTTTGTTTCGTTTCGTTTCCTTGACCCCGTCGTCTTCAGCTTCAGGTAAGTCCCCGCTGGACTTGTGTATCTCTGTGATGGCCGTGGCTATTTCCGGTGAGTGAACCGCTAGTTCAGTTCACGCAGGTCATTGTTCGGTGGTGATGGTGGTCATCGTTCTTGGTCTTCCGTCGTTAGCTGTCCAGCCCAGCTTAGCTTACCTACTGACCAGCGCATAAAAAATCGGAAATCTCCACTAAACTCCTGGTTCCTGTTCCTGGCCAAGGGGAGGGATCCATTGATGACAACCTTGAAAAGAGACGGACGCTTGCTGGGCTTGCTTGCTGGCGCCTGCTACGTACCTTGCATCCCTCGCTGCCAGCAATTTCCCTCGAGTCAACCAATCACAGCCCTTCTTCCCCTGCCAAGAAAGCCTGCTTCCAACCCCACGTGCCCTGTCCTTCTCTGTCTGTCTGTTCATCGATCCAACGCTCATCAATCTGTCTGTGTTACGGTTACACTTTCGATGCAAGAGTTGAATCCTCAATCTTGACTTGACCGACCTGGCATGCAACGGCCAGCCACCATGAGTCGCGTGTTCTTCTACGTAGCACCTACATACAGTACCTGCACCAAATAATATGAATGTCTCCAACAGAAACGCATCATCCAAACACCGGATGAACCAAAGCCCCTGACTTATCCCATCCACATCCCATGGCTATGGCTATGGTGCCAATTCCACAAAAAACCACCCATCCAATGTCTTGTACGCGTAGCTGTATCCATCCCACCGTAGTCGCCGCAGAGCCGTCCAACGCGTGCCGCCGCGACTACCGCCATCCTCGTTGCCGCTTGGAGCCACTACCCGCCGTCAGCTCCCGTCGGCGTCCGCGAATATCGAATCGAATCGAATTCGACAATCAATTGTGCTCGGGCCTCGAGATAGTCGATGGTAGCGCACACGCGGTCGCCGGAGCCCAAACCAAACCTGCTCGAAATGCCCGGTTTCTCGACTGTCATGGTCCAGACCCTTTCTCCGTTCCCCATCTTGTCGATCAATTCTTCTTTTGGTAATGTCTTGACCCCATCTTCAGGTTGTCTTGCACGCCTGGGCCATGTGGCGGTCCGACGCCCCGGTTGTCTCTTCATCCCGGCATGGCTGACAACGTTATCAGGGGTATGCCATCACCAATTGAGCAAACCGCTCCAGATTGTGCATTAGCGACCAGCCAGCAATATTTGCTCATCAATAGTTAACCAACTTCATCCAATGACTGACCATAAAGCAAGGCTGCGATGTCAGTTTTCTTCGCCAACATCTTCGTGTTGACCTCACCAGAATTCACAGAATGACTTCAACTATAGTAGATTTGAGTGTATTCAACATCGACCAGAGTCGACTGTTCAAATAGGTACAACCAAGAAAGCATTATAGACTGTATGGAGTAGATGTTCCTCATCATAACTCCTTTTGGGGGAGATTTGCCGCCTCTAACAAAAGCCACGCCTCAACGCCGATACAATGCACGTAACAACCTCCTTACTTCTGCTTCTCCAGACTTTGCAGGTTAACCAGCTCGGCGTAACGCCCGTTCTTCTTCATCAGCTCCGAGTGCGTTCCCTGCTCCACAATCCGGCCTTGGTCAAACACGTAGATAATGTCTGCCTTCTGGATTGTGCTGAGACGATGTGCAACCGCGATGGTAGTACGGCCCTTAGCCGCCTTATCAAGCGCTGCCTGCACCACATGCTCAGACTCGGAATCCAGCGCAGAGGTTGCCTCATCAAGAAGAAGGATCTTGGGATCGCGGATCAGAGCTCGGGCAATTGCAATTCGCTGCTTTTGACCACCCGACAACAATGTACCCTTGCTACCAACAACCGTGTTGAATCCTTCAGGAAGCGACACGATAAAGTCGTAAATGTTGGCTTCGCGGCACGCAAACTCGACATCGGAATCAGGAACGTTCTCTCGAGACGTTCCCAGGAGAATGTTCTCCCTGATGGTTCCCTGGTAGAGTGTTGGCTCCTGGCTAACAAGGGCAATGTGTGACCGATAGTCGTTAATGTTCAGGCCACTAATCTCCCGGTTGTCGATGAAAATACCACCAGATAGGGGGTCGTAGAATCGCTCCAGAAGTGCGATAGTCGTACTCTTGCCACATCCAGAAGCACCCACAAGGGCAATGTACTGTCCTGGTCGCACCGTCAGGTTAAGACCACGCAGGACAGGCTGCTCTGGTCGAGTCGGGTAACGGAAATGGACGTCACGGAACTCAAGAGTTCCCTCAACTTCGGGAAGACGCTCTCCGCTCTCCGACCAGGTGTCCACAACAGGTTGTCGGTCAAATAGCTTCTTGAGCTCTCCAGCAGCCTGATGGGCCTTGCCCATATCAGGGGCAAACGAAAAGATGGTACCCGCCGACTGTGCACCGAAGATGACAGCCATGAAGCAGAGGAAGAACTGGAACATGGTGTACTCAAGCTTGCCAATCAAGGTGCCGCCGTACCAGAAGCCGAGGGCCAAGCAGGCAAAGATCAGAGACTGCGATGCAGCATAGAGCAAGGACGACTTCATGACCGAGATCAAGCTCTTTCGCTGCTGAATCGCCAGCGAGTTTTGGTACTGCTTCAGAACATCTTCCTCACGTGTCAAGGCAGCCACGGTTCGGATGGCCGAAATAGCTTCCGAAGCAAACGTAGCCGATGAATCGTAGGCAGCCTTAGACCGGCGCTGGAAGTGCGCGAGCATCCAGAAACGGAAGAATCCACAACCAAGGAGGACTGGAATCGTCGAGATGCAGACAAGTGACAGCTTCCATCCAATGGCAAGAGACATGGCGATAGCAGAGATGAGAGTTGTAGAGACCATCAGCAGCGTTCCCAGCGTAACACCACTCAGACCAGCAACATGGGTCGTCTCCGTCGAGAGGAACGAGGTGAGGGCGCCAGAAGTGTTCTCATCACGGTCGAAGAACGATACATCTTGACGGAGCATGGTTCGGAAAGCACGGTCTCGGACTCGGTGCACAAGACGCTCAGAACACTTGGCAAACAAGACACCTTGGATAATAAAGGCGAAGAGCTGGACGAAGGCGAGCATCACATACATGGCGCTCCAAAAATCCGAGTCCTTCTTGATGTGGTGGCGGTTGTCGTCAGTAAGGGGCTCGGACAGGACCACGATCTGCTTGGCAAAGAAAACTATCACACATGTTAGTCAAGGTTGTCATCGTTAGTTTCGAGTATTCGACATACCGGCTTGGGTAGGGTTGCCTCCACCGCAGATGGCGGAAAAGACGAGACCGATGAGCATAAACTGCCATTCGGACTTGTTGAAAGAGGCAATGAGCTTGATCAACGTCCAGAGGCTGTACTTTCGCTCTTCTTCGGGCTTGCGGCCCTGGAGAGCCACGCTGGATGCTGACTTGGTAGTCGTGGTACGGTTCAACTTGGCAGCGATATCGTCATCAGGATCAGCGACAATACCGCCCTTCTCTGAGGTCATCTTGCGGATGAGAGTCTCTTCCTCTTCATCAATAGCCGCTTGTTCCTCGGCAGTCATCTCATCAACAGCAGCAATGTTCTGGGCAGACACGAGCTTGTAGTAAGCACCCTTCTTCTCCAGAAGATCGTTGTGGGTGCCTTGTTCCACAATTCGGCCCTCCGCCATTACCACAATGTTATGAGCGTCCCTGATGGTCGACAGTCGGTGAGCGATGGTGATAGTAGTACGGCCCTCGGCGGCGTTCTCCAGAGCTGCCTGAACAACGCCCTCAGACTTGGTATCCAGAGCTGATGTTGCTTCATCCAGGAGCAGAACTATTTCACGTTAGTCATATAACAGTTGATTGGGGCTGCAATCTTACTCTTGGGGTCAGAAACCACAGCACGAGCAATGGCGATACGCTGCTTTTGACCACCTGACAGGAGGAAACCTCGCTCGCCAACATTGGTCTCGTATCCTTCCGGAAGGGCAGAAACGAAATCATGAGCATTGGCCTTCTTGGCGGCCTCAATAACAAGTTCCCGTTGCTTCTCTTCACTGGAGTTCTCGTGTGCGGTGCCGATCAGGCCATAGCGAATGTTGTGAAAGATAGTTGTACCAAAAAGCGTGGGCTCCTGACTGACCAGGGCCATCTGCTGACGAAGCCATCGAAGGTTGAGCGTGGAGATGTCGCGATCATCCAGATACACGGTGCCCTGAACGGGATCGTAGAATCGTTCGACCAAGCCAACAATAGTACTCTTGCCAGAGCCAGAGGCACCAACCAGAGCAGTAACCTTGCCAGCTGGGATCTCTAGGCTAACATTGTGCATGACAGTCACTTCAGGTCGAGACGGGTAAATGTGCTTAACATTGGACAGCCTGATGGAGCCCCGGAGCTGCTCAATCTTCTCACCTTCCTCGCTCGAGGGGTCGAGGGGCGACGCACGGTCGATGGTGTTGAAGATCTTGGCAGCAGCAGCGATAGCGTTGGTGAAGGCTTGAAGGTTGGGTGCAACGTTTCCGAGGTTGAAAGCACCGATCATGACAGCCATGAGAATAGTCAAGATGTTGGAGAGCGAGGTCTCGCCGTCAATGAGAAACTTGCTTCCCTGCCAGAAAGCAAGTCCATAGTTGAGGTAGAGAACCATCATCATACCAGCAATCATGCAAGCGATAGCACTCTTGACACGGAAACCAAAGAACTCGGCCTTCTTGAGATGGTCATCGTACTGGCGAGCAAGGCGCTCTTGGGTACCAAAGGCGACAGCATTTCGAATGGAGCTGATGACCTCGTCGGCAAGACTACCTCCTTGGGCATAAGCTTCCAGACTCTGCTTGTTGTACTTCATGATGAAGGTGGAACCGCCGCCCATGTTAAGGAGCAGGGCGACGACAGTGGAAAGAAGAATCAATGTCAACTTCCAGTACTTAACGAAACCAATGACGAAAGCCGAGATAAAGGTAGCAAGCGCAGAAAGAGTGAGGGCAACCTTTTCAGAAATGCCATCCTGGATGAGGTTGGTATCCGAGGTGATACGGGTTGTGACCTCGCCGGCGCCGAGCTTGTCGAAGAAGCCAATGTTTTGTCGCATGCAGCTTTCAAGGTAGTGCTCACGAATCTTGGCTGAGATGTGCTCTCCGGTGTAGATGAATCCCACAGTGCTGACCCAGACGACGACAAACTCGGCGATTCCGAGGTATACAAAGTACAACACAAAGTGGACCAATTTATCGGTAAACGCATTGTAGTCCAGCGTGTGGTTCACAAAGAAGTCCTGGAAAACACCCTGGAGGCTACCAAAGACAACGGTCATGAGAGGGAGGGCAGCACCACCCGCAATGGCGCAAATAGCCGACACAACGATGATGATGATGTCGTTGCGAGAGGAGTAGCGATACAGAACACCGACGCCCTGCTTGACCTCGGGACTCACGACTTGGCGGCGCAAGATCTCGGCTTCGTCAGGAGGCAGATTCCTGAAGTGGTCTTCAAGGTTGTCGGCCCTGGGCGCCTGGACAACTTTGGAGTCTGCCTTCTTCAGGTCGAGCTTCTCGGGGTCGGATGATGGTCCATGGCCAGGACGAGCAGTCTCAATGTCGGTTGATCCCCCGCGACTCGAGGATGAGGGCCGCGAGGCGGTGCCAGCGGCCGTCTTTTCGGAGAGTTCAGCGGCCATTGTGAGGGAGAGAATCGATGTGTCGCGTTAGATGAAAGGCCGCGATTGAGGATGGATATGAGAGCTGGAGAGGGACGGGCAGCGCCCTCGAGGAAAGTTGCGCAGGCAAAGCCCGAAAGTATGGGATCGTGGTCGTCGAGATCAGCGCGGCATGTGTATAATTGGTCGACAATAAGGAAGCTACCGAGGGCGAGGCGTCATTACCAGAGAGACGATGCACGATAGCGATACTCCAAGATGAGCGCGGTGTGATCAAGTCTCCAAGCAGCAAAGGTCGGACAAGCGTGGGGTGATATATAAATCCAAACACTAGCAATGAGGAAGATTGCGACAAGCAAGTAATAATGAAATCAAGTGAAGCAGCGAGGACTCGGGCGGGATACAAAAAGGGTCCCGGACGCACCTACCTTGTTTAGCGTCGCCATTCAATCGTTGCGGGCCGGTTCTGGAGACACGCCCCCCAACGCCTCCAGCTCGCCAAGTTTCTCGGCCGGCACAGTGCAACATGCTTTGAACTCGATGAGTTGCAGGGGCATCGGAGGGTCGCTGAGCTTTTGGGGAGGAAAGCTTTGGATTGCAGATGCGGGGAGATCTCGGGGACACACTGGGCTGATACAGTAGAGGAATGCAGCTTGGCATTGAAGTTGGTTGTTTTTCAAGAAGCCATATAAGGGCAGCTTGTCGCGAGTTTCTCCCTCAATGTTTACCCATCTCTGATACTCGACATCTTTTCCCTCTTCTGCCATGTGTCTCTGTTGCTTCTGCAACTGCTCACGACAGCATATGTGCTGCATCGCCAAGATTAAAAAAGACCTGGGGTGATCCCCGGCGCCCCCTCCCGCTTATTGGTCTGTTCGTCTAAGTGCGAGATGTCCGAGGCAAGGCAAGGCAAGGCATCAGGCAAATCACGGATCAATTCACAATCAACCTTGGTCAGCCAGAGGCGTATTCAACCCATCCTTCGCGTTCATCGTATCTTGAAGAGATAGCAAAAGTAATGCCGACTCATTGACTCATCTTACAAGACGCATCGCATCGCATGGCATGTTTCTGTCTCTGACTGTCTCTGATCATCTTCAGCATAATACGATTGGCTCCTGGTTGATTCACCAAACCTCGGACTCTTGCAGAGCCCCGACACCCCGTAGCGGACGGCCAAGAGTCATTCAGCGGGCGAGTGGAGAATGGGCTTTCGCGGCGTTCGAAACGGCTACCTCTTTAGGACACGGGCCGGGGTTCCCCGGTCCACTTTGCAGGACATGCACTTGATATTTCGCTCTCGCTTAGACAAACACACGCGCCTGGGCTCTCGAGACGGACGCCTGCAATCTGGCGTGCGAGTGTCTCGACTACAGAATGCGTCACTGCTAATATAAGATCGGCACCTCGGCACCACTGGTGTGGTACTGTGGTTACTGTACCCTGAAAAGCGAAGCCACTCGCTTTCGCTCTCGTGCGGTCTGTCGGGTCCGGCTTACTCCATCCTTTAAACCCAAGCAACTTTCCTCCGGGCTTATTCCCAGGCCACGAGCTTCTGGAAAGGCTTGGCTTTTTTGGGCCATCGGGGGGTCAGCCTCGAGGTATCACGCCCGTTTCGACCAGAGGTTCAACGGCGTATGACAGGTGTGTCGCATTGCAAGACACAAACCGTCGTGTTTCGGCAGAATAGCAACCTCGATGAATGTCGAGTATCGCGATCCAAGTGGCACCGTAAGAGACTGTATGTGGATCAGTCATTCCTTCGCATTCTCGGTTTCTCTTTTAGGAGAAAGCGAGTCATCAATCTCTCAGGGAACCGAACCAAAGATCCGTACGGAGCATATGACCGACAGCCCGGTCGTCTCTCTCATCTTGATCGGGGATCGGCCACGTTTTGTCCCCGGTTCCCGTCTGGCCGGACAAACTCATTTTTAAAGCCGTAATCTCCTGGCCCAGTCAGAACCTGAATCTGACCTCAACAGGAGCTTTTAAGCTTGGCCGTCGGTGAATCCTTGCACCGAACCCCGGTCTCTTCCTGATATCCGTACTCTGGCCCATCAAAAGGATTCAAGATGTGCGCTGCCTTGAGGGGTTTCGCACAGCTCACCAAATAGCAAAAACGGAATCAAGCGCCCATGTACATTTGCTGACCAAGGATCGGATATCGGCTTGAAATACATGAGTTGAAAATACAAAACATTACCAAAAAAAAGGGGAGCCTGGCAGCCTGGAGGCAACAGCTGCCGCTACGGACACTCCCGCCACACAGTGTTTAATCTCAGCTTCTCGTACTGTCATTTTGCTCCGACTTTCCCCAGCCCATCAGCCCTACCTACGTCCAAGAGATCAACTGACGCGCGGATACGCGTGTCGAGGCATCAAACTTTTCGATGTTGCGGTGTCTTCGGTATCGTTCAGATATATAAGGTTTTGACTCACCGTCAGTCTTCGGGCTACTGTACCCGTCACTGTCATCTGCCATGACAACAGCGGTCAAACCACAGTTCTGATGGCCATGTGGTGGTCACCATGACGTCCAATATGAGCTGAGAGGTAGGTCACTATCGAGGTCGACGTTCTGCTATCGCGAGCATAGCCTTTCATTATGGCTTTCAATAGAGTTCTCACACGTTGACTGTCATCCATATTGAGTGGGTTTAACGGTTGCACGGTTGCTCAGGATAGGCAGTCAAAGTTGAGTTGCACAAACCCTTCGGATGTTTTGGAGTTCACGATATTCAAAGTGATCGTTGATGATATTTGAGCTCTCTCCGTTGCACGATCTCGCTGAGTAGGTTGCCTGCTAGAGAGGTTCTGGAGCCTATGTGTAATGGCTGTTGTTGTAGATCCAATCAGTAGGCTACCTTTCAATGCCTCTACCCAAATATGCCGTGGCATCAACCGACCGAGAACAATGTTTTTTTGCGATGGCGCCAGTCCTCTGCGTGTATCTATTCTACCAAATACTATAGGGTGGTGCAAATATTGGCGTGGGTTCAGTATCGCTTTCTCTACCCAGGTACACTGCCATGAATCGGTATTGCTATTCAGTGCCATTCGTCTTGCCACCTAGTTGTCAGCGGTCGGCCGAAGAAGCCCTTGTCTACCAACCTTCCTTGTAAACAAGGCATCTATATGATTTCATTGAAAGTAGACACCAAGACAAGTGTACGTTTCTTGCGAATCTTGGAAGTCATCGAAGGTTCTAGGGTGGGCTAGGTCAACACTTTGCTCCACTGAGCTCAGGCCGAGTGTCAAGTGGGTCAAGGGTTCATTGATGATAGCAACAAGGAGCATTGAAAGAGTTCTTTCATGTTGTTGGAAACTAAACGATGAATGTGTCGGTTAATCTTCACTAAACTGCAGTTCTTTCAGCTTCCTCTTTGTATCTAATCCTTCAGCTCTTGTTCGGTGCACCATCGCTTGGTCAAAGAAAGGCTACCAAAGACCCATCGCAAATGGCGCCGACATTCATTATATAGAGCTTCACAACCCCGATAAACAAGAATAGGAATCCATCAACATCCCTCAAGCATTTCCATCTTCTTATCACTAACAGCGCATCGTCGTAAAATCGCCCAATCAGCCACATTGCTTCCGATAACACTCGGTTCGTTTTCAGCTCTGCCACTTTTCGCGTCGCCACTGGCACGTGTTCAACAAACGCCCCTCTTCCAGGTAGCAAAGCTCCCCAATTCGTGGCCTCTTTTTCTCACCACTGAACATCCATCCTACATCTCAACAAAAAGTCGCCAGTTCGAAACCTCCCATCTCTCATCAAACTCTGGGACCGAAACATACCATAACCCGGGCCTAGGCTCGTCATCTTAAAACACATCGAGACACCGCGTCCCAAGACACATTTGATACCCCGCCATCATGATACCCAGTCTGTTCGTTCTTTGCCTTGGCCTTCCGGTCTTGACGCTCGCCGCTCGTCAGCCTAAGGATGCTATCAAGCTCTCCGACGTCAAGTCCCTTACCCTCCGCGGTAAGGGCGCCATGACGAACCATCGCCGCGTATCGGCTATTCCTCAGTTGCGCTGCGCCTCGCGCGGTGCCATCTGCGACCTCTACGAAATCGACGTCATGCGCTGCACCAACCAAGGCTCCTCCTGGGGCGACGAGGACATCGAATGGAGCTGCACCGCATCGCTACCCGAGGAGCTCAAGCTCGGCAGCACCGACGTCATCTGCGAAGGATACGCATACCCCGACGACCCCTACGTCCTAAAGGGCAGCTGCGGCGTCGAGTACCAGCTCGCCCTGACTAGCAAGGGCGAGCGACGATACCCCGACATCGCCAACGGCGGCTGGTTCAACGACGGTCGCGGTGGCATTGACTGGGGCGCTCTAGTCTTTACCATTATCTTCGTTAGCATTCTCGGTTGGATCATCTACTCGGCATGCTGTGTGGCTCAAAGGAACAACGCCAACAACAACCGTCCTCGACGTCGACCAGATGGCTGGGGCGGTCCTGGTGGATGGGGTCCTGGATGGGGCCCTGGCGGCGACGACCCTCCTCCTCCTTATCCCGGAACGAAGCCTCAAAACACGGATAGTTGGAGGCCAGGCTTCTGGTCCGGAGCGGCTGGAGGAGCTGCCGCTGGATACTGGGCTGGTAGCCGTAACAGCAACAACAATAACAACTGCAACCACGATAGCAACAGTAATTACGGTAGCATTGGACGTGGAGGTGGAGGATGGCATTGGGGTGGATCAGGATCATCATCCGGTTCCAACAACTCCAACCGTCATGAAAGCACCGGCTTCGGTTCAACCAGCCGACGCTAGGTGTGCGTCTTATCATGTAGCTCATCTTGTTGACAGCGGCCATGGCACAATCATCAATCAAAGGTATTTCATCGCATAATCGACTCTTCCCATTTATCCTGCCAACTCGTACATCGCCTCATAACCACGACCTGTCTGAAGTCTGCCACCCAACTACCAAGTATATACATGCGAGCAGCGAGACGCCTCATGCGGCCGCTGCCAAATAAAAGTACACGGACGACTTTCCAAATGTAGCCATCTAGCCCAGAGAAGAAGAAAACCGTCAAGATAGCCATAGCCTGTCCAGGCCGTATCACCCACCCAAGCTGTAGAGGGCGGGTTCCAGTACGACCAACCGGGCGGACTATCCCGGAAACAAAGGCTCAAGCAAACCGAACAGAATAGCTCTTGACGGAGAGGATTAACGAAGAAAAAGAGGTATCGCGGCGTGTGTGGTGAAGAAGCAGATTCTGGTCGAGGGGAGGGTTTCGTAGGGCTTCCCTTGCATTTAATGATGTACGGACATAACATCCATCTTGTCAAATGCTCGAGAGCAGGTGGGACATTTGCGCATGCGGTTGCTGATGCGGTCGTCGACACACTGGTTGCAGAAGAGGTGGCCACACGTCTTGAGGGCCGTGTTCTTGAAGTTGTTGCGACAAATAGTACACAAGGCAAATGTCTGTTGCTGGGTTAGCTAGTGCAATAGAAATCAACATGTAAAGCAAACTTACTCGAAGCATCTCCTCCTCTTCGGAGGAATTGCTCAATGCCTTGTTCTTCCACGAGTCGCGATCCTTCTGCACATGCTCGATTCGCACCTTGAGCTTTTCCACTTCTGTCTCTTGCATGGTGTTGCGCTCTCGAACCACCGCAGATGCCGCATCCTTGGACTTGACCAAGTTCGTTAGGTCGTTGACTTGCTTGCTGAGCGAGTCTGTTCGTCGGACTGCCTCCAAACTTGTCGTCTCCGCCTTCTTGTTCTCGCTGACAAGGCTGGCGTTGGCCTGCTTCAGGTCCGCTAGTTGCTTCTCCAGATTGCTGAGCAGAGTCCGGTTCTGCATCTCAAGTTCCTTGAGCTGCGCAATAATCTCTGAACTCTTGCTGTTCTGGTGTCGTAGGGATCGAATCTCGTTGTTCCGGGTATCCGCGTCCTTGCGAGCGGCAAAGTACTTCTGGTCCGCCTTGCTCTTCTCGGCGATCAAGATGGTCATGCGCTCCTCCATAGCGCTCGAGTCCATTGCCTTTCTATGAGCAAGCTCCTTCATCTTCTTGTATGCCTTTTCTATGGCCGGCAACTCCAGGTTGATTGAATCGAAATCTTGCTGCAGCTTCCGATATTTCAGGCGAAGCTCGTCAACCGTCAAATTCTCGTCGTCGGGGTTGAATTTTTCTTGATCCACGCTCGACGTGAGGCGCGAGAGTTCAAGCTCGAGAGCCGTAATTCTGTCATCTTTGGCAGATGCGAGATCCTTGATCTGCTCCATCGATCCTCGCTCCTGCTCTAGTCTCGCCTTGCTCTGAGTGTTTTCGGCCAAAAGTTCGTCACGGGCTGATCGCACTCGGGCTAGATCTTGATCTCGGGACATGATCTCAGCCTCCAGTTCCTGCGTCACTTGGTTCGCATCTGCCTCGAGCTGACTTCGGAATACTGATCTCTCCGCCTGCAGTTTCTCGGCTTCCTCACGAAGCTGCTTGTTCGTGGCCTCAAGCGTGTTGATGCGCTTGATGAGATCCTCGTTCTGGTTCTTGAACTGTTTGAAGACATCGGTCCGGATAAAGTCCTCGTCGGTAAGGGTGTCCCGTTTCGCCTTTAGAGTCGAGTTTTCGTCCTGCAAGGTCTTAATCTCTGCTAGAATGGCATCCAGCTGTTCCTTTTGCTTCGTAGCCGCTGCGGTCGCTTCCTCGTATTTTAGCAGGATCTCGCCAGAATTTCCATTGGTCTCGCCACTCTCGGTACCCGCATCGCCAGATGCCGAAGGTCGGGTAGCATTGGCAAATGCTTGTTGCTCCAACTTCTGCACTTGAGAACTCTTTGCTCGATCCAGCTTCTTCTCTGCCTTGAAGTAACGCAAGGTCGCGGCGTTGAGTTGCTCTGAGAGTTGGTCCTTTTCGCTGCTCAGTCGATCTAGTTTGAATAAATATTCCTTTTGCGCAGCCAAAAGTCCGGAAACCTTGGTCTCCAGTTTGGACACGCTTGGGTCAATGCTGCCTCGTGAAGCAGCCAAATGCGCAAGGAGTGATTCCGCTTTCGACTTGATCGACTTGCCCTTATCCTGGAGATGTTTCTGGAAATCGTGTAGGTCCTTGAAGCTCACACCGCTGAGATATGGGGGCTCTGCCGCCGAGTCAGCAGATATATGAAGGGGGTTGTGGGGGTTCATACCGGAAGGGCTCGATGAGGTTGTATCTGAATCTGCAAGGAGTTCAATTTCCTCGAGGACCTATTCAACAATCAGCCATGCCCCGAGTCGCGTGCCAGATAAACTTACCTGTCGCCACCAGGCGTCAATGATTCTCAGGTGATCGTCATGATGTACGGATCGTTTGTGAAGTTCCTCAAGTCGCGACTCATAGGTAGCTGCCTTGCGACTATACTCCTGCATCTGTCGATAGATGGCGCCCTTGGTGTAGGCCTGGTAACCGAGGTCAGCGGCAATTTCGTCTCCACGAGTCGACAAAGTTGTATGATATGGATTGCAGGTTGTGGTTGGGCGGGGGCGCGGCTCAGCAGGTGCACTGCAGATACACTTCCGAGCCGAGGACTGCTGTCGCCGGGAGCGAGCGAGCATTTCACTGGCTTGGTGAGCACTACCGTCCAGGACCGTCCCCGACAAGAATGGCATGGCACGAAGCCTGAGAGCAGAGCACAAGCATCTGAGATGAAAGGCACAAGACGGAAGAGAGGGGGGAATGGCAGACAGGCGAGCGCTCGATCGATCGAGCATCTGCGGTAGAAAAGACAAAGACAGTCGTGTGACAGACGACAGACACTCACCTCGATCCAACTCTCCTCTTTCATCTCGAGGGAGTCATCCTTGGCCTTGGAACCATTGACAGCGACCCTCTTGCTCGGAGGGGCCAGGTCGTCGGCGCTGCTGATGGCAGGCCGCTTCCTGTCCTCCATCTTGGCGAGCGTGGATGGACGGGGCGACGCAGAGGGGGTGGCCGTGAGAGGCATCAGAAGTCGCGTAGCACAGGGCAGCAAAGAGGGCGCGAGGCACAGGAAAAGCGACGGATCGGTCGTGGGAGCGCAGTGAAGCCAAGTCCCGTCGCGAGCCTGGGCGTGCGGGCGATCATCAAGAGGTGGCGCGGGGAGGGCGTGTTGTGATGATGGAACGTTCCCTCGGGCCAGGAGTTGAAATTTCGAAGTTGAGTCGCAGTCCAAGAAGCGCCCGGGCGTCTCCACCTTGAATGGTCAAAGGGGCTTAGTGAAAGGCTAACCTGATTCGGACATGTGGGCCTCTCGTGCTTCTTGTGCCTTGTCCTTATCGATTCCCTCCCATGAGCGGTTAATCCTCGCTCACTCTGATGGGGCTGGGCCTGGCCTCTCCACCATCCCGCATTTTCTCTGCATTTTCCATGAGTTTTCTGCAGAGGGTCTTTTTTTCTTCCCTTCGTTTTCAAACCTTCGGATCTCCCCTCGCGTTGTTGAAATGACCATAATATTCTGTACTTTGGATCGCGATACATACATGGCCAAAACTTCACATTCACAATGAGTTCCATGTTCAAGAAGAAGGGAGGGCCTGCCTTCAAACCGAAGTTCCCTCCCCGTCGCCCCGCGGGACCGGCACTTTCACAACCCAAGCCAGCACCTCCTCCGCCGCCTCAAGTTCCTGCCGCTGAGCCTGAGCCTCAGTCTGAGACTCAAGGAGCTTCTGATAAATCTCTCACCGAGAATCCCACTATCGAACCTGTCGAAGCGCAATCCCAGGACTCTCATCAGGCACCCCGCCAAAAGTCTCCGACCCCGCCAGCGACGATCCCAGATCCTCCAGAACCAAGCCAGAATGTCGCAACTCAAGAACCTCCCTCGGCTCCAGCGTCGCAAGAGATCCCTCACGAGCCCGATACTCATATTGGCGAAACTCGAATAGAAGAGGCCTCCATAACCACAACTACCGAGATAACATCACAATCAAGCGCTCCAGTGCCTGCTCCTACGAGCATACCGGAACCAACCCAAACATCTGTCGCGGAGAGCGCAACCCCCCAGACAGATGCCGCCCAAACAGAGGATGCGGATAATGCGCCTCCTGTTGTTCTGCAGGCCCCAACTCCAGATGACTCAGAAGCGCCGAGCGGAACGGAACCTTCCACAACACCATCCGGTGACGCAACTGATACGACTTCGACACCATCGGCCGAGGTCCAGAATCCCCCCAAGCCGGCTCGAAAACCGCGAGCAAGGAAGCAGGCTACTCAAGCAACTCAAGATGGAACGGACGCGGATGGAGAGGCTGCGCGACCCATGAAGCGGCAGCGAAAGCCAGCTGAGGAGGGCGCAGCACCAAAAGAACCAAGGAAGCGTAGAGCGCCCACTCAGAATGGAACGGCCGCGGCCAGGAACCGACGAGCACGCTCAATCACACCAGAAGATTCCGAGAGCCAGGTGGTGGACCTGCAGAAGCTCAAGATGTCAGATCTAACCAGGGATCTGCACATTGGTAAAAAGTTTAGTCGACATGATGAGCTGCGAGAGCGGGAGCGACGTTCTAGATTGAAGTCGAAACTTGGGACTGAAGGTTCACGCGATAGTTCAGCAACCCCTGAGGCCAGTGCACAGGGTGAGAAGACGGGCAGCCCAGCAACTCAGTCAGGGGCTGCGTCGCCAGCCTCCTCGGGCCCAGCACCGCCCTCTGGTCCCCAGTTCCGCATTGTGGACGGACAGATTGTGGTCGACCAGAGCTCTCTGACGGTGGATCGACACGCCCGAGCAGCGGCCGCAAATGGAGACATGGAAATTGTCGAGGAAAACGACTTTACCCGGCTCATCACTAGCAACTCGTTCATGAACACATCTAAGCTCAGGGGCCCTAACATCTGGACCGACGCGGAGACAGAGCTCTTCTACCGAGGGCTGCGCATGTTCGGCACCGACTTTGAGATGATCTCCAAGATGTTTCCCGGCAAGCAGCGCCGGCACGTCAAGCTCAAGTATAACCGCGAGGAGCGGCACTGCCCGCGCCGCATCGATGCTGCCGTCGTGGGGGAAAAGACTGTCAAGATGAACCTTGATGAGTACAAGGCCTTTACAGGCAGCGAGTTTGAGCCCGTCGAGAACATTGAGGCCGAGCAGCGCAAGATACAGGAGGAGTACGAGGCTGAGCAGAAGCGCATTGCTGACGAGCACGCCGAGATCATGCGCAAGAAGCGCGAGGAGCTCTTCAAGGACGACGACGAGGGGGATGCCAAGAAGCGCAAGAAGAAGAAGAGGCAGACGATTGTCTATGGGCTTAATGGAGAGCCCATTCCCCAGGATGATTAAACACGTAGGGATTGAAAGCGAGGTCAAAAGGGAGAAGTACACGGAAAGGGGAGGAAACCCAGATTCGAACGGCGCAAAGAGGCAAAACATCACGATACCCATAGGGTCTTTGGAATTGATTAGGTAGGCAAGGCAATTGGGCGGCTGTGCTTGGGGGGGTTTTTGGAACGAGGAAGCAGTCTCTACAGGTTACAGACATTGAACATCCATTGCTATTGAATTAGGAAATACAAGTCTACTGGTATAGCTGAAGCTCGACTCGACTCAGACATTGCGTGTAGATGGATAGGTGACCAAAGTGAAGCCACAACTATACGTAAAAGTATTTTATTCATCAATCTCATCGGCTGTCTGTGCTACCCTGCCCTTGCAAACATTCAAGGCCAAGCAGAATCCCCACGCCTGACGCCGGCGCATCTCGTCGTGCTGATCGCGACTAGCCAGGCGGCGCCAGGGCGTTACCGCGGTATTTTCGGGTCAGAACGCCGTATGCCTACCCATATTATGTTGGCAATGCCTGGATATGCTCCATTCCCTCCCGATTCGTAATCGTAACACGCGCTATTCCGAGCAATTCACCCTTACCCACCTAGTTGCCAGGTCCAGTCTCATCGTCGTCCGGTTGGTCAAAGAGGAAGTTGGCGGCGAGCTCTTCGTTCTTGTCGCAGGCAAAGTAGGCCTGAATGGCCTGGTCTCGGTCGAAGCCGAGGCGGCACAACTGCTGTTGTGTTAGTGACCTTGTCAGGAGTTCAATTTGTATGATTCTTACCCTCTCGATAGCATCGCGCTCCTCCTCAGTGACAGAAATAGCCTGGGCACCAGGAGGCAGGGGAACATCGTCATCTGCATCCTCGCCAAGGAGCTGGAGGAACTGATCGGGATTCGAGGCAATGAGCTCAGCCAGCTGAGGGTTGCCAGCACCAAGCTGCTGCAGGATGGGTTCGAGCATCTGCGGTTGTTGCTGAACAACCTGGCGGAGCTGCTGGAACTGGGCGTTATGTCGCAGGAAGTCGAGGTTACCCAAGTCACCACCCTGACCAGCAGCAGCCGCAGCAGCAGCCGCCGCGGCGGCTTGGTTGCCACCGCTTCCTCCCCGACCGGAACCGCCTCGCTGAGCAGCGAGATCGAACAAGTTGACACCACCCTCATCACCACCATGAGCAGCGGGTTGAGCGGCGGGGGCCTGTCCTCCAGAGGCAGCATGGTGCTGCTGCTGTTGCTGTTGCTGCTGTTCTTGCCGGATATTTTCGGGAATTCCCTAAAATCGAGTTAGTGACCGCGGCTTGTGAAAATGCGGGGTGGTGAAACCAACGGTCAGAAGATATTCGACAGCACGGTCAGGGTTGTTGAAGGCAGCGCGCATGGCGGCCTCGATCTGGCTCCTCTCAAAACCCATGGCCTCCATGTTGGCAATGGCCTCGGCACGCTGAGCGCCCATGGCAAGGCCCGAGGGCTCATTTGAAGGAGCGCCGGATCCGGCTTCGACAGAGCGCTGAGGAGTGGGAGTCGCAGGCACAGCAGCCTGATGCGATGTGGACTGGACAGGGGCGGCGGGAGCGGCTGGAGTGTTGGCGATGGGCTGGGCGGGAGTCGCAGGAGGAGCACTGGATTCGGCAGCGGGAGCAGCGGGCTTGGGCTTGGGCTATCGCACGAGGTGTCAGTCAGTCTCAGACCGGGGTGGCAGAGAGTCTGTGTGTTGCAAACCTTGTTCACCATGCACACAACAAAACCCTTCTCCTCGATGTTGTAGGAGGCGACGGTTTCCTCATCCTTGAGGATCTTGCCTTTTGTCGAGGTTAGTGGAGGTTGTTGTGCCGTGGGGGTCCATGTAAATACCCGAGTAGATGAGCTTCTGTAGCTTGGGGTCCCAGCCCTTCTCAGCCGAAATCTTTTCCTTGACGGCAGAGATCTGACAAAGTGTTTGTTAGTCGACTGGAGGTCCAGTTTGCGCGGCCGCGATGAGCGATGGGTGATGGGCGTAAGTAAACGCGGGGTGGGCGTACCAGCTCGGTTGGTTCAACGTCAAGCGTGAACTTTTGCTGCTTGAGATCCTACGAAGCACAGTTTGGTCAGCTATTTCCCGGCAGGTGATTGTAGAGCAGATCCAGATCTAGCAGCGACGGATGGGTTTGAGGCAGCGACTGCGGCGCGAGTGTCGGCGACGTACTTTGAAAGTGACCTTCATGATGGGCGAAAGAGTCTGCAGCTGTTGGATGAGGTGGGGAGGTGGGAGGCGAGAGGCGAATAGCGACGCTGGAATCGGAGCAGCTCTACCTCGTCTGTTGCGGGCTCAGCGGGGGGAAATGGAGGGAGCGCAAGCTGTCGCGGCGTAGGAGTGTCCAGATGAGGTGTCGAGAAAGGTTTGAGGATCGAGGGAGAGCGAAGAAGAACAAGATCGGTCGGGCGCGTGGAGAAGTAAAAAGAAGAAGATGGGAGGACGAGGGAAGCTAGGTTTGGTTTGGTAGGCAGGTAGGTCAGTTGCAGGCGTTGACGTTGATGTAGCCAGTGGCAGTGGTCAGCGTTCAGCGTCTGCGGCGGGGAGTCCAGGTGGGGCTGAGCAATTGGAAGGCTCTCGCTGGTCTAGCCCTAAAAGGGTCTAGAATGACCGTGTTCCACCCCAGGCTTCCAGTGGCGGTGCGCGTCCAGACTGGACGATTCAATCCGTATGGACCTCTAGAGTACAGTAGCTACGCTGCTATCGTGGGCGGCTGCCTGTATTCCCCCACGGTATCCCACGGCATAGGTAATTGCATAGACCAGGTCAGGGTCATCAATTACATATTCCACCAGTTGACGTCCAGCCTCGTCTCTACTATTTGCAGTTGCTGATGTTCTGAATTACGCCCTCACTCATTGGCTGCTGTTCTTTGCCTACCTCTACCTACCTAAGCATGTACCTACTCCATAAATCTCGCTCAGCCGCATCAGAACATCTGCAAGACATCAACAGATAAAAACTTTGTCTGTCCACGTGTATGCACTATGGAACACATAGCGCTGTTGTGACTTGCCCATCACAGCATCGCCGTGCAACGCGGAGAAAACCTTGATGAGACAGTTACCTGCATGCTCAATCTTGCACCACTGCCTTCATTGATGATGGACTCATCAAGTCAACATTTCCACGCTACCCAAGCTCAACCACTCACTCATACTAGAGCATCCCATGTCTAGCAGTAATGCCCACGAGTTGACTACCTAGGTTCCTCAAATCTTCAACCTAAATCTCTTACCTACCTATTTAGAAGATATTCTACTTACAATTCCTAAGATTACGGGGTCGAGTCTGCAGCCACCATTCATTCAAAGGAGCATTAAATTCCCTTTACTCAAACCCTTGGGTCTGATGTCTATATTCAAGCCCTTTCGTCTCACAAGTTCTATGGTTCTCAAAATTTTGCTATGAATTCCAACTCCGTTTGCCAATCATGACAAAGTTCGTGAAGGAGGTAATGACCTACCTATACAGGCACACTCAGCGATGGCACTCATCGATAGGATACCTACTCAAAGATATACAGCCAATCGCTCTCCTTGATTGTCAAGCCGCAGACGTTGAAGGCTTTTGGGTAAGGTTTAGGGGTATGGCCGACGAGCTGAATACGTAGAAACTGCCACACAGAGGAGATGAGGCCAAGGAGGATAGCTTTGTTCCCAAAGAAACGAGCTGACAAAGCCTATCCTAAAACCTAAAGCAAGAGGTTTGCATTAGGCGGTTGAGCAGTCAAGCAGATTGTCCCTCTAATGTACACTGTGATTATCGCAATTCCCTTCAGTGACACAAGAGAACTAAAACTCATCTCCCCAATAGAGCCAGCAGGTCACGTCTGCACAAGAGAAAACAGGCAAGTTGTTAAGTGGTGATGAAAGCTTGATTCAGCTATCTAGGTAGTTTCCGTCGTTCGTCGACTCGCGCCTCTGACGCGAAGACGGCCCTGTAATTCATGTATATAAACGCCTCGCTGTTTTTCCTTCCTTGGTATAATCCCAATCCCGCCCAACCAATCCACCAAGTTCTAGATGGACTCGAGCCTGGTTTACCATCTAAAAATTCTGCCCCCCAGTATAAAGAATAGACAAAGGAAAGATGGATTTAAGCAAATGCCAATCCATGTCATGGTCCGCCTGCTGATCCCTATATCGTCGCACACATATTCAATAGTCGTTAAACATTACCGTTACTTGCGGTAGTCGTCATCAATTCTTCTTCCCATCCTCTGCTTCTCCCTCACTATCGCTGTCCGGCCTGACCTTGCGGCTGTTGTATCCGGTCCAGCTTGACCGAGACCCAGCCCCCAACACCCATTCGGGGATTGGGGGGGTGATCGGTCGCTCTGATGAAGTTTGTGAGGATGTCTCCGCTTCTGTCTCCTCCCGGATGCTAGCTTGCTCATCCCGCAGCTTCCGCGAATCCATACTGTCCCGGTGGCTAAGCGGACTTGGCACCACCGGGTTGCTAACGGCGCGCATCTGGTTCAATGATCGAAGGCTTTGGCGATGCGTGATGACCTGTCCAGCGTTGGGAGAGGCCACGACGACCGTTCCAGGGGTGGCAATCGGGGGTGGCGTGGGAGAGTCGGATCTGAAGAGTGGGTGGATATGGAGCTCACTCATTGAGGGTTGAGGGCTCAGGTTTGGTTCCCGTCTAGATGGCACGGGGCTGTAACTGCGGCTTCGAGTCCGGATCCTTGGGGGCTCGAAGGGCATTTCGTGGTTAGGGCTAGGCGTCCTGCTTGCGGTTGGGCTGCCGGGAATCGTCTCGAGGAAGTGGCCCTTGGTATGTGGAGGAGGGGTTGTTGCTTCCATCACTACTTGACGGTTCTGGGTGTCAACAGATGATGTGTCCCAGGTGTCGAAGGCATCCTCGCTGGATCGGTGGGCATGTGATTCGACTGAAAGGGGTCGTCGAGTCTCCGTTGTAATGAGCTGCGTCTTGGAAGTCACAGGTCGGATCGCGTTAGAGAGTTGAACCTTGATGGAAGTGATGGTTCCAGCCCTGGAGCGTCCACCGATAGATGGAGGGGGTGTTCGAGAGTCCATCGAATTCATCATCCGAGGAGCATGATCCGGGTCTGGGGTCTGGCTGTATCGAAGAGACTTTACAGACGACTTGGCACGGAAGGCAGCTGACTGACGGTCCTCTTCAAGTGTGTGAAGAGAGAGGGCCTTTTGGTCAGAGTGCCGCACGAGGTAGAAGTGAACAGAAAGAAATCCGGCTTGGAGAGCAAACCCAATACCGAGAGCGACGGAGAGGCCGACAAGAAAGTTTTCTTTGTTCGCCCTAAGTAGTCTCTCGCTCTTGTCGAGTGTCGATTTGCTTAGTTGAATGAGAGTAGCCACTGTTGCAACAGTGGCAAAGAGGATGGCCAGGAGGCACGCGCCGTAGTCGACGCCGAGGCATTTGATTGACCAGTATCGAAATGAAGCTGAAGCGTATGATGAAAGAAACCAGCCGAGAGCAACGAGGACAATAGCCTCGAGGGCGACCGAGACCTGCGAGAGGGTCCGACCACTTGATTCCCCAGGAATGTGAAGGGTGAGGACAATAAGGACACCCATGATGGCCACTGTAGAAAGCAAGGCCAGGGAGCCCAATGCGAGAGAAATGGAGCGACGCATTGTTTCTGGTGAGTGCAGGAAAGGGGAGTGTTTGTTGGGTTGACTTGCAAAGCCCGAAGTCGAGGCAGTTCAGAGGCGAACCTCGCACTTGACTATCGCCAGTTCTCAGAACTGAATGAATAGGAGTTTCTGACCGTCTTGAATGTTTTTTGAAGATTGTTTGGTAGATGAATGCTGCATAATCTGGCTTAAGCCAGCTTTGTTGATGACTCCCGGGCAGCAAACTCAAATGCAAGGTTGTGATTCGAAGCGAGGGTGACGATGCTGCGGGTAGAAGTCAAAGAGATTCGAGTACGCGTTTCGGTGTTGTAGTAGTCGTATTCAGGCAGCTCGAATCTTTCAACGATGGCTGGTTTTCGATGTTGTTCCTTCGCCGGGGCAGGTTATAGCCACGATGGTATAAGTCGAAATCCAAGCAAGCACCAAGCCAACTCTAGTTTGGCTAACGAACGGAAGAGATATAAAGCGAATGTAAGGCTCTGGAGTAAGAAGACCAAGGAGGTTGGTATTCTTGATAGCGAGGGACGCAGAGCCAGGAAAGTGAAGCAAGACAACCAGGCTTCAAAGTGAGGTAAGGGTACAGGATATGGGAACGAACGGAATAAAGAACTGAACGAGGGGAAAAGAGACAGGAAGAAGGGACACAGGCAGAGGCGAGGACTAAAAGTAAAACGAACTTGTGGATGCGGACGTCGATGTGGGAGGTGTGTGCGAAGACGGGATGGAGCCGTCTAAGTCAACGTCCAAGCACACTAGCACCAGCCAGAGTGAGAGCAAGCATGGTTGTACCAACACCAACAACAGGCCGCCAAAAGGTACATGCCATACCGAAAAAGCACACGATGGGGGACTGAAAAAAGCAAGCGGCGGGATCCTGGCGTGCGTGGTCTGGGTAGTGCTGTGCTGTGTTGCGTGTCTCTGACCGGGCTGGTCCAGGCTAGGCCGGGGTCTACAACCCCCGTCAACTCTCTTGCAACTCTCACACACAGCACAGAGCGCAAGTATCGCACAGCTTCGTTTCCCAGGCCTGCCTGGCGTGCGCCTGAGGGAGGTGAGGGGCTTGACAGGGGTCCCCTTCCCCTCCCGATCTCCGAAGGGGGTGCGAGGGTGTGGCAGAGGCTTGCTGGCTGGCTGACTTGTTGCTGATGCAAGTCATGACAGAAAACCAGCCTGCTTTTGGTGCTTCTTGTCGTTTCTTTTCTCTGCCATCCATCTCAAAGCTGGCTGGGTCTGAGCCTCTTGTAGTGTTGGTCCCTCTGATGGACCCAGTGGGGAAGGGGGCGTGGGTGGGTAAACGGCCCTGGGTTGGATGGCTTGGAGTATTGACTGTGTCAGAGATAAGTTGAAGGTCGAGATGAATTGTAATTGAACTCATAGAAGAATGAGCAGATGTTGAATGCCGTGACTCGTTGCGAGAATCAGTTGCATGCATCGAGAGTATTGCATCCTGAGCTGAGGACCTTCGAACCATGCTCTGCCAATGTTTCCCTCACATGGATCGTAACGGGCAAACAGCAAAAGCCGGTAACGGTTCCCCAAACTCAAACTGCCGAACGGGCAATGATCACCACCCAGACCAGCTTGAGATGAAAAATCTTGCAAGCCCTATCTCCATTGCTAGAGCACGAGAGGCATAGCAAGGCCGACAAAGTCTCTGGGTTCCCCGCCGCCCTGGGTACGCCATGCTGAGTCGGGCATTTCGTGGTGCGCCATCAAGAGCCGAGGAGTCCTCTTTTCATCTCATTGCTGACGACATCATTGGGTGTGTGCCAGAGCTGGCCATCGGGTACCTTGCCCTAGCACCTTTGGCGTTAGATCCCCTCGATCCAATTCTGGCAATTTTTTTCTGAGTTGTGAGACGGCGGCGTCGGGGCTGCACGGGGCCATGAACCGTTGAGTTTAGGACTCGGCTCTTTGTTGACATGACGTTGCATCGCGACACGCAAAGGGCAAGTTGCAAGTAAATAGCAACGGCGCCATTCGCGTGTCGAGATTTTGGACAAGGCGAGGTTGGTGAGTATCGTCACCATTTCTTCATCATGGTTAAGGAAGCGAAGCGACGCGACCCTCCCTCTTTGCATCGAGACTTTGGGGAATCTCTCCGAAGACAGGGGGAGGCTGATCAGAGGCGATGCTGCTGATTGGAGCGCGGTGGGCGGACCAAACGACGTCACTTCCATTCACTTGTTGATGCTCAACTCAACTGCAGTCTGCGGGCGGGTTAAGGGATTCCCCGGTCGAGGAAGAATCCTCTCGAGGCAAGGCAGATGAATGATTAGATGAGATTGGCTGTCCAAGCAGAAAATGAAGGGTGAACAAAGACTGGCTGGCTGAATAATCCCAAGTCACCAACGGATCCTTGCTTTGGAAAGAATCGTGGAAGGAATTACCACCAGGATCAACTGCCTGGTTCCTTGAACAGTGGGGCAGGCACAACGGGAGTTTCAATTTCTTGGAAGGCACAAAGCACAAGGCACAGTCAGTCACCCATGCCCTTGCCCCGACTGTTTCAAGTTTTTTTTCTCTCTGCCTCCTCCTCTCATGCTCCCATGGATGGATGCAAGTTTTGAGGGGACACCCCGGGACACGTCCATTTCATTCCCCGGAAGCAAAATGTGGCATCCAAAGCGTGTTCCCTCCCAATGAGAGGACGCGATGGTACCGAGCACCACCGAGGGCGGCCGAGAAGGAAAGGGCAGTGCACTTGACGCCGTCCTACACAAGGTTGCTCGCAGTAGGGCTAGCCCATGGAGCGAAAACGTGCCCTCGAAAGTTTCTCTGGCAGCGAGCTCGCGCGTGGGAGGATGCTGTAAGCAAGCTGGCTGATGCACTACAATCCTGTCAGCCAGAGGCGAAATGACGCTCTGCTGAGACACACAAAGGGAAAAGAAATGAGTGCCTACAGGTACTCACAAAGACGGTCAACACGGACCCTTCTTGTCTCTCGGAGCGTCCTTCAGCGCCATCATCTCGCAAACAACCGCCATGATCAAGAGACGGACCTGACAAGACAGCGCCAACTCGGCCTCGTCCCTTGCCTCTTCTAGCTCAGGTCGCGTCTCGAGACCATCATGGCCCTGTCTCATCATGGCTGGCCAGCCCCAAAGTCTCTCCCCTCCCCCCGGTTCCTCTTCCCATGTGCGGGACATGCTGGACGGGACGCCATGTTTCAACCGTCCCGAGGTCTTGTCCTGGCCGCTTTTGACTCTGTCCTCGCTTTAACTTCAGGTTCGCTTCAAGCGTTCCCCTCTCTCCAGCCTCTTTTTGTCGCCGTTGATACCACAAACGCATACGCTTCAAAGTCAATTCATCTCAGCTGCTGCAACTTTTGCTCAAAGTTAAGACCGAAGTCAAGCTCCAAACCGCATCGAGCCATGCTTCAGCGCTGACGACGTTGTAATGCCCCACCCTGAATTCTCCGGCCTGCCGTGCTACGTCCAACTCTTCTGCTCCTACAGCCTCATTTCGTCCCCGGCGGCCCCAGTGTGCGAAGCATCGGGCACTAAATTCCATCTCAATCCCCGGCCTCGCCGAGTCTTTGCTATGGTCAGTTGCAAGTGTTGGTCCTGCCATCAGGCTGGATAATTCCAAGTTTCTCTTGGTTTTCATCCAACATGTCAGGCTCGTCACCCACTTGGTGGAGCGGTCAACTCCCAAGTGACGTGCTCACGAAACGAAAGAGAGGACCCTTGCGACTCCGACTGTTCCTGGGCCTGCAGGTGGAAGGGGAGGGAAATCCTGCAAGTAGGGCCATCCCAGTCGCGGCATTTCCGGGGAGATCTCGACAGGGTGCCGATGCTGTGCCTGATTGGCGACAGGGCACTGGTCTGTTTCTTTTATGAACGAGGCACCCTCTCGGATTTGATGCGCTGCTCGCGCTGAGTGGGTTATGCTGCGAACCTATGACCGTGGTTCGCGACGGTTACACCCAGGCCAATGTCTCGCATGCCAGGTTCTCGCCGGCTTGATCAGAGACATTGACTGAGATTCTGGGGAAGAAGAGCTCATGGACTGGCTTGACTCGACTGGATGCTCAAGCCAGCCCCGCATCGCATCACATCGGGAGTTTGCTAATAATAGGGTGTGTGTGGAAATCGACACGTCGCACACTCACACATCTCACGCCATGGTGTTGCCTCGATGGACGTCCGTACGTATCGGAATACGGGGCCGCAGATAGCATCAAGAGGTGGTGTTTCTCTCCCCTTGACTAACTAGCCAACCTCATGGCCAGTGCAGTGAGTAGTTCGCTAAGGCATCATGTACCTCCGCTCATCCTTCGAACCACGCTCATCGCCAATCACCCAGCGGGATCCCCGCATATCGCTCCAAGGATTTCCCTCTTGTCCTGTTCACTGTCGTTGTTGGTATCTGCTGCGCCTTAACAGCTGTCAAATACGAAGTCGGCTCCGATGGTCTAAAGTCTCGTGTTGGTGACGAACTCTGCCGTGTTGGCTGGCTGAGAGCCACTTAGCTCGCCTTATCGAGTGAAGATGCCTCAGCTTCAGGTCCTTCATGCCCAATTTGGCCGAGATGGGTGTCTCAGGTCCTTGGATATTCTGGGTGTACAAAAATACCCCGCCCACCGAATCTTGATGTACGGAGCAATTCTACGGATCGAGGTGGTTTTGTTTCTATTGTCGTAGTCTCTCGTGTTTCCCCGCGCCGGGATGATGCTGCAGAGTGTTCATCATCGGGCAGGCATCACAACGGTCTTCAGTTTCCTTCAACTCCACTCTCTGAAGGGTTCAGCCATCCACGAGCTCCCGCCTGGACCGCCCGGATGCCGGTGGTTAATTGAGAGGCCGCAGGATCAACGGTGAGCTTCGCCAGCGTCTCCTTGCCTTGATACATTGGCAGCATGTTGCACCCGTTGAAACGACGTCATTGTAAACCGAGAGCAATCAATCTCTATATTGCACATGATCCTTCCCGCCTGTCGTGCACGGTTGGTTGCCGATGTCGTCGGTTGTCTTTCCGGGCTTGAGATATTAGCTAGTTGGGGTTCGTTGATAGCTGCGAAGTGAGTGATGATAGATCTAAACTTGGTCTGTTGTTAGCTCAATCGCTCTAGCTTCCTATGGACGATCACGATGATCGATCTTTAAATAGCTAACCCTGATACAGTCCACTCAACAGAGCCCTTCCACGCGTACATCCTCTCCTTGTAGCACCCAACAGGTGCGAAATTTCAGCCCAGCTGAGAGAGAACATGAGCTTTGGGGGCCAGCATCCGAAATTACTTGCTTAGCACATTCGCCGTTGAGGCTCTGGATACTTCTGCGGGCCTTTGAACGGACTATTTCTTAGAGGCAAGCAGGCAAGCAAGGAACTCCCAGACTGACAAAGCAAAGCTTATTGTTGTGGAAATTACATTGATGTTGGATAACCCCACTCAGTCTTGAGGGTGTGCATAGACAATGGCAATATTCACCAAGAAGCTAAAGCCATTGTCTAGAGTTGATGTTTATGTTGACGTTTTTTATTTGTTTTGTTTACTTACTTCTACATCGGCTCAAGCTCTGGTCAGCCAAAGCGGGGGAGCTTAGAGACAATGACCCAGATCCCATTGTTGGGGAACCACGATTCTAGTGTGCATGACGTGAATTTCGCTTCTGCATGGCCGCATGGCCCATCGACGCCGTTCCTCGATAGTTCTCAACGGTGGTCTCTAAGCTAAGAGGCTGAGCCGCTAGGATCTGACTGCTCAAGTCGATGACATGTCGCGGGCTCCATCTCAGTTTGTAGGAAATGAAGGTGAGCAAACCTCATGCACACGCCTCGATCGAGGTCTCAGAGGCTGAGACCAGTTGTTCATTTCGTACTTAGTTGATCGACGGCGTGCATTTGATCGTCACCTTACCCACAAGACACGCACGCATTTGATAGATGATGCCTCAGAGATTTCACATGTTCCCCTTAGCGAGATACCAAGCCCACAGCTCAGAAATCAAAGCTTCATACCCTGAACCGCAGGTTGGACAATCTAGTGGAGTACGCCAACGTCAAGCCGCTGCAGTGCATCAGACTTTTACTCCGTCCTTCCCGTTACATTGAGCGGGAAAAGAAAGAACATGCGGCTAAGAGAAACCGCCTTTTTTGTCGTAGTTGTGCCAACTGTCTGACTGTTTACTTTGGCGTTTTTTTCTCCGCTGAAGGAAAACAATCGTGAGCAGTGAGACATGATTCAACTCACAAGGCAATAAACTGTAGACAAGACGATAGTAAACTCGACAGTAGGAACCAGGAAACAGGAAAACAATAGAATATGCCATAATAGACTTATCGCTGTCATGACAACTCCCTTGACAACTCCTCAACCGCTGACTGTGCGTGCAGCACTAGATCAACTGCCACAACCCAGACGACAGCTAACAGCTGCAACTTCTATTTGACAATTGAGTCCTCTGAAACATTGTCTCGCGGAGGTTGGACTATCGGTTGGGCTAGATCTGGACCAGGGTTGATAAGCCGCTCTGAGCCCGTGTCTTGGTTTAAACCCATGTCTCAGTGTCATTTCCGACAATTGTCGCCTATTCGCGGGGCACGTGGGTTAAGGGGATAGGTCGCAAGTTTCTGATCGATTGATAAGAGGTCTTTTAGATAGATGATAGGTTTTGAAGAAACAGATAATTGCTGTGCCCCTTTTGTCGGCATGCTCCTTTGGTTCAGTTCAATCTCTGGTGCAGTATTCGCTTGCCTCCCACAGACGGCAGCCCACTAAACACGATAGCCTGCCGTCTTTGTGTTCAGTGTAAATGATTGTCGTATACAAATCACATCTCCCGACTCTCCAGCGCTTCATCCCGAGACTCAGTGCCCAGAATCCCTGCACCTTGGAGTGCAAGTAACAACTCCGGGTGATACCAGCAGCGTCGCATTGGCCAAATGGCAATATCACGACCTATACTAAAAGCTAAACAAGGAAAATATCAAGAAGAAAGAACCCTGAAACCCCTCAGGAGTAACTGTCCATCGCAGACGTTGTACCCAGGGACCACCTGAAACCCAGCACATACTCACCGCGTGATATAGGGGTCCGGTCTGGCGCTACTGGGCAATTCATCAGAGACAACCCCGGGAAGACTAGAGTATTCCATATTACTCTAGAAGACGCATTGGTAAAAATAGGGTTGCGTCCGAGAACAGTTCATCTTTAAATCCTTGTCTGGCTGTGGCAGATAAATGTCGAACAACGAAATGTAGAGTATATATGATCAATTGACCGGGGAAAACATCGAGACGGTTCCTTGCACAGTCATATGCCGTGACTTTCTTCGGATCACGTAGTTCTCGGGTTGGAGTCTCGAGTCAGGTCATGATTTCGTTCGACAGAGATGCCGGTTGCTACGTGCAGGGTTTGTGACTAGTATCATCTATAGCTTCTCTTTATATATCCTACCTAAAAATGCCCTGCCTGAAACTATCATAATATGGACTATAGTGCCCGGACCGATACAACTCTTGCCAAGTTGGATTATTTACACATTGTCCAGAGTAGCACTCTCCGTGGGAACGTTTACCACCGTCTCTTAATACCCAAATCTTAAGAGGCATTTGTTATTCAAAACAATTGTTCTACGTGATTGCATCTGGAAGTAACCCCGCTAAGGGCGCAGAGCATGCAAATCCATCTTGTGCAATATGCGACATAGCACATTCACACCTCGCGAGAATTTGGTAGACACAACAATCAGAAGAGACAAAGAACATGTGAATTCTTCAAAAGAATCATTGAGCAGAGTCGACTAAAACAGATAGAAAAACCGTCATGTAGTTTAATTGTTTGTCTCAGATCCATCTCAAAGCCCGGTGGCTGGGGCACTAACAAGTTGTTGACATCATTGACTCTGCAATTGTCAAAACCAACACTACGAGATCTCAACAAGACTTGACTCCTACTTTAACTCAGAAATAGAAACAGTGAAGTTCACTATGGGGAAGCCCCGCGTTATTTATTGGTTCCGCACCGATTTGCGGCTGCACGATTCACCAGCTCTCAAGGCCGCCCTTGACCTCGACCCGGCTGTGCTCTGGCCCATCTTCACGTGGGATCCTCATTATGTCTATCGAGCGCGTGGAGGTCTTAATCGATGGCAGTTTCTGTGGGTAATGAGGAGATCTCTTTGTATTGAACTTATTGGCTAACTCAATGTAGACTTGACTGCCAGAATGACCTCTCCAAGTCCATCACCAAGTTGAACCCCAAGTCAAAGCTCTTTCTCCTCAGAGAAGCTCCGCAAACCCTCTTCCCAAAGCTCTTCAAAGCCTGGAAAGTCACTCATCTCGTCTTTGAAAAAGACACCGACAGCTATGCTCGTGAGCGGGACGATGTTGTCACACGAGCTGCCAAGGAGGCAGGCGTCGAGGTCATCGTCCGCTCAGGAAGAACGCTCTGGGATAGTGACCAAATTGTCGAGAAGCACGGCGGCAAGCCCACAATGTCAATCACCCAGCTTCAGCAGGCTGGTGCTAGGCTCGGCGAGGTTCGTAAGCCGATACCTGCTCCAAAACATCTTCCGGATCCTGGAGAGATGCCTGTCGACTTTGAGCAAGAAGAACCCAAGACAAAACCAGATTTCAATTCAAAGCAAAGGACAGAAAAGGATCAGACATATACCAAGATAGCTGGTCCAAACGATGACTTTGCTATCGAGACCATGGAAGAGCTAGGTTTTCCATCAGCAACGACTCCCCACAGAGGAGGTGAAACTCTTGCTCTCGAGGCACTCGACAAGATCATTGCCGACAAGAAATACACAGCCAAATTCGAGAAGCCAAAGACAAGCCCGGCCCAGTTTGGGCCGCAGTCTACAACTCTTCTATCGCCCTTCTTGCACTTTGGAGCACTCTCTGTGCGTGAGTTCTACTGGCGTGTCCAAGAAGTTGTCGACGCTTACGGAAAGGGGGCTTCATCACCGCCAGAGAGTCTCATCGGTCAGCTTCTTTTTAGAGATATGTACTTTGCGGCTCAGGCAGCCCTGGGGGATGTCTTTATGCAGACTGTCAAGAATCCGTATTGTCGTTTCATCCCCTGGCATCTTCCATCCAAGAGGGATACGAAAACTGGCCTTGTCACTGGAGAGTACCACGTCGACTCTGAAGAGGCAGATATCTGGCTCAAGAGGTGGAAAACGGGCATGACGGGTTTCCCTTGGATCGATGCACTCATGAGGCAACTGAAGGAAGAGGGTTGGATTCATCACCTTGGGCGTCACGCCGTGGCGTGCTTCCTCACAAGAGGCGGATGCTACATTGACTGGGAGCGCGGCTGCGAGGTTTTCGAAGAGTGGTTGATCGATCATGAACCTGCTTGCAACGCTGGAAACTGGCAGTGGCTGTCCTGTACAGCCTTCTTCTCTCAGTACTTTCGCTGCTACAGTCCCGTCTCGTTTGGCCAGAAATGGGACAAGCAGGGCGAGTTTATCCGACGTTATGTGCCTGAACTGAAGAACATGGACGCCAAGTACATCTACGAACCGTGGAAAGCTCCTCTGCCTGATCAGAAGAAGGCGGGCGTTCGTGTCAAGGGAGATGGCCTGAACGATGTTCAAGAGGGCACATATCCCAAACCAATGTTTGACTTTTCAAAGAGACGAGATGCGTGTCTTGCTGCCATGAAGACGGCATACAAAGTTGGACTTCACGGGAACGACGAAAAGGTTCTGGATGGGACTTGGAGGGAGCTGTTCCCTGATGGTGATGGTGGGGAGATCCAGGGCGAGATTGAGAGCGATGATGGTGAGCACGCTGATCGAGGAGATGACGAAGGTGATAGAGAACAGAATGAAGCGAAAGAGGAAGGGGAGGGTACAGCTTCTTTTGAGAACCAAGACGGCGAGACTGCGAGTAAACGAAGTGGGAGAAGACACAGTACTGAGAAGGTTGCAAAGAAGCGAAAGACGTGAGTGCGAGGCTTTATTCCATAGCCCGTATCTAGATGCAGTTTGCAGCCAGATTATAGTGTACAATGCCAGAGCCGTACAGTGACCTCGTCATATCTTTTCCCTCTCATCCGCCAGACGAGACCACTCCATCGCCCAGAGATTATGCACCTTCTTGGCCTCCTTATCCGTCTCTCTCGCCTCCTTCTCAAACTCAATCTCCGAGAGCTGTCGGAACATTTCAAGACGTCCATTGATTCCAGCCGTGTAAAGGTATTGCTCCATCTTGTCGGGATCGCTCGATCGAAACATTTGAGCAAGCTCGACGGCGGCCTCTCCAGAGCCAGCTCCCTCAATTCCCTCGAGCACCTCCTTCGCCTCGGCAGTCTTTCCGAGCTTGAGATATGATCTCCCGAGGCACAGCTGGCAGTGATACTTCCACTCAAACTCGGTGCCCTCTGGGCTGAGGGCGCGCTGCAGCATCTTTACAGCGGCGTCGTACATGCCCAGTCTGTAGAGCCTCTCACCTTCGGCTGTGAGGGCGTCTCTGTCCTTCCCTTCTTGAACAATCTGCTTGAAGCGGGTCTCAATGTTCCTATACTGCGACGCTTTGCCCCAGACACCGCTCCCGATGAGCTCCCTCGCCAGGGAGATGGTTGACGGCCTATAACCCATGTTCGACGCGGCTGTCCACAAGGCTCCAGCAAATAGCTGAGATTGCTTAGATGCCAGTCTTAAGATACAGGCTAGTTCGTGAAGAACATGCGCTGGTACATCATACCCTAAATACAACTTGTTAGTTCATCCATAGGGCTCGATCAATATGGGATGTTTACCTTTTGACAACTTGACATTCCAGGGAGATGCCCCCTCCTTGATGGCATCTTGGAACAGCAAAGCGACCTTGTGGTATCCTTCTGGGGACAAGGTGTTAAAGGTCCCCTCCGTCATATCAATGATTGCCTTGATGTCCCCGGGTGTGACGCCTGAAATGTCAAACAACTCCGAGTTGGACGGTCTAGCTGCTGGTGCTCTTGGCGCTCGCGGTGCTCGTGGTGCTTGTTGCGTGGCATACGAATGTGCCTGAAATAGTGCGATACTGGGAGATTGACTGCTACCAACAGCTTTCAACCCGCAAGGTTGCATTGTGGGCAGAGGTTTCGAGGTAGAGCGCAGCAACTGTGAGCAGAGCCGGCGGGCTCTGAAGTGACGAGACATGGCTGTTGATTAGTACCGACTATCTCTGGATTGCAATTTCCAGAGTAAAATCCCTCAGGACTTGTCAATTGCCAATTGCTCAACTCGGGAGTGAGGTTGTCAAGTTGCATGAGGTTCGGTCGCACACCAGCCACAATCCCATCAGCCACATGTGAGTGGACCAATCACGTCCCGCGGAGCCACAAGGTGAGCAGAGCACACCGAAAAACCAACCTCATTCTGAATTTTTCGAGCATCGAAAAGGGAAACTTGATACATGATTCACATCCAAACTCGACATCTTTTCTGGGCGAGGCGCTTAATTGCCACGCTTTACATTGAATAATCACTTGAAGGGGATCATTTCGTTTTCATTTTCGACGTCGCACAGAAATCAGAAGGGCGAATACTGAACTCTCCTCATCTCATCTCGTCGCATACATTCACCAGAGCGCTCACCAGCCAGCGACACCTGACAATGGCACCAGCAAAAACCCGCAAGAGAAAGTCCGACCAGAATCTCCCAGTCGAGACGCCAGTCGAATCTTCAGCATCAGACGACTCGAAGATTCAACACAAACTCCCCGTCAGGGTAAAGGATGGTGAATCTACTCAGAGCGCAAAGCCTACTTCGGTGCCGGCAAAGGGTACCATGATGGTCTTTGGGGATGACGACGATATTCCGGCGCCTGCGCCTTCAAAGCCCGCAGTGCAGGCCCCCATGGAGGAGGAGGAGTCTAGCGATGATGAGGCTCCCGAGGCTGTTTCTACAGCCAAGGTGGCATCTGATATCAAAAAGTCCAGCCAAGCGGCCCAGAAGGTTGCCCAAGAGTGAGTCCTGTCCTTAGCTGTCAGCCCAATTTCACATCAATTAACCTCTGTATAGACAAGCCGCAGCGCAGAAGCGAAAGCGCCGGGAAAGGGATACCCTCTTCAAGCAGCAAGCTGAAGAGCGCAAGAAACTAGAGGACGAGGCCAAGGCCGCCGAGGGCACCCCAGCTGAGCCCGCTGAATCTGCAGTTCAGAAGCGACAGCCAGCCAAGACACCCAACCTGCTTCCCGCAGAGTTCCTCACAGACTCGTCAAGCGAGGATGAGGGTGCCGATGATGACGATCAGGCTGTGGCACGGCCAAGGAAGCGTCGTGTCACCGCCGTGGAGAGGACCTTGGCGCGTCAGAACCGCGGACCCAAGGACGAGACGATCGGGTCGACGGTGTACCGCGTAGCTAAAAAGGTAGATGAGAGGATGGCGCCTAAGCTGCGCAAGCACGCCAGGAGTTCCAAGGAGCTGATGCTCAAGCGGAATCGGAGCGCCGCGAAGCCTTCTCGGTCTGGATTCTTGGTCAGGTAAAAAGGTCATGTGGGAGGGGTTCTTTTTGCATTGGCGTTGATGTTGTTTGCTATGTACACGGCCTAATATTGGATGGACTAGAATAGCATATGCAAGTTTGTTTTTCTGGTGACAGCTCGGCTGCAGTTATTCACTTCCCATGTTCCACAGGTGAGCGGTAGGCTGCGAGATGTTGGATGGACGTTGATTAGCGGTTGTTCATGCATAGTATCGTCAAACATTGTGATTGCCGGCAACATGACAGGTTTCCGGCTGGACTGACCACAGCAAACATGCACACGAATAGACGTGATCGACAAAACAATTAAATCATAATAGCCTTTGTGAAACCAGCACATTTCAAGCCTGAGTTAAGTTGTGTTCAGTTTGCTCCGGTTGAGGCTCATTGAATGTTGACTACCCTATACCAGCACTGACCAGTTACGCGGGATAGCAACAACACAACCCACCGCCTGGATCACGAGGAGATCCCTCAATCAGCATTGACATTGGTCTAGCTCACGGCAAGTTGCTTAATGCAAGAGATCCCGAGGGGCCAAGCTCGCCATTGCCGACGGCTATCACCCATCCATCCGTGGTTACGCAGGACGAAAAAACACGGATCCGCAGACTCTGACATTGCGATAGCTGCCCATATCCACATCCAGATGAGAAAATCGCCGCGTGTCTACCGAGATCATGTGGGGGCCTTTTTTTTCCTTGGTGAGCAACCGTCAAAGGACCGGCGTGTGTTTGGAGGCACGACGATGCGATAATCGTCACCGGAAAGTTTCGACGAACCGGAAGACTCCAGACCCGGCCCCGTCCATCTGAACCTGCAGCTGCTGCTTCACACACATCCAAGGAAGTAGAGCAGAGAAGAAGGATTCATCAATGAATGCAGTCATTATTCCCCGCGTCAAGAGGTGGATTTGCTGCTGTGGACTCTAGGGTTGTGACCCAATTGAGACGCTCGAGACAGGCTTCAACTGCCCTGATCCCTGGCTTCGTACTGCAGCATCAGTCCTTGTCAGGGGGTGGGAGGGATGAAACGGTTAGAGTCAGGAACATATCGAGTTTCCCAGCCTTGAATTTTGACAGCAACCATAGAGGTCAGTCAACTCTGACGGCAGAATGGCTGTGCTATGCCGGTTGGTAGTCCTAGGACCGGACGATCTGGGCGTCACATAGCTGCGCGCGGAACGCCGGGTCCTCGAGAAGACCGTAGCAGATGGGATGGGTCCGAATCAATAGTCCTCAAAGACCCCGGGACTGCCTATGTATAATAAGGCACATATATAGTCAGCTGCCAATCCAAACATGCGAGACGAAGAGGCGAGGAAACTGTGACATGGAATGACGAATCCCACCTCATCAAAGCCAACACCACACGAGGCAGGAAGTAGAATGCATAATGCTTCATGGCCTGCGTAGACATCATAAGCCAACCACTCTGCTCACACGGCCATGGAGTACATGTTATGAAACCTAGTTGATTGAAGACGGAATGATATCACCTGGAAAGCCTGTCCTTGATGCTTTCTGCATAAAATATGCTGATGCTTCGGGAGATCGACGCAGGCAATTTGGACAGAACGCCCTGACTCGCGTTTCGTACATCGAGCATCTGTACTTTGTCTGACCCGATTGTCATTGGCGATCAACCTGCATGCCGGGCACACACTTGAGCCACTTGAGACCAACAAATGTCTCGGGGACTCGGAAGTTGCTGAACTATTTTTGTTTCTGGAATAGCCGTTGAACAAAAAAAAAAAGAAGGAAAAAAAGGGAGGGCTGTCCTGGTCTGGGCAGCACAGCATTGGTGTGTCGATTAGCCACGTGGGATTAACGTGACAGCAGGTGTCAGTGGACGTGCGAGACACAGTTGACACATGCTACAAGACAAGAGGACCCTTTGCAATCAATGATTTCAAGCGGGTGCTTGAATGATTGTCGTTTATGTTGCGTGGTCTGTATCATGTGGCCTTGGTGAAAGATATCCATGAATCATTATCAAAAGCTGACTGCAGAGGCTCAGTACCGGCAGCGGAATCTCAGACCGGACAAAAAGCAACGGTAACAGAATACGATCGGGCAATTCATTCAGCTCTGTGGAGAGCCACACCGTTGACCACTCACTGGTGGCCTCCTGGTGCTGCCGGCCTTTGCTTGCCAAGGAACCCATGTGGACGGAGAAAGAGATCGTATCTTGCACGACGGCAAAAAGCAAAAGGCAGCTGTGAGTTGGCTCGGAGCAAATAGTGCTTCCTTGAGACCTGGGCAGGCTCAAGAGCGAGCCCGATGCTGTATCCCTTTGGTCCATGATTCGCCTTGGACTGCGAAGCGGGCTGAGGCGGGGCGCCATCTTGATGATCCCCGAGCTAACTTGCATGAGTCCGCCAGACTTGGGGCCTTGGAAGCCACGCGCGAGTTGCTGCAGGCCCTTTTCTGCGCGCCAAAGGTCCGTGCCATTCTCCAAAGTCAAGGTCAAGTCAAGCCACGGGGGATCGGTTGGTGTAGGCGTGGAGAGGCGAATTTTACCATCACCAACTTGACGGGTTGCGTGGCGCCAGACTTTGAGTGAGCTTGGGGAGCTGAACCCCGGAAATCTTCTCGAAAGAGGCAAGAAAGGGGCACTGGCGAAAAGGGCCCTGCGAGCACTGTAAATCCGACATGACAGCCCCCCCTCCACAAGACATATGTCATCGCCGGCAAGAGTCCCATCTTGTGGATGATGTGATCTCCCACAGGCGAGCCGTCTTGTCATGACAGGCAAAGTCCACCGTAATAATAACGGCGGGTATCATTCATGCTAGATGATGAGCTAGCATGGGATACCCAGCTTGAAAGCCCTGTTGCTATCGCTCATGGGAGACGTCTCCGCCTGCGCGCTCGGACGGACGTCTGGATAACCTTGCTCGACGCCCCAGCAACCCCTCGTGTCTGTAAAAGTACGGTACAGGGCGACGAGCTGGTCGACAACGTGGATGACTAGTGAGTGAGAGCGGCAGTCGAACGAGATCACCGGTACCTGGTCTATGTAGATGGTGCTGGACCTCGTCCTCCGAGATAAGATGAGGTCTATGGATGGATGGAGGGATGGATGACTTCAACTGAGGCGAGGGAGGATTCCAGGGGTCCTGACTGCATACAACAAGCTCCTTCGTACTTCAGTATGCAAGTGTGTCTGTGTGTCAGTTGTCGCCCCATCGGCTCGCCCCGTCTGACCTCGTCGTCTGGCAGAGACACTGGGCAAGCTCTTCATGCAGTGGATGTCGTCTGGCGTCTCGTGGAAGGGCGATATCCACAGAAGATTCGCTGGAACAACTGAAGAAGGACGCTAGGCCAGATGACCGTATGCAAGCCAGCAGCTGGAATGACGCTTCCGTTCCGTTCTCGAGCCCTTCTAGGCTTGACCTCTGCACACCATCAGATGCATTTGGATGCACTGTGTGTGGTAGACAAACACACACAAACAAGGTCGCTTATTTGTTCTGCCGCCTCGCGTGTAGGTAACTCGCCAAGCGCTGTTAGCGAAGTATGCGCAGCAGAGTAAAAACGAGAGCCGAGAGTGAGAGTGTTCATCTGTGCCGTAATCGCGCCTCGAGCTTGACAGTTGCATTGCAGCAGGAGCCGTGAACTCAACCTCACGACACTCCCCAAGAAGGTTATGCTAGCGAAAGGAGCCAACCTGCAATTCATTTCCGATGAGGGATTCTGCTCCTGGGGTTTCCAGGGCTAGATCGAATCAGGATTGGAAGGGAGGTACCAAGAACCGCAGAAGTCTCCCCTGGACTGGAACCTGAAGCCCTGGAAGGGAAGGGTTCCGTGTTGCGCCACATGCCCTTTTGGGGATAGTCTCCCGTTTCGGTCTGGTCCAATGTCACGGTAGGTGGTATCCGTTCCTTCATCTTGTCTTGCTTGACTTGCTTGACTGATGGAGGCTTGGACAGCGGCATTCTTTCAGCCCGGTTTCGACCTTTCATCGCTACTTTGGGCATCTTTGTGGTGGAAACAACAATCAGTTTCGAGTCTTGCAGCTCTCTTTGCCACTCTGATCTTCTCGAATGGTCCGGCGTTGTCAGTATCACAAGAGAGCAATGACCACGCAAATGCTGTCTTGTTGCAGGTCACGGCCACTGGCTCAAGGATAGCTCATCCCAACACGGATGGATGCCGGGGAGACTACCCGGCCAATCGCCTCTTTTGTCCACTTCAACTCTCTTGTCATGTACCCTGACCAAGGGAAGGGCGACAAGGGGGCCACGGGGCGCTATCGATGGCAGTGGTGGACGTGGGACGACGCCGTCTGTTTAACGATGCTCTTAACACGCGCGCTATATGGCCATTTGCCATGCTACAACCGCGGCGAACGCGAGGCGACATGTTTTTGAGGACAAGCCCGGCCAGAGGCTTGTCGCCCTCTGTGCTACGTTTGCGGCAGACCATGCCGTCATGTAACCGCTTTAGTGGGCGTTGGAGTCTTGGTCTAAACCAACATGGCTTTCCGGGCGCCGTTGAGGGTGGTTGCCGACCGTTGACAGAGGCGGCCCCTTGTCTTAGAGCGCCGTCTTAAGGTGCCTGCTTGTATGGGTGCTTGAGACTTTTCGGTTTCAGAACAGAAACAAATCCGGCACCAAGAAACAAGCAACCCCTGAAATCCTCTCAGGCTTGTCTCATCTCGTCCACCTTTGCCTGAGAGGAATCTGTCTCGGCAACAGGTAAGTGTTTGACCGCTTTTCTTCGCCCCATTGTGGAAGCTGTCGTCTTATCGCTTGTCGCCGTGGTGGCCACCTGGTGGACAATCCTATCAGCAAGTGCTCCATCTCGCAGGGGATGTGACGAACCTGAGGGGTCTGCTTGGATAGTGACCAGCTGGTCGCCTGGGCCAGAACTCCAGACCGGGTCTTGTTTCTTTTTCCCAGTGCTTGAATCGTCAAACCCCTAACTGAGTTTTCTTGTTGCTATCGTCCATTATCGTTTGACCAATATCCGCTAGGCTATCACCGACTTTGATGATGGATCATATCAAGGAACAATATCAACTCACCCCAGCAGCAATAGTTTGAACACTATATGCTGACCCGTCTATTCAAAAAAAACAAATGTCGTTACTGTTCATCCGAATTTTTTAAAATTAGGTCGCACCGTTTCCCTGCGGAGAGATCAGCGAGTTGGGCAGAACAGCGCAACGTTCTGACTCGGTAACGGTCATCTACCATACGGATATTCAGTCTCATCTCGTACGGCTCAGTAGATCTCTGACGCGGGGACCACTGGATCTTTTGCTGGCGGGTCTCTCGAAAGAAGCTCCATGCTGAAGGGCACTCCCGTAGGAGCCGGTGGTCGATCTCGAGCGTGGGTCAGGATAGGAAAGGACAGGCAGTCAGTCAGTCGACGACCGTGCTTAGCTCACGGCGACAGCGAGACTGGACTGTCACTGATCAGTCTTGAATTCGGCCTACTCCGGACGTGCTCTGGAGGATGAATCTCAACCCCTCCGTTACGTATCCGTCCTCCAGGTAAAGTGTTCCGTGCAGTTGAAAGGTGAGACGCATTCCTGCTGTGCGTGGTGGAGATACACTTGGCTCGCCAATGAACGCTGACGCTGTCGGCCGCATCACCTGCAACCTCGCTCGCACGGCCTGGACTGGGTTGATCTGAGAGATATTCCTCCTTCTGGACTGCGCTTTGAGTCGGACCCAATGCGCGTGACTGTTCTGTTCTGTCTCGCGATGAGCTGGACCAACAAAGGGAGAGGCAAGCTGTCCAGTGGCTGTCCAGTGAGGCGACTGCAACTGCAACAGCGGAGCGGCACCTGGTTTGGTTTGCCTGGTGTTTCTCTCGTGTGCCCAGGTTCAATGCCGCCGGTATTGGGTTTGGATCCCTTCCCTTACCCACCAGCCACGGCAACGACACATATTTGCCAAACAAGGACAGCCGGGTGTGGTGTGTGGTGTGGTGGGCTTGTCAGAGATGCCCTGGGGATGTGACCCTGGTAGCTGGAACTGTCGCTCACAGTGGTGATGATCGCTCAAGACCCGTGAAAGCCACGTGAAAAGGTACCGGCCGAGTTGTAGAGGGTGGAAGCCCAGACAGAACAGAACCCCTGGAAAGCCCTCCTTCTACATCGAGATGGCCAGAGACCCATCCATCCCCCGGACGGACGCTGCACCTAACGCTCTCAGACATCCAACCCAAAGAAAGACTCCGCCAAAACGCCATCGAGCAACTTGCGCACTGACTGCGCGGTGGCACCGGGCAAGGGCAGCGCATGTCGGATAGGTACATTGACCCAAGGAAGAAGAGACTTTTCCAGACAGGACCCCTCGCTAGCTTGAGCGATGGGAGGCTTGGGTGGTGGTGCTTCGCCGATGCTGGACTCCTCTCCTGGCCGCGGTGGCTTTGGAAGCCCTGGCCCTTGGTTGCACTCCTGAAGACCGAAGGGTTTTGGTTCGCTCTAGGTGACATGCCCTGACGAGTCAAGAGAATTAACAGTTTCCCTATACGGAACCATGGAGTCTTTTTAGAGAAGCCATTTCCCCGAGAATTCGCCCTGCGCATGGCTGGGTCGCCTCGTCGGCAGGCTCCCGTCCATCCAATACATTCTGGACTCCGGGCAGCTGGAACTGGGCCAGCCTCGACGGAGGGAACCTCAACGCTGGGAAAAGCCAAGGGGCGGGGGGGAGCCCTCTGTCAACCGTCAACCAGAGGGAGCGTTGGAGATGGATGGATTGCCGGGGAGGCGCCGGGGGGGCGCCGGGAGCCCTGGGTGCTGTGGAGCCGGCCTCTGAGCGCAGCCCTGGGGGGCCCTTGCGCGGAGCCCGGACCCTTTGGAAGCTGAGCAGGGGGGACCCGTGGACGCTTAATGGAGGGCCCCACTCCGGCCACCGCGAGCGAAAGCAGCCATCCATGGATCCCTGTTCATCATTCTGCTTGAGGCACCTGGATGCTGGGCTGCTTGTGCTGGACGGCGGGCGCCCCCCAGAAAGAAGGGGCATGGAAGTCAAGTCAAGTGGTGGCAGCCCAGCGTTGGACCCATCCATGGAAGAACAACCCAAGCTTCCAAGGGGATTTGCTCCGTTCCGTCGCCCATGCTGCCTGTCGTCTGTACCTGGCACCAAACATCTTAGCACCACACCGCGGGCCCTTGGTTGCTGCTAGTCAAGGTTAATGGCCCGGTCGTACGGTGCAAATGAAATCCCATCCATCCCATCCATCCAGACCAGACCAGAGCAAGCTGATTCCTTAAAAGTCGCCCTGGCCCGCCACGCCCGCACCTTTCTCTGGTTTTGGCTCTTGCTCTTGCTGCTTTGAAGTGCTGATAATCTTGTTTCTTCCTTATCTCGCCTTCCCCGTTCCCTTCCTTCTTCCTTCCTTCTCTCCTTCTCCCCCTTCTCCCTTTTACTTCAAGCAGAGCCGCCCTTAACCAAGACAACTAGCTGCCCCCTTTCCTGCCGCTAGAAAGAAGGTGGGATTGGACGAAAAGTAAAAAAGGAAGTCACGTCGACGCAGAAAAAAATCGTTAGCGAAAAGGAAAGAAAAATCGACAACTCTTATACCCACAACCGAGACGGTCTCTCTTCTCTCCGCCAAACGTCTTCATCGGACGACCCCCCAAGAACAAAAAGCAACGACATCGTCTGACGACTGCCTTGGTGAGACGATTGTGGCTGCTTCCTATACCGTCAGTGGAGCAGAGCCTCTGGGTCACTTCCTAAAGTGAGTGACGATCCAGGGTCAGCATCACATCGCGCATTGCTAAAAAGCAAAAGTATCGGGATCCGGCGTATCGCAAAGCAACAGCATCCCACGCAAACCGCATCTCAACGGTCAATTCCCTCAGGCGGTCACTGATAATTGCTTCGGGCCCCGTTTCGTTTGCGAATTCCTCTTCTCTCCCCCTCTTGACGGGTTTCGAAACGGCCGAGCCGACGTTCCAATTCACCGAATCTCAGCGGCGCAGTTACCGACAAGGATCTTGAGTCGCATCGCATCGCGTCGCATCGAATTCATCGCACCGCCCACCCAACGCTCTTCCAATCTGGGCTCTCAGACCTTCCGCTCCCTGCTGAAGTCGAGTCTTAATCTCATCTTTCCTCGAGTACGATCGCGCCATCCGATATCTCTTTTCACCGACCTGGATCTTGCATTATGCACAGACTGTCCCGCTGGATACCGTGTAATTAAAGGAAACACCATCTTTCTCTTGTCCCACTCGGAACGATCGCTTCTCGCCGCTGGTCGAACGCAAACCGCTTCTACCCTGCAACCTAATCTTTCTGACGACACCTTGCGCAAACGGTGTCGAATTTAAATGTTTCGCCGACTTCGCAAGAACCAAGACTACGCCGCATCTACCACTTCAAGCAAGACCCGGGAGGACGACAGGGCAATCGCCGCGAACCTTCGCGACCTCGGCCTGGTTGGCTCCCGATCCTCTAAATCAAGCAGCCGAAGACCTCGAACCGGCACAGACCCCAACTCCTACTCAGAAGTACCGACCTATCCTGAAAAAGGTGCGTAAGAGGCTTGGAAGTCGCACGGCAACCATTTTGGGTTTCTTGGCTGGCTCGAGTTCGAACCAGTCAATGCGATTTCAACTCAATTATCCCATGTCTTACTGACCCGGTCTCACAGGTCATTCGATCACCGCCAGATCTCTTCGAGGGCAGGGCTCAGCTTCTTCCGCTGGCTCAGTGAGATCAGGTATTAGCAATAATTCGCGTCGAGTAGGAAGCATCGATAACAACGTCATGGCTACCAACGCGGATCGAAGTCGCTCGCGACGAGAGCGCACTTTTGTGGGCAGTGAGTGTGCTGTGTGTGAGGAGCCACTTGAGCACACTCTTCGAGGCGAGCGCATTCTGCAATTCTCTTGCTCACACGTCTCCCATGAGGCGTGCTTCTACGAGTTTATTCGTGAATTTGAATCACAATACTGCCCAACATGCGATGCGCCGTTGCATTTGGACACTAGCCGAGGTGGTAATGTGATTGATATAGGTACGCCTCTCGTTCCAAAACGAGGCTGTCAAAGCGCTAATTCAATTACAGAGAAAATTAGCAATATTGTCCGTTCGGCAGGCACTGACTCGAGGTCTAATATGACGCCTACCCCGACAGCAACTCCTTGGGAGACCCAGACACCTCGCCCATCCAGTCTGGAGAGCAACCAAAGACGCCAAATACAGCAGCAGCAACAGCAGCAGCAACAACAACATCAGCAACACGGTGGCCGTGATAGCGTTACTCGGGGAAGCTTGAGAGATAGCCGAGAGGCACTTTCAGATCGTTACGGCCCCTCGCGTCATGCTCGTAGCGACAGCGAGGCTACAGGAGTTGCATCATCCGGAGGTTATCCCGAGACGACACAGAGCGGACCTCCCAGGCGTCACGACTACGACGTTCAGGCCATGGAGACGACACCTGCTAGCCCTCGTGGCATCACCCGAAATCCTATCCCAGCACCGATCGTGACAGTGCGCTCAGAATTCCCCACCCTCAACCGATCACGCCAACAACAAACTCTTACTTGCCTGGTCACTGTCGAGGTGCCTGATAACAAGTGGAGGCCGGACCCGGAGGATTTGGGAGCACCGGCTCCTCAACCTCCTCCTGTGGTCAACCGTGCCGAGGAGGCTTATGGCCGACCACCTTCGCCTGCGCGAAGCGCCCCTCGCTTCTATCCTTATGAATCAACAGAAGTCTTGGAGGAGATGACCGACAGTCTTCGCAACCGCGTCGACAACTGGCACGGCTTGGACTTTAGCAGATTCGGCAAGCTTAGACTCTATGGCACCCTTAGAGTGGGTAAAGATAAAGTCTCGTGGCAGGAGCTGGAGTGCTTCCTTTTCGCCGAGATGCTTATCTGCGTCAAGGAGAAGAAGATCCCCCCTCAGATGGCGCAGCAGTGGGATGAGAATGGCGCACCTCGCAAGACAACTCGATGCACTCTCAAGGGATCCATCCTGATCAAGAAGCACCTTAACGAGGTGTCGGAGACTGGAAATATTGACGAGAACATCCTGACCCTGAGTCTCTCCGTTGCTGAGCTGCCTCAGTTCCACCTCCGATTCGAGAACCGCAACCAACTCAAGCTGTGGCAGCAGGCCCTCCTTGACTTGAATGCCGTTGAGACATCACCTGTCCGGAGCCCCGAATATGATCGGGGCGAGTCTGAGACTGATGAGGAGCTTGAGTGGCAGCGCTCGCGCCCCCAACGGGTCTCCTCAGTGGCCTCATCCTGGGGCGGTGCTAGGTCGGTGACAACAGCACCGACTGAGTATACCAACTTCCCCAGGAGCCCCGTTATGACCAACTCGATTCACGTTCCTATCGACGTGGTCGTTGTGGTGCCCATCTCTTCCTCCATGCAAGGTGTCAAGATCAACCTTGTTCGTGATGCGTTGAAGTTCATGGTCAACACTCTTGGCGAGCGAGACCGCATGGGCTTGGTCACCTTTGGCTCAGGGGGCGGTGGTGTCCCAATTGTTGGCATGACGACCAAGGCCTGGCCTGGTTGGAGCAACATCCTGTCCTCGATTAAGCCTGTTGGCCAGAAGAGCCACCGCGCTGATGTCGTCGAGGGTGCCAACGTTGCGATGGACCTCCTCATGCAGAGGAAGTATAACAACCCCATCGCGTCCATCATGCTCATCAGCGACGCATCCACCTCTGATGCTGACAGTGTCGACTTTGTCGTCTCCCGAGCCGAGGCGGCCAAGATCACCATCCACTCGTTCGGGCTGGGCATGACTCACAAGCCCGATACTATGATCGAGCTGTCGACCAGGACCAAGGCATCTTACACTTACGTCAAGGATTGGATGATGCTTCGCGAGTGTCTGGCTGGCTGCCTCGGAAGCATGCAGACCCTGTCCCACCAGAACGTCAAGCTCAAGCTCAAGCTGCCCGAGGGATCCCCTGCCAAGTTCCACAAGATCAGCGGCGCGTTGCAGATTACGAAGCGAGCCACCGGCCGGGACGCGGAAGCCTCGCTTGGTGACCTCCGATTTGGTGACAAGCGGGATGTTCTCGTCCAGCTCGTCATTCTTCCCGACAACTCTTCTCAGGAACAGTTGCCTCAGGACCCCTGGGACAACATTGTGTCGGGTCTGGAAGCCCTTGGCGGATCCATGGACAACGAGAATGAGAGAACCCTCTCGGTTGAGGAGGTGCCTTTGATCCAAGCGGATCTCTCTTGGGGTGATATTCTCCGCGAGGGTACCGTTACACACATGCCCCGCCCATCTCTCTTGGCCATCACGATGCTCCCATCTAGCGGTGGCTCCAAGAAGCCATGGCAGAACTCGCCTCCTATCCCTCCTCACCCGAGCATCGTGCAGCGCCGCATGGAGCTGCTCACGTCTGATATGCTCACCCGGGCTCTGACTCTGGTGAGCCGTGGCCAGCATGACCGTGCCCATACCCTCCTCAACGAGACCCGATCGATCCTCAAGGGTCTTGGAAAGGGTGGCCTGCCCCCGATCCCTCCCATGAGCAAGTCGACTCCATCAGCCCCGTCGACTCCTCACCCTGGCAACGACTCCTCGCCAGGACCTTCCACTACCCCCGACCGCAAGAACAGCCCTTCGCCCCCAGCGTCGGCCACCTCCTCTGCGATCAACGGCTTCCCCACTGTTGGACGCAGCCGTTCTAACGACGGCCTTGGTCTCGGTGCTGGTATCGACGCCAGCACTGTTGCAGCTCTTGATGCCGAGCTGGAGAGCAGCCTGGAGTGGATCAACCACCCAGCCGTCTTTGGTCGTGACAGCCGCAAGGCCGTCCTCCAGGCCATTGGTGTTATTAGCTCCCAACGTGCCTTTACCTTCCGCACCCCTATCGAGGGCTTGTGGGCTGCCCGTGTCGGCGGCGTCAAGCGTCTCACAGAGAAGAGCCGCGAGTGGCGCGAGGAGGGCGGTGGCGAGGGCGGTATCATGGAGGAGGCCTAAGTGCCCCCTCCCTTTTCTTTCGACACTTGTTGCTCAAGCTTCATTTCGCGCGGCGAAGATTTGGCGTCTTGGTTTTCCGGCTTGATTAACGACCCATCACGACCCCATCACCTGGATGTTCCCCATGTCATCTCTACACGTATCTCTACGTTGCCCCTTGGCGCTTCTTTTATTTGTTTGCACATGGATACCACAACATCTTCATCATCTCGACTTCAACTCTTAACGGAGCTTTTCGATACCCCCTTATCTCCCCCGCCATCTGGTGCATATCCAGGCCCATATTATGCGTTTGCTTGTTTCGTACTGTTTTGCATGCTCAGCAGTCACCCCTGTCTATGGCATATATCTGCCGACAGGAGGGTGACGGGGCACATGCGTTGCTATATCATATCGTCTTTGGCGAAAAATCCACATGTTTGGTTTCTTGGGAACGGTGAAGGAAAAGAGGTTCACTTGAGAGAAGTGTGGCCTGAGGAGCTGGCGTTTTCCCCGTATACCACGAATGGCGATTACTGCTTTATCGGTTTTTCCTGTATGATATAATTCATGTGCTGGATGGTTTCTACCGTCGCATCTGCAAGACATCTTTTGAGATATATATATATATATATATCCCTTTGTGCACATCTGGCGACACAAATGAGAGCGATTTACGAGTTGAATACAATTTTTTGACCTCATTATCTGCTGCCGAGTCTACCGTGAAGTCTGAAGTCTTTAGACCAAGATTGTTATCTTTGAGAGAAAGCTGAGGAGGCTGCCCATTATTTCTCTATTTACTGCGTCAAGACTCTCGTAGATATACTCATCAAGGGTCACAAGACCATGCAATTAGCATACACTCTAACAACGGCCATCATCGTAAACTTGACAAGCACTGGCTGGGTATTAGTCCCTTGGTGGTATTTACCATTATGGCCGGAATGGCTACTCTAGATACAAGCATCGCAGACCCTGCGCATTGCCCTTTTGGTTTTCACATTGATCCGTTCACACATGATTTGACAGCCTTAGTTGAGGGTATATCTAACCGCCCATACTACCGGGAGTTTTATTCACACATTCCCTGCCTTGTCCTTTTGAACTTGATCCAACCCTTTAGTCCTCATCCCAGTTCTATACGAGTCAGTCAAGTTGAGCCTAGGAGCGTAGAGTTGGCTTGAAAACTTACAGGGTTGGGGCCTGGGGGCTTCGGTCCACCAGCTTGTCGTGCCACGATGATCTGGTCAACAGAAAGGACTGTGCGAGCGGCTTCGGTGGCGAGCTTGATGGCCCATTGCTTGGAGATGAGAAGATCGAGGATGCCCTCGTCCTTGGCGTCAAGGATACCAGTGTTATCATCGTTCTGGATTTAACGTGTCAGTTCCATATTCTGGGGTTCAACGAATAGTGTCAACAAACCTCAATATCAACACCAATATCCCACTCGTCACTGTTGGCGTGAGCGGCATAAAGTCGGCTCAGAACCTCGGTGGCATCAAGACCGGCACTCTCGGCAATGGTTCGGGGCACAACCTCAAAGGCCTCGCCGTACTTCTTGATGGCGTACTGGCTAAGACCAGGAGTCGTCTCACCATGAGCCTGTATCCTCTCAACCAGCTCAACCTCTGTGGCACTAGCACCGGGGACCAATCGAGGATCGCGAGTAATGGCCTTGACAACGTTGACACCGTCGTCAACAGCACGCTCGATATCATCAAGGTGGTTCTGAGTGGCACCTCGGAGAACCAGGGTGGCCGTCCGGGTGACCTCATCTTCTTGTCGGAAGACAGTGACGCGGTCACCACCAATCTCGAGGGTCTCGACAACATCGATGGTTCCCATCTCGTCGGGCATGGGAGCACCTAACCGGGCCAGGGGGGTGGCACCGACCACACGGCAGACTCTTCGAAGCTCAAACTTGCTGAGAATTCGGATGAACAGGATGCCGTAACGGTTGAGGTAGTGCATGGCCAGGTCTCCCACTCGGTCTCCGCAGACCACGACGCGCAGGCCCGAATCGTGAAGCTCCTTGATGGCGGTCTCGAGCTGAGACTCTTCGCCCTTTGTAAAGTCCATCATCTCCTTGGCGTTGTGCAGGAGAACAGTACCCTTGGTCTCGGTCTGGCCAGCATCGATGGGGCAAGTGAAGACACCGACCTTGGCGCGGCTGGCCTTCTTGACAGCTCCATCGGGCTCCTTGGGGAAGACCATGCCCTTGACAACTCTGCTCTGCTCGAGACTTCCACCCATGATCTTGACGACGCGGATGTTGTCGACGTTGAAGTTGGCGGGGTTTTTGGGGAGGACAGCAAGGACAGCCTCCGAGACAAGATCAGCGAGGAAGGTCTCGTTGCCGTTCTGCTTGCTGGCGATGACGGTGCTGATGGCCTTGCTGAGCTCTTCCTGATCCCGAATATCCTCAACCTTGTCGACCGAGAGCTCATCGAGAGTCTCGAGAGCAAACTTCTGAGCCTTCTCGTAGCCGATGACGATATCCGACGTCTTGAGACCCATGCGCAGCAGGTCCTCCGCTTTCCGGAGCAGCTCGCCGGCGAGGACGATGACCAGGTTGGTGGCATCACCCATCTCGGCCTCTTGTTGCTGACTAGCCATGACGAGGAGCTTGGCGGCGGGGTGGACGACGTCGAGTTCGCGGAGGATGGTGGCGGCGTCCGAGGTGAGTATCATCTTCTGAAGGTGGTTGATGACGACCTTGTTGCGACCGTAGGGACCGAGCGAGGTCTGGACGGTAGAGGCGATGGCTCTGCAGGCATCGATGTTGCGCAGGACGGCGCCATCTTCCGAGTCGTAGCTGGAAAGGAACTGTAAGCATTTGCGGCGCTGAAGATGAAGATATCGAAGAAGCCATGAAGAGGCGGGGAGCTGCTGTCCAGAAGAGCAGGAGGGGAACAGGAACTCAACTCACTTATTGTAGCCCTGCTTAAACAGGCCCGCGTTGGGGGCGTTGGGGATGTTGAGCGACATGGTGACTGCCACAAAGCGACGGGGGTCGAGTCTGGTTGTGGCGATGTCGAGGTCGAGAGTGTCAAGGGTGAAGTTGAGGTTGATGCTCCTGACGATGGATTTCGCCCACCAGCTCCAATCTCCCTCCCACCATAAAAACTTCCACGGGCGTCGTGGGCGGTCGATTTAGTGGGTAGGTACGTACCCAGCTGCCTAGCTGACCCCTGTTCTGGTAGATGCCAGCTTGTGAATGATTTTTTACTCGGCCAGGCTGCTGCAATGGATAAGTAGAGGATGGAATGAAATTTGAGCAATAATCAAACCTGATTAGAGAGGCCATCTACTTAATTAATAACTTCTCCTATGCCCCGAGTGATCAGAGCGAACCTATCTACCCCAAGTTTGACAGCCTTGTCCCTCGAGGGGCAAGACAGGGACCTATGATCCAATCACAGCCATCAAGATACTTGCGCCACAAGCCCCTGGCAGCCTTGCGTCCTGTGGCTTGACCCCAAGGGACCCGCGAAAGGACGTTGCTAGGTGGTGAGCACCAGCGACACCATCGCTAGAGCCTCCCCCGGCGACGGCGGCACGGCTCGTGATGGCTGATGCCCTGGACCAGGACCATTTTCCCGCCTTTTCTCCTCATCCAAACTCTTTCAACTTTTGCCTCTTTTTCAAGCCGGCGCCACATCCTCCCTCGGCATCTTTTACCTAGTATTTTTTCCTACCGTCGATTAGACTCCCTCGGGGTTTGCAGCATCCAAACTACAACAGCGCGAGAACACGCCTTATTTGTCGACGACCTGCTCCTCCGTGATACACCCAGATCCTCCACCGTGTCGACGACTGCGCCGGAATCCTCCAATTGACCAGCCGCGGCCGTCGCGCTGAATTCCATAAAACACCACCAAGGAGAATAATCACTTTTTTTGTCGCGACGCGGCGTCATTCATCGCGATAACAACCTCCTTCACATCATGCCTGGTGAGTTTCTTGTCTTGTTTGTGTCAAGTTCAATGGAGTCCATGTCTCTACGGCTCACAGTGGGTTCTTGCTGTTTGTTGGCCTGCGGTCCCGGCTCCCGTCCGTCCAAATTCTGAGCCCACGATTAAGGCTGAGCGAGCGCACGCATCGTGGATGTCTCCCTTGCACCCTCCACCATCCTCATTCACATCCGTCGCGACGTATCCATATTCATCGTCATCGCGATAACCTTTCTCTGCCTCCTTTCGCGCCACCCTTCTTGAGTCCAGCATCGCATCGCTTCGACTCGCAACATCCACCATGCCCATCACCCTCAAGCGCAAAGCACCAGATGCTGACCCTTCTCCTCCTCGTTCGACAGCCATTCCTACCGCCCTCCCTCCTTCGGTTGAGGAGGCCTACCGACGGAAATGCATTCAGCTGAAGAACCGCACGAGCGAAGTTGAAGACGCCAACGATGCCGCACGCCTCCGCCTCGCCCGGATCAAGCGCCAGGTCGAGAAACTGCGAATAGAGCGCGCCTTTCTGCTCGAACAACTCGCGAAGCGTACCAGCGCCAACGTCGAAGATTCTGATGGCAGCCCTAGTCCACCTCCTACAGTACGCTCCCCCCTTCCTTCGTTGTCCCCCAATCTTTCGGCACAAACCCTTTCCCTTCGCGTTTGCTTGGCAAAATCCTCCTCTCCGGTCTGCCGCCGGCGCCCGGTTCAATGTTGATGCTTTTGCGCTTGGATTAGGACTACCAATTCGCCATCCCCAGTGAGTTAGCTGCTAACCCCCAGAAGCCCAAGGATAAGCCCTTGCGTACAAAGCGAGGCCACCGAAAGTCCATGATGACCGATGCCGACGCCAAGGCGGCCGGCGGTGCCTCGTTCAACACCCAGAACGCTGGCTCGCCCACGTCCGAGACCTTTTCGCACCCTCCTGAGAGCCAGTCCAAGGGCCCACGCGCAAACGGTGTTTCTAAGGAAGCCAAAAAGCCCGCCGACGCCTTTGAGCTGTACTGCTCCGAGACACGACCCGCCCTCGAGGCTAAGCACAAGGACGGTGACGCCGAAGTCGACGTGGAGAGTGAGCTGGCCCGCGGCTGGAAGGAGCTGCCTGAAGCCGATAGGGACGAGTTTCAGGCCAAGTTCGAACAGTCACAGGCTAAGAGCTCTGAACCTAAGGAGACACCTGCCGAGGATAAGAAGGAGGAGGAGGATGAGGAGAAGCCCGAGGAGACCAAGCCCGCAGCCCAAGATGAGGATGTCGAGATGGGCGACGACACTGAGGACCAGGATACGCAGGCGGGTGAGAAGGCAGGGGAGTGAGCGGCATCATCAGCCAGACTTTGATAATATCGGGGAGGCGTTCTGGTGGGTTCATGGATTCGGTCACACTACGCAATGCTTGGCCATTGTACACTTTTCAAAGGGGTTTTCACATTAAGGAAATGATATTCGGAAAGGTTTCAGAAAGAAACGGGAATAAATAGAGTAAAGAAAACTCCCTCTCCGCGCGCATCGTCTTCGACCGTTGCCGCGAAGCCATCTTATCTAAATATGGATTCTGTATGTTTTACACCGGTACTCCCGATCCATCCCATACGGTTTTTTCTGGTTTCCCCCAAGACAAAAAGAAGTACACAGTCCCGATTCGCTAGAGAGCGCTGGTATTAACGGCGAAAGAGCGGGAGAGAATAAAATGGCCTGGCTAGGCTGTGGTCTAGTCACCAATGTACAAGTCGACTACGATATTTATCGCGGCGACGAGGATTTCGGCTGCAATGAGAATAATCACTAAGATATTGGTTAGCTTGGACATATCCCTGGAGTCATAAACGGTGATAACGTACCAATCCACTCCAACTTCTCATCATGGCCGTGGCTAAGCTCTCCCTTTAGCACAGCTAACAAATCGGCAATGACATCAAGACGTTCTGTGAGAAGGCCAACACGCTGATCCATCTCTAGATAACTCCTCACGGCCTGGTACACGGGCTCAAGCTGCGGTTCTACCCAGAACAACTCGGGAGTGTCGAGGACGGAACCGTTGAGGTGGATGCTGATGCGGAGGATAAAGAGCTCGCCGATCTGCATGTTGATCTGGGATCGCCGGAGCGCAATCTTTCCCGTCGTCGCTATTTGGGTGGGAATATCTTTGCACGTTTCGACTGTTGACGCTATCAATTCCTCGTAGAGTGACGTCTGAACGGGTTAGCACAGCCATCGTTTCCGTCACAGGTATCTGCTCACCTTGACGCTCTGCGCCACTGCATGCGAGATGGCTAGCTTGGTCATGTAGTTGTTCTTGTCGCGCAGGGTGATAAAGTCGTTGTATATACGGGCCTGGTAGTCCTTTGTGTAGTAAAAGTTGAACTTTTCCGTCTCAACATCGTCGGCCGCGAGCTTCTCCGTCTCAAACTTGGATATCTCCTTCAAGAACCTGGCCTCGTGGGCCTCGGTCATTCCCCAGATGACAACAACTCCGTAGTCAAAGAGGAACACCTCGGGTGTGTGTATGTGTGTGTCAAAGTCCGGGTTGCTCTCGATAGGGTCGCGGTCATCCACGGCGGAACCCAAAAGATCTTCGTTGCCAATATGGGAGCCGTTCCCATTAGTATGGCCATTGTGACCTGAGGAGTGATCCCGGGTCTCTGATTCAACTCCTTCTTGCTGAAGATTCATCAAATCGCTCCTCTGGGGCCTCTCATCCATGGCGTCGCCGCCAGTCGAGTGTCGTCGCTCATAGTTCTGAACCGGGTCGCGGCTGCGAGCGCTCTTGGCAGCGTAGTTGTACGGCGTGTATATGCATTCGTCGATGAGTTTGGGGTTTGCGCCCCTGGTCTTGCCCCTCCCCTTGAGGAACCTCATCAGGGCGTCCATCTCGTACCGGTTCGCGGTACAGTACGCTGTTACACGGGGGAGCCGGTCTCTGTCTGCCTTACCCAGCTTTGCCGCATCCCTTCGCGCGGCGGGATCTTTAATCCTCGTGTACTGAGAGTAGACATCTCTTCCGCTTTCTTCGTCGGCCTCCTCGTCCAGGTCCGGTGCAGGGAGTAGCTTCAGCTTTTCCGTCTTCTTGGTGCTTCGTTGGGGGCCAAGCTTGGGCCCGAGAGCCAGATGAGCTACCGCTGGCACTGATCCCTGGCTGTTGCGTCTGCGGAGCTTGTTGTTGAGGGCTGTGAGCATGGGAGGGCCGCCAGCGGCGCTGCTTGATCCGGCGCCATGGTGGTGAGGGCTTCGCGGTTGCAATTGTAGTCGGCTGGGCTCGATAGTTCGTGTGACGGGGTTATCGCTAAATGTAACGGTTCGCGCTCCCTTGGGACGAGTTTCGGTCGGCAGCAGAGGTGTTGCTTCACTAGGCGGCGCGTCGGATGTGGTGGTGTGAGAATCCATCTTGGGTGAAGCTCACAGAGATGCTGAAAGTATCAAGGGCAACAAGGCGCGAGCAATTGAATTCAGCGATGCAACACCACTCTCCCAGAGAGCGGGAAGTAACAAGAGCCTCTTACGGATGGGCGCAAAAAGAACTTGTCAAAGATGGGTTGATGCGATAGGAATGCTGTGGTAGATCGAATGGAAGAGCTTTCAAAAAGGATAATGACTGATGATGACGTTTTGCGCCCAACTTGGACAGAAGGTTTTCTCCAATTTCGGCCCACTGAATGCGAGAGCTACAGGGGACCCGCCACTAAAGCAGCCAAGCTACAGCGCGTCCACGTGCAACTTGACTGGCCCTGGCGACGGGACCGGGGCAACGAGCGGGCAATGTTCCCCGCCTTTCAACCTTGAAGGTTCATGAGTTGCCATGGAGGTGAAGAGACAATAACGAGACTGGAGTGAAGATGTATTGCTCCGAGGCTCATAGAATGCTTTCTAGAGAGGATGTTGAAATTTGCCTCTTTTCTTTCCCTCACGCTGGACCAAATCAATGTGACGGGCATGTCGTATATCACATCTAGTATCAGCACACCATGTAAGTGAGGACATCACATGTGAAACCACAAAACACATCAAAACTTGACGATTCGCAATCAATTTCAGATATACCTGTTTCGCGTAGTTTCCCATGGAGAGGCCAAGCTCCAAGCGCATGGCAGGGTCATCTAAATGCTCCATAGAACACATCAGTATAATCAGAAGCCATTGCCAACTTGTCCATGCTCTAAGCGTCAATAATCTTCACCTGCATCTTCAGGCCAGAATCATCCAACCGATCAATTAGGCCCTGACCAAGACAGGCTGGTGTATAGCAGCCTCCGTCGAGTTGGGTTTCATCTTCCAAGATGGTCGCTGCGATCTCTGCGAGCAACATTCCCGTCACTAAAAAGTCATTAGCACTTGTCAATGGTACAATCAGCACTCCTATCACTTACAGTAGTATATGCCGCCATGATACCACATGTGACAATAAGCTGCCTTGCCTGTGGCCTTTTCAGAGTCAGGATACGCAATACATTTGTACTCGAGCGCATCGTTCTCTGTATCTTCGTGCTTGGCGCCCTCTCCAGGCTGCAAGACACGCTTCTTGAGAAGTGTCCGCAGCGAAGGAATCGACACAACCAACATGCCTCCAATCAATAGGAGCCAGTGGATGAAGATCCCATGAAGCCAATTACGAGCCTTCATGTACTCTGACCAGGTAAAGTTGGGTCCGTAGAACTCATCCTTTCGAGAGGGCGTCTCTGAGAGCAGTCCCCAGGTTCGCTCAACGACGGGGATGTTGGTCGATGCCATGGCAGAAGTGGTCATCAGACCAAGGTTAGGGATAGTCCGCACACCAAAGATCTTCTCAAGGATAGAGTCCTTGGGCCTCGTGGGCTCCTTGTGGGGGATAGGGGACTGAGCATATGGGCTGTTGGCTTCCTTCACTTCCTTTAGTGTGAAGATATCCCAGAGGCCCAACGCAGTAGCCAGAGTGCCGCCAGAAGGGGTCGAGCTGTAACCACTGTCAGCATACCTATATCTTATCAATTCATAAATACAACTGACCTGATCCTGTGAAGAGCAATGGTAACATCCTTGGTTGGAGCTCCTAATTCGGTGCGGATTGCCTTGGCCATGGCCCATGTGCCGAGGTCCACGGGAGCAGATTCAATACCAGACTGAGGGACCAGGATAGCACCCGTCTTCTTGGCAGTCGCCTCATACTTCTTGATCATCTTGTGAACCCATGGGAACTCGCCCGTGGCATCCACATAATGGGTCCCCGCCTCAGCGCAAGCCTTGAAGGCATGTTCGCCGTAGATGCTGTATGGGCCGACGGCGGTGATGAGGACACAGGTCTTTTTCGCGAGTGCACTCAAGTCATTGTCGTTGAGGTTGACGATCTCAATGCCTGCGCAATGTCAGTTAAAGTTTGCAAATACGTGGCTCATTCATGCCTGCAATAGGAATTGCTTCATACCTGGTGGTAGCCGGTCAGGATTGCGCTTTTTACACTCGTCCACTACAGCTTGTAGTTTAGACTCTGAGCGGCCAGCGACAGCCCACTTCAGATCAGTTGCGAGGTGAGTGGTGATGTACTCGGCAGTCCATTTGCCCGTGTAGCCTTGAAGGCGGTCAGACTTGTATGAGTTGCTCAATTGCCTTCCGTCTTGAACTCACCGGTAGCTCCAAAAACGACGAGGTCGTATTGACGACCATGCTCTTTGATCAAAGGCATGTTGAAGCTAGTGGTTGCACAATGGAGTGAATTGGTAAGTAGAGCCGAAGAGGAGAAGCCACGAAGGGGAAAAGAAGTCGTCTAAAATACGAAAACGTGGCACTACTCTAAACACGATGCCATGTCTTCTTTTACATCATTCTACCTCTGGAAGTACAGTAGCTCTGGTACACCCAAGTGGTCGGTGTCTTGCTCCAGGCCGGCCCACTCACGGGAGCTTCAAGGGACCCTGGTATTCAGCCCAGCCGCATCAGCATCTTAACTCGGCCTCATGTGTCAATGATTCTCAGCTGGCAGATTCTGTAGTAATGAGCCATCCCTTGGTGAAACGGGTGTAGAAATAAGTGAATTTTCTACTACTAATACAGAGGCTCATATGACGTTTCCATTTGCAGTCTGACTTCATCACCTCAAAGGAAAAGTCGCCAAGCTCACTGAGCTCCCAATGCTCTTCTGTGCGTAAAGACAGCTGGGGAGCTTTCACGAATCAAGTTGACTGAAAATCCTCAAGAACCGAGAGTCTCCTCCGAGTCAGATTTCCTAGCATTTTGCCGAGGTTTTTCCTCAATTGCCAAAATTCGAACAAAAAAAAAAGTAGGTGGGGCCCACTCGCTTCCCCTCACGTGCTACGTGCTTGCGCCCTAACGAAAATCACAGGTCCAATTCCAAGCACACTTTCGCAGTCAGCCTCCAACCGCAGTCGAGCAACTTCACCTCCGCTCGTCTATCAATCCGTCTTCATCCTCCCAAGACGTCCCACACATAAACCCTCAAGATGACCAAGCGAACAAAGAAGGTCGGCGTGACGTGCGTATCCCCCCGTTGCTGAATTGCTGCTGGAAAACAAATTGCTAACTCTGTCGACAGCGGTAAATATGGTACCCGGTAAGTTTCACGATATCCCATCGCCGATAAAATTTCGACAACGATCTCTCCCTACGACCTCGCCTCTGCCACGACCTCCCTGATGCTTGCGACTTTTCCCCGGTACCTACGACTGCGTCAAACATCAAGACGGGGCACTGGATCACAACTTGAACAAGAATCCTGGCAGCTTGGGGCAGTCGTGGCAGATCAAGGGCAGCAGGGAATGAGACCAACATCGACGATCCGGCATGATCATATCAAACCACAGCAACTAACGCATGGCTGTACAGTTACGGTGCCTCCCTGCGAAAGCAGGTCAAGAAGATGGAAATCACCCAGCACGCCAAGTACACCTGCACCTTCTGCGGAAAGGTCACTGTGAAGCGACAGGCCACTGGTATCTGGGACTGCAAGTCTTGCAAGCGCACCGTTGCCGGTGGCGCTTATGTCGTCTCGTGCGTCCCCTCTCCGCTACGGCGACAACTGACACAGCAATGGAGAATGAACTAACACCAACACAGCACCCCCGCTGCCGCCGCCATGCGATCGACTCTGCGACGACTTCGTGAGATTGCTGAGGTTTAAGGAAGTGGACTTTAGCGGGAGGGGAAAACGGCTTTGCTTTTCGGTCTGGTGTACGGGGGGAACATGGATTTCGTGCCTACACTACGAGTTGGCGGACTGGACGTCAGCACCCGATCTTCGGTCGCATAGAGGCCGTTCGATTAGCAATGAACAAAAATGAATTGCATGGTTTCGGACCCTTTCAACGAACAGACGGATCTTTGCGACCTGGTGGCATAGGCCCCACGGATTATGTGAAGCCATGGCCAACCAGCGCTGGGGATTCCAACTCGTGGGCGAGACAAGACAGCGTTATTATCGTCAAACATAACAAATCCCCAGGTTACATGCAATACCATCGTGGCAGAGTTCAGCGCACTGCATACCTGGGTTGGCCTGTTAGAGGTTGGGGGGATGACTAGGCAGTCGGGGTTTTAAACGTCATCGACATCGTAGAAGAGTCACGGATATACCGCGTGTCTGATCGAATATCAGTCTCAGATGGTTGGTTCATGTGAAGGCAGAGGACCCGTTTTGCTCAGTGGGCCGGTCAGACCGCAAGTGCGGTAGATGTCGAGCTGACTACAACCGTGACGGGCTGATGAAAGATGATGGAGACTCCAGATCCGTCTCATAAAGTCGAGCCCAGTAGGCCAAGGCAATATCCTTGACCAAGGTGGTTTGCCGCCCTGCCTTCCGAGCGCAAGTGGGGGTTTCCATGTCTCTGCACGCATGAGACAGCGCAGCGCATTGCTTTGGCAGCAGATCGCGGCCGAGTCTCGACGATTCTCTCCGATAGTGAACCCACCTCAGCCTCCGGACGATAATATTTTTTTCACAAGAGGTAATAAACAAGAAACAAAAACAAAACTGCGTGTCTCTGTTACGGCCCTATGAGAAGACGCGAAGCCCATCCCTAGTGTTAGGCGCCGGACCACACAAGCAGAGAGGGGCCTATCCCAAGAACCCTGATCTATCACTCGAGTATACCCTTCAAGGTCGCATCGTGAGTCGAGCGGAGACCCACGACGGTTGTCGACTCACGGTTTGCGCGTTTGATGCGCAGAGTGAGAACAAGAGCAGACCGCCCATCAAGGGAGGTTTGACGCCATTTACAGAAACAGCCCGAGTGCGTGCGTGACTCGTCATGGGGCTAGAGGTTGTCGGGGGTTGGTGGTGGTGCTCAGAGCCCCCTCCGATAAACGTGGAAGCCCAGTTCAAGCAAGGCGAGATCCGTCACGAGGACCGCATCGCCTGTGCTGGGCGGGATGAGCTAATAGGGCATTTCAAGGCAAAATGTGGGCTGGGGCTATTGCTCAGCTCGACGGTAGTCTTTTTTGTAGTTTGAGAGTCGGTGAGATAAGCACTTGACGCTTGACTTTGTACCTGAGTGAGTATTCGTGCGTATGAGGGAACTAGAGAATGAGAGGATGTTCGGGTGTCAGGCAGGCCTGATGGCAATATGCGCATGGGGCGGATGGAGTCGTCGTGTCGCAGGTGACGCCTTGCTCAACAGCTGGAGCCTTGGGGTGAGCTCAGCGCAGCGGGAGAGACGGGAGAGAGAACTGACCAATCTGCCAGGTACCTCGTTAACGTGCTGTGCTCGGTACCAATTACGGCGACGAAGCTCGCATCGGAGGTTAGCCCAGCCCATGAAGGTATCGTAGTAGTAGGGGGAATGGACATGGACGGTCACACGTAAAAAGAGTTTCCTTACATTGGGTGTTTTCCCTTCTGGGCAGGCGGAGAAAACAACCTGAACCTGAGCATAATAGTACAGCACAGAACAGAAGAGCACGGCACAGGACCGTCCCATCCCATGCCCGGATTCCATCGCTCCGTCATCCATTCACCTTCATTTCCATTCTCATTCTTTGCCTCTTGCCAACCACTTTCCAATCAAACCCATCTCCCCCTCCCTGGCAGCCTAGACACTTGTCCCTAGTCATCCGTCTCCTCCTCAGGGGAATTCACGCTTTGTCTTGTGTCCAACCTTGAGAGTTTCGATACACGCTACAACCGTGAAGCTTCATAACGGGCATTCCCCTGCCACTACCACTTCCACTTCCACATGTGGGCTTCCAGAACGTCACTGACGACACGATTTCAACAAGCCACTTTGAGTGTATCACCAGCCACTTGAGAAACGGACAAAACTTTTCCTCCCCTTTTCATTATTCCTGTTATTCCTCATCTTAATATCATTCACTCTCAAATCACTCTGCCGACCGACTACGCCTACGCATACGCCTGCAGTTCCACCTTCTGAACAGGCAGCCAGGACCCTGCAACTTTGGGTGGCTCACTGTTAGTACCACTCGCAGGGATACCTGTACCTGTACCTTTGTCTGGCGACAACCCGACTTGGGAATCGAACAGAGCAGCGAAGCCCAGCGCAGCAGCGTCTTGCTTGGGACTCGGAGACTGGACAAAGAGGAAAAAAACAAGAGGTATTTATTTTGTATTTCTCTCTACATAATCAACCCCATCATCTCCCCACTTTCAACCCCCCTTTCCCACTCATCTTCCCGTCATCTTCGCCTCGACTCTACTCGACTCGACGCGACCCAAGAGGTACCCAGAGCCAGTCATCCAGGGTCTCTCTTCCTCACAGAAGCCCAGCCCCAAAACGCAGCCAGGGACTGGACGCTCCCCGCGGTCCGACGGCCCCTGATTGGACCATTGTCAGGCCCCCCCTAACAGCCTGGAGGCGCCAAAACCGCCTCTGGAGGCCCGCTGCACTTGGAACTTTCTTCCTTCAATTCTCAGCAGGCCGCTCGCTCCATCCCTCGCCCTCCCAGGCGCTCTCTCGTCCGTCCCATCCACTAATACATCACCACTCATAGCCCAGGCCCTGCCGCTTTGCCCCCCCAAAAAACGAGCCATCCCGCCTAAATCGATCACCACCACATTTACCACGCCCGCCGCCCGCTCGAATCCATTTTCTTTGGCCGATTCTCTTTTACATGTTTCCATCAAGATACGGCCTTTGTTATCCAAAACGACATCATGTCTGAGCCGGAGCAGTGCATTATATGCCTGGATCCCTTACCACGGGCCGCCCTCGAGACGGACGCTCAAGCCGCCCTCAGTGTAGCTGATAATGTTGCCGCCGATGCTGCTGCTGCTGCTGCTGCTGCCACTGACGGCGAACCCGCTCCCGAACCCGCCCCCATTGCTGCCGCTACCGCTCTCTACGCTACAGCTCCCAGCTCCCTCGACGACGATTCCAGCTATCTCAACATTGTCGCCGCCCTTGACGGGTGCAATCATATTATTCACGATGCTTGCATTCGCTCCTGGGCTCAAAAGACAAACACCTGTCCCATCTGCCGTAATCCCTTCCACTCTGTCCGCGTTTACAACGGAGTCGATGGTAAGTTTAGCTCATCCGCCCTCGTGCATGTCTGCACACGCTGACTGGTGTCACTATGCAGGAACACCCATCTCAAAATACGAAGTCCAAGACAAGAAGCAGATCGCCGAATTCGACGTGACCCAGTGGCTGGGCGATAATCCCGAAGAGGAGGAGGAGGAACAGGGCAATCCGTGTCCTATCTGCAACTCGGCAGAGCGGGAAGATATCCTCCTCCTTTGCGACAGCTGCGATGCCGCCTATCATACCCACTGCATTGGTCTCGATGCAATCCCCGACGGCGCATGGTACTGCATGGAATGTGCCCATCTATTCCAGCTCGAGGACGAGCCAGAAGCCGTCGAAGAGACTGATCGATCCCCACGTCCCACATCTGTCCGACGCCCAAATCCACGAAATGTGCGCGGATACCGAGTTCGAACTAGAGAACGCATGCGAAGGGCCCGCCGTCAAGCTCGAAATGCTGAGTGGCAGGGCGCCTGGGGCCAATTTTCGGGTCGCTTCTACGAGATGAGCGACTTGGACCTCGATAATCACGATGACGAGGACGAGGAGCTTGAGCAATATCGGCGGTTCCAAGAAAGCGGTCGACGAGAGCTCGAGAGATGGCAACAGCGAATGGACATAGCCCGCCGGCTGGGCGCTCGCGACGTCTTTGTGAACAATATCCCCCCCGCCATAAGCGAGCGCCTTCAGCCCGCGCCTGAGCCCGTGCGAGAAACAGCCGAGGAGAGACAAGCATGGGGCGCTCTCGCGCGTGCCCGCGAGGTTGAAGAGTCCAGTACCAACTCTCGCAAGCGTAAGGTGCGGTCAGTCACGGCATCCCCTCGGGAACCCGTCCAGGAGCCAGAACGCAAGCTCAAGCGACCTCGAACTCGACGACTTCCCACTCAAAATGGCGAGGGCTCGAGCTCTGTATCGTCCCCAGCGCCCGGTCCCTCGGCTGGACGAGTCACGAATGGATCGTCGACCAGAAATGGTGTGGTCAACATTGGCGGGATAGACCCTCCCCTCGTCTCGTCGCTTCTGAAGGAGCTCGAGCCGAGTAACATGTCGGATGATGAGACGTCGGGCACGGTGAATGGATGGCGACATCCACCAGATGCTTCATCGCCAGCCCTATCGCCAGCGCTTTCTCCCTCGTCATCCGCTTATGGCAGCCCCAGGGCTCTCTCCACTACTCCTCCTCCCCTGCTCAGTCTGGCGGGTCGACCAACCTCACCAACCCTTTCACTAAGCACCACTATCCAGCCTCACTACCCACCAGCAAACTATTCACCTACCCGCGCCAACAAGACTAAGAATATTGAGCATGGCGCGCAGGAAGCACGGTCAAGGAGACCTCAAGAAGCACAACCAAGCAGGCCGCAGGAGGCACAGTCTAACAGACCGCCGGAGGGTCGGCCGCTAGAACTCCGCCAACCCCGGCCACGCCGGGCACACCAGGTGCCAGCGCAACCACCAAAAGACCAATCTCCAACAAGACCCAGCGCGGCGTCCGATATCACTCATGAAGACAAAATCAGGATCAATGAGATCGTCAAGGGCGCATTGCGACCGCACTGGCGGTCTCAGAAGTTGACGACAGAGCAGTATTCAATCATCAACAGGGACATCTCGAGAAAGCTTTATGACGAAGTCAAGGGCGCAGTTTCGCTGAATGATGATGCCCGCCGGCAATGGGAAAAGAGAGCTACCAAGGAGGTGGCTCAAGCAGTTGCAGAACTGTCTGCTTAACGTTAAGACAGAAAGCGGGAACTGAGTTTAGCAGGCGTTCAGGTATCATGGGGCGGTCCATGTGGTTTGATACCCAGCATCATTTGAAGAGGAGCATTATTCTTTGAATTTCGAATAGCGTGCGTGGTGCGGCGAAGGAGTTGGGTTGGGTTACGATACGATCGTGGGTCTTGTCTTGTTTGTATCTTGTCCGTCTGGGCCATTATTATCTTGGCTCCATGTGTATTCAGTTATGTGTCTGTACATCATTTTCGGCAGGCATTTGAGCCTAGGGTTTTGGAAATCAAAGCCGCATCTTTGAAGAGCATTTCAACGTTCAGTCGAATCGCAGTCTTATATGCAATATTGACAGAGAACCTGAGATTCACAGTTTAGCCTCGCGTCTGCCCAACAGATAATCGGTTACCAGCAAAAGGGTATGACGCATACCCAGGTGTTGATAGTCTGCTTGGCTCAAAGAGCGAGGTTGGACTGAGAAGAAATTGCATCACGAGGAAAAGGCGAATGAAAGCGAGAACGCTCGGCTTAATCTCCCCTTCCACGATAGCTGCGTGGGGGGTATGAGGAAAATGCAAGCACACGACGGACGATAAACCAGACTTGGCGTGGATGAGATGTCAGCAGTATCTATCTAACAGAACCCGGTAGAAAAATGATAAGAAAAAAGCTTCTTCTTGCAGGTCCCGCTAGCGAAAAAGACTGAGGTAATTCACTCTCGGCACACGTAAATGATCAGGACGTTCTGGAGGTGGAAACAGGTCTTGACGATAAGGAAATGGTGCCTTGAAGAGAGAAAAGAAGAAAGAAAAAAGGAAAAGAAGAATCGAAATTTGCTGTGGGTTATGGTAGAGTTGTTGGTGCCTGAGGCACGAGTGGGCTCTGAAGGGTCTTAGGTAAGCCTTGTAAGAGTTGAGAACCTCGAGGCACGGTCACCAATTGGACAGAGGTACGTACCTAGAGCCGGAGAAGGAAAAAAGTTCTAGAGGCGCGAGAGCAGCATCGTGGGAACATCACCAACGTCGGTCCCTCAATTCGCACCCATATTCTCCCCCCCCCTCGTCCACCGAGGGAAGACGGCTATAATGACAGCATCAAGTCGAGGTGGACGGGCCCTTCGGGCTGCGCTATCCAGTGAGTCCACCTACCCTCCCGCCGGGCCTCAATTGACCTGGAGCGGGCTTTCAAAACCTCAAAGAGCTCTTGTATAAACTAACGAGCGGGAATTGTCTTTAGCTTCTCCCAATGTTTGCGTCCGATGCGCTTCTTCTTCCTCCTCCGCCTTTCCTAGACTCTCGGCTCGCCTCTACTCCTCCGCCGTCGATGCTACAGCCCCCTCCACCACCACAGACTCTGCCCCTCCTGTGGCAGCCCGCCGTCCTCCACCACCATACGATGTCCAGTCCGGCATGATCCTCACCCGGCCGCCGCTGGTGACGCGGAAACTGCACCCGTTCGAGAACTCCTTCTTCTTCTACCAGAAGCGACTCGAGGAGAGGCTCAACACACCCTTCATCACGAGCATCTACTTCAAGCCCGACACGGCTCGCCGGCTGGACTGGAACGTCAAGGTTCAGGAGCGCCAGGGCACCGTCGCCAAGGAACTTGGTGTGTACAATGGCAAGAGCTCCAAGGCTTGGGACGACGAGCTCCGCGTCGGCGACCAGCTGAGTGACCAGGAGAGCATCGTCAAAGCGCTGCTCAAGGACGCAGAGGCCCGTGTCAGTGATGATGCTGAGCTCATCGCCCCCGATGATGTTGTGCCTGTGGAGCCGCCCGTCGACCGTCTCACCGAGGCTGACCGCAAGGGTGATGTGAAGCGACTAGATCGTCAACTCGACCGGACGCTGTATCTGGTTGTCAAGGGCAAGGATGGCTGGGGCTTCCCCGCGGATGTGATTCCCAAGGATGAGAACCTACACGAGGTAAGCATCATCTACTCTTTCACCACGAAAAAGATACTTACAAACTACTCCAGTCCGCCAAGCGTGTCCTCGACCAAGCCGCTGGTGTCAACATGAACACATGGGTCGTCGGCCGCGTGCCCGTCGCCCACGTCGTGACAAAGCCCACGCTCAAGGCCGACGGCAGCGTCGAGAAGAAGGGCCAAAAGACGTTTTTCCTCAAGGGTCGGATAATGGCCGGCCAGGCGGACCTCGAGGGCAACCCCTTTGGCTACACCGACTTCAAGTGGCTGACCCGTGAGGAGCTCGAGGCCGAGCTGTCGCCAGAGTACTTCAAGGGCGTTCGCAACATGATGGCCGATAGGTAGACTAGATGCGGTCAGGCAGTGAGGACGCTGCGTGTAAATTATCATGTATACTTGCTGTACAGAAGCAATTGACCAGCCAATATCATCTCGTGGGCATCTACATAAGTCGATATCATAGTATGGCAAGCTGAGATGACTCGAGCCTCATTAACAAGACACGAACTTAAAGGTAGGACGAAAAACGCCTCGCAGATATTCTAGGCGACTAGATCATCTGTTGTTACATGATATGGTATTCATCGCCTCCAATACATCGCAAACCAACATGGTCAGCCTCCCTCTAGCATAGAGGAAACAACATCAAAAATTTCAATTCATCATCGCATAAGGAAACCCTTTCTCAACTCGCCCAACGCCAAGTTCCGCCCTCCAAGCGCATTGCTTACTACATGGGATGGATAGGTACAGCAAAGACAAAAAAAAAGCCCCATCACGTTCTTCTTTCTACGCGCTCAGTTAGGTCTCGCCTGACCCTCGACAAACTTGAGGGCGTCATCCGCCGTGACGCAGTCGATGGTGCTCGTCTTGTTGACAAACGTCACACCGTAACACTTGTCTGCAACGTGGACGATCTCGGGTCGGAAGGTGGTGCAGATGAACTGCGTACCAATCTCGTTGGAGATGGAGTCGAGGAGCGCTGCAACGGCAGTACGATACTGGGCGTCCAGGTTGGCATCCACCTCGTCAAAGATGACCATGGGACTGCTCTCGGTTGCCTGGAGGGCAAAGATGAGGCAGAGAGCACACAAACCTGGTCTTGTTAGAAAGGGTACCACTCATGAGGGGACAATGTAGACTCACTCTTCTGGCCACCACTCAGCTGCTGGATCTTTTGTTGCTCGTCCAGATGCTTCGAGTTGAACGAGACGCTGATTCCTACACCAATGTAGTTCTCGACAGCACCCCGTGTCTCTCCCTCCGAGTCATCGGCCGGCTCTTGGCGACGATCTGTCCGCCGCTGGATAAGTAGACGACCATGGCCAGCGGGCACCAGCTTGCCAAAGATGGTCGAGAACTCTTTCGAGACTTGCTTGAAGGTACGCTCGATAGCCTCATCCTTTCGACGATCAAGGTGCTCAACGAGTTCCTCAATAGACGTTTGGGAAGCGTCCAGCTCCTTTCGTCGCTTCATCAGTTGATCTTGCTGAGTGGTGAAGCTGTTGTATTGTTCAAAGGCCTTCTTGTTGACGTGCTTGTACTTCTTGAGCGCCTCGTTTACTCGCCTGAGCTTCGACGTGATCTAGAACATGTTAGTTCAGGTTGTTCACACTTATGCCATTAACACTCACCGTCTTCTCCTCCATGTTTTCGTATTTATCAAATGCTTCCTCAGGGAGCACACCGAGATCCCGGATGGTCTTGGCGAGTTCGGCAGCCCGGGCCGTCCAAAGAGCCTTCTGACGTAGACTCTTGTCCATTCTCTTCTTGTGCTTCTCGATCTTCTCCGAGATTTCTTGCTGCCTCTGCTCTCGCTGCGCCTTCTCAACAGCCATCTGGTCTAGACGATTCTGTATGTCATCCATCTTGGCCTGTGTCTCCTGAAGGCTGGCCTCGACAGCTTTCAGCGCCTTCTGAGCCTTCTTGAGCTCCCTCTGGGCCTCCTTCAGGCCGCCTGACGATAGTCCAGATGCCGAGTTCTCAAAGGCTTGGCTGTTGAGCTGATCAAGCTTCAACTGCAAGTTCTGGCGTAGATCTCCCTCGAGGAGCTGCTTTCGTGTTTCCAGGCTACGGCGAGCATTGCTGGCCTCATTCCATTGCTTCTGGAGCTCCTGTACATTATCACTGAGATCCTCCAGCTGGCGTTCCTCAGCTGCTGTCAAGCTCTTCTTGAAGTCGGTCTGAAGTTCAGCCTCGTGGCCTGCAACATCTTCCAGGAAAACATTCATGTTCTTCTCCACACCCTCCCGACGCTTGATGGCAGCTTCAAGGTGGTTTCGTTCGTTCTCTAGATGCACCGACTTGTTCCTCAGCTCGTGCCTCAATGGCCCAAAGCTGTCATCGGCCTGTCGCAGCTTCTGTTCCAGCTTTTGGAGTTCCGACATGGCAGCCGTGATCTCTTGGTCTTTGAGCTCGACCTGTCGGCGAATCTCACGAGACTCTGCAATCTTCTCCTCGAAGTTGTCCCGCCATTTGTTCACAGACTGAACCGCTTGCAGTCGCGACTTTCGTGGATCGATATATCCACCAGTCATGGCACCTCTCTTGTTTGTGGTGTCACCCTCGGCAGTGATACCATCAACGCCATGGCTTCTGGCATACTGGCCGGCAACCGTCAGGTTCGGGCAGACAACAACCTTGCCAAACACCTGCTGGAAAGCCTTCTCGTACTCGGGGTTGTACGAGATCTTGGACAAGAGCGGCACAGCGTCGTTGGATCTTGGTAGATTGATTTGTCGTGGTCGCAATTGCGCAAGAGGCATGAAGGTTACTCTGCCTCCTCGTTGTCTGAAGAGAGCATCTGCGAGATGAGTAGCGGTGTCTGCATTGTCCACAACATAGTGAAAGAGACTGGCACCAGCAATTTGTTCCACGGGAAGTCTATAGGCGTCGCTGACTTCGAGGAGTTCTGCCAGGGTTCCGTATGCTCCAGGGATGTCGTTCTCTTGCTTCAGCCGTCGGATAGTTGCCAGACCACGCGCAGTAGCTCCGTCCATGGTATTCGACAGCTCACGCTCCGATGACTCCTTCTCTTGCCGAGCATCACCAATGAGCTTGTTGAGTTTATCGTCCTCTCGTCTAACGAGCTTCCGCTCATCGTTCAGTTTCTCGAGAACGTCGTGTGCCTTGGTTGCCTCGTCTGAGATGGCTTGTCTTTCACTGTTGAAGTTGGCCAGGCGATTTCGAAGATCAGAAACCTCTTGCTCGGTCTGGGAGATGGACTGCTGAACCCTTTCAACCTCCTCATCCGCGTCAATCTTGTTGGCCTTCTGGGTGCTGATGGTGCGATTCAACTCTTCGATCTCTTGCCTTAGCCAGGCATCGCGCTCGCTCTTGTTTCTGAATCGAGAGCCTCGGCTTTGCTTGGCAAACAGGCGGTTTCTCGTAGCCTCCACATGATCGAGTTGTCTTCGCACCTCGGCCTCCTCCTCTTTCCGTCTGTTGTAATCGGGGATGATTGTCGCCAACTCTTCCTCCTTGGCAGCTATGTCAGCTTGGACTGATTCGAGTTCTGCGTCGTGCTGTGCTCGCGCTTGCTCTTGGGCAGATTGTCCTTCTCTGAGGTTCTTGGTCTTCATTTCTGCCTTGGCCAGCGCCTTTGCATTGTCGCGCCGATCTTCCTCAAGTTGTCGTCGGTCAATCTGCAGCATCTCCATGTCGCGCTGGAGTTTGTGTACTTCCGCGTCAAGTTTCTCGATCGCCTTTTCGCCCTCTGTGAACTCGTCTCGTCTTATGTCAGTGTTGTCAAGGCCGTCTTGCCGGGCGTTGTCGAGTTCCTCCAGAGAGTTCTGGATTTTAGTCTGCTCGCTGTAGTAGTATGCGTATTCCAGGCATCGCTTCTCTCGGTCCTTGTTCTGATAGGCCTTGAGTTCTTCCTTTTCCTCCTCCAGTTCGTCCAGTCGTTCTTTGATGTACTTGAGAAGCTCGTCGATCTTTTCTCGCTTGTTGTTGGTCTCGTTCATGATCTTGAGCGACTCGGCACGACGGGTTTCGTACACTTGTGTTCCCGCTACCTCCTTCAGCAGGTTCAGTCTGTCCGACTCCTTCATGTTGGTCAGGGCAGTGACTCGTCCTTGAGGCACGATGTAGTATGGGTTTGATCGCGAGAATCCTGCAGCTTCGAGGAGGTTCATGACGTCCGATTTGGTCACAACCTTGCGGTCGACGGAATATTCGTCCTTTTTAAGACCAATCGTGCGGCGCAGAACAACCTCCTTGTTGCCAGTCGGGAAACGGTCGTCGCTATTGTCAAAGATGATCTCGACGTATGCTGACATGACAGCGGAGCCAGAGCCCTCGTGGAGAAGACCCTGGCGCTCCTCGCGACTCATCTGTGTGTAGGCATCGCTGAGGACGAAGCGGATGGCAGCAAAGAAGTTACTCTTTCCAGAGCCATTGCGACCGACGATGACATTTGTCTTTGACGAGAAGGGTTCAATGACGGTCTGGTCCTTGTAGCTGCGAATGCGTCAGTCAGTAGTGAGCTTGAATGGAGGCGGGTGCGAGGAGGGGTCGTGTGGGCGGGCGACACCGACATACCTCTTGAAGCCCTGGATAATGATCTGCTTGATATACATGATGGGCTGCGCCGGCGCTCTAGCGCAACATGCGAGGGGAACAGGGAGTTGTCTGCGAGTTGCTGCGCAATCTCAACTCGGTCTGCGACTTTTGCCTCGTGGATGCGACCTGATGCGATTCGACGCGTCGGCTCAAGCACCGCGATCAAAGTGGTGGGTGTTGGCGCGTCGTTGCGACGGGACGTGGTTTGCTGCCTGAGAAGCTAGGCGCTTAGTTAGCGGCTGGTTGACGGCAGGTGGTCCGTGCACTGTAGGAAAGCTTGGTCTCTATCATCCTGTACTGGCATGAATGAATGAATGATTGCCTGCCTGTCACCTCGAATACCAATACCCGGGCTTGCAAACGGTTTGGTCCTAAATGACCGTTGTGTGCAGTAGGGTTGTATCATTAGACAGGCCCGGGCCTGACTCGGCATGGCTCAAATGCCTCTTCAGTATTTCCCATACCAGTTGGGCGAGTTGATGAATGCCATGCAGCTCGACGGCATGATTCGCGTGGCATCACTACCCATGCATGCCGAGCTCTCAAATCAGGTACCCTTTGATACATCGGTAGCAGATATCATGGGGTCGATCCTGGCTTGTCTCACTGCCGGGACTTTGCCTGCCTTTACCGCGTATGCGTGATTGATGTCGGTTGTCTTTTACGAGGCGTTGGCTCGGAACATGGGGATGTCCGACCGCTGTTGGTTATCACCGTTGATTTGGTCGGCCCACCACATGTGTTTCGCCTGGTAACGCCCCTGTAGTTGAGAGGCATCGTTCGCGCCATGTGACACAATTATAAGGTTGGCGTCACCGTGCAGTATTGGCTGCGATGTTTCCTCTGTTTGCCGAAGGCATCTACATGCATAATACTGCCTGGCTAGGCAGCACGGGCACGGTCTGGATAAGCGCTGCATGAAGCCTGTGACGAGGCTGCAAGCATTGCACTATGCCTGCACGAGACTTGGTGGACTTGTATGTGGGTTTGGTGGTTTACGCACGATCTATTTGTTGGTCATCTTCCCATCATCGACAATGTTGTCAACATCGAGGCTGTGGGGAGGCTTTCACAGGCAACCCAGCACAATGACGCCGAGAGCATCGCCTTGTGCGCCTCCCGCGTGCCACATGGCTTTAATGATCAAATTCAGACGTCGGGTAGGGAATTTCAAGGGAGAAGACATGATTCAACTCGACGGTGTAGGGTAACTGACTCGAGTCGACTGCCGACTGAAGTTGCGCTAGACAGTGGCCGCTCATGTCAGAGAATCCCCTTGACGACCCGAACCCGTCAGCAACGATCGCCCTGAGGCTGGTGCTGGGCGCCTGGGAGACTTTACTCAGCGCGGCTGGACCACACTTTAAGTGGACCCCCGCACTTGTGCCGTCAAGGCCCAGTCGAGTCAAGCCCCAAAAGGACAAGCCTATTGGCGTGGACCAAGGGAATCAGCAGAAAAAAAAAAAAGAAAAAAAAAAAAAGGCAGGGGCCGCGAAATGACGCTAACAGGCAAGAGGGAAATTAAGCGAGCGCAGTCCGAGAAACCGTTGGCCGTGCTTCCCAAAGCCGCGCCGCGTGTATAAAAATACAAGCACTCACTTATAGAAGACCCGGCCTGCCCTCCACCCCGATTTTCCCGGAACCACAGCACGACAGGAGCGAGCAGCACCGCCCAGCTTGCGCAAGCGGCAGAGCAACCAAGCAGGAAGCACCCACGCCTGTCCAGGAAAGAGCCAGCTTCCGCAACCACGAACGAATCAACTTGCATTGGTATTTGCGCCCACTTTTTTTTTTTTTATACTCTTGTCACTTGACGACATTTACTCCCCTGTCACTTTACTTCACAAAGCGACGTTTGCTTGATTCCATATTCATCCATTTCCATTGCCGCAATTCCCCTCCATCTTAGTCAACCCCATCGCAAACAACTCCCCTACCCAGACCCAGCCTTCTTCCGAACTTCCCGCAACCCGGCCAACCAGCGGGGATTAAAAGCGCTGACGACCATCGCCATCGATCGGTTACGTCTCATTGCAGCGTTTCGCTTTGCATCGCTCGCAACGCAACATAACATCCACCCAACCTTAACTGCCGATGCTGCATGCGCGCGAGACAGGGGAACTTACTCGTTTAAGTTGGACTCAGCCCGGGACACTCGGTCAGCGACAACTCTGCAGTTGACAGCTTTCCTGAGCAACTGGAGTGTGCATTTTGGCTGCACCCTGTCCCCGAAGGCTTGACGCCCTCTCTCCTGCTCTGTATCATCATCAACTGGTTGGTAGGTGATATGCAAAGCTTCTCCTCTTCCTACCATCTCATCCGCCCTTTCCTGTCCGATGATCTCTTGATCCCGTCTGCCCCCACTCCCCGATCTTGTTGCGTCATGAGTGATTCGTCGTCCTCTGTCCTTCAATCACCCTTGTTGCATGCTCGCAACCCATCATTGTCACTGAGTTCTTCCTCATATATTCCCTTGCAGCGCCAATCGGGAGTGGCGCATGTTTGCCGACTCAGTTTCCGCGCATAGCATTTCCTTCGTCATTTTCTCCCGGATGTCTGCATTTCCTTCCCGGCGACCCACACCCTTCCGTCGCGTCGCGCTACACTATCCCGCGATGTCGGATACGAGATCGTTGCCACCCTTTTTACACCCATTGTGATGCTTGGACTTTTTTACGACTCGACTGGACTTGGACTAACCACTGGACTGTAGTGATCGAAATGTCATGATACACGCTTTTACACTTAATACCCTCAACTAATACACACCATGGCATCAAGGTAAGTCCTTTATCCGTTCACATAACTATCGCGACCTTGCTAACTTTGTATGCAGACTCGACAGATTGGTCACGTGAGTAAATGCATCCCCTGCTTCAAGACAGGCATCGAAATGGCTTTCCGTTGAAGACATGCGGAAACCCGCTTGTCCCCTGTCCGGGCCTGAAAGTGGAATATGGAACTGACTTGTGAATAGTATCCTCGAAACGGGGAGTACGAGACTAATCCGCGACACTGCTGTCAATCAGCTTGCTGACTGGCAGAAGCAACATCCTGATGAGTTGTTCAACCTTCTTTCCCGCGTTGTTCCCTACCTCAGACACAAGGAATGGGAAACGCGAAGGACCGCAGCTGCGGCCATTGGCAAGATCGTAGAAAATGCGCCCATCCACGACCCAAATTCCGAAGATGCACCAACTGAGCCCAAGAAGGAGGAACCAGCTGCCGAGAATGGCCACATCAAGAAGGAGGAGGAAGACAAGGAGCTCGACATCTCAGGCGACGAGGTATTCCGGCTAGAGTCACTCAACGTTGACATGATTCTCAAGTACGGAAGGGAGCTGCTACGGGGCGGCGGCATCGAGTATGGACTTGCGGCTCTCGAACCACAAGCACGCCTAACCCACCAGAAAAAGACGTTGAACGGACGCCTTGGCCTTTTGGGGAGGAAGTATGAGGATGAAGAGATCGCCTACACTGGCGGTGACAACCTGGCGCCCCCAATGACTCCGATGGATGCTACAAACGGCCATAGTCGACCAGACGGCACCAGCGGCCAAGGCCAACCCACCGAGGAGTCCCAGCTCAGCTCTCGACAACTCAACGTCCTAAAACGAAAGCGTAAGCGAGAAGCTATGAAGGCGTCCCAAGGCAAGGGCGGTTTCGGTGACCTCTCTGTAAGGCGCTCATTGACATCGGGATCGGAACATTTGGGAGAAGATTCCCCTGTGCCGGATAATGACTCGAAAAAGAACGGCAAAGTCAATGACTACTTCAACCTCGACCGACCAGCGGACGTCGACGAAGACACCAAGGTAGTCAGCGAGTTCAAGGGTCCCGTCATTCCCATCAAGTCAGAGCTCGAGGCCGAGGACAATATGGAGGGTGCTGAGTGGCCCTACGAGCGACTGTGCGACTTTCTCAAGGTTGATTTATTTGACCCATCTTGGGAAACTCGTCATGGAGCTGCGATGGGGCTACGCGAAGTTATCCGTGTACACGGCGGTGGTGCTGGCAGAGTGCGTTCCAAGTCTAGGGAGCAGAACGATGTTCTCAACCGCAAGTGGCTTGATGACTTGGCCTGTCGCCTTTGCTGCGTACTGATGCTTGACCGCTTCACGGATTACAGTTCTGACACGTCTGTTGCTCCTATCAGAGAGACAATAGGACAGTCGCTTGGATCTGCCCTTAAGCACCTTTCCTCACAATCCGTCTATTCCACCTTCAAAATCTTGTACAAGATGGTGATGCAAGACGACCTTGGCCTCGAGCGGCCGGTGTGGTCTGTGTGCCACGGCGGTATGATTGGCTTGAGATATGTCGTTGCAGTCAGGAAGGATCTTCTCCTCCAGGACAGCGACATGATAGATGGAATCATCAGGACTGTGATGAAGGGGCTAGGAGACATGGACGATGATGTCAGGTCTGTCAGTGCCGCCACGCTGATCCCCATGGCTAAGGAGTTTGTCACATTGCGACCTGGACAGCTCGATGGTCTTGTCAACATCATCTGGGAAAGTCTGTCGAACCTCGGAGACGACCTCAGTGCAAGTACTGGTCGTATCATGGACCTTCTTGCCACCCTCTGCAGCTTCCCCGAGGTGTTGGAAGCTATGAAGGCTTCGGCCGCCCAAGACGAAGAGCGGTCCTTCACTCTGCTCGTCCCACGCCTCTACCCCTTCCTGCGCCATACTATCACTTCGGTCCGTGTGGCTGTCTTGAAAGCTTTGTCAACATTTGCCAAGCTCGATGCGGAGACATCACAGGGTTGGCTCACTGGAAGAATTCTTCGGCTCATCTTCCAAAATATTCTCGTCGAGAGAGACAAGGAGGCCCTCAATATGTCACTGGAGCTATGGACGGCTCTCGTACAAAGCTTGGCCAAGAATCCTGCTGTCCTTGCTGATGAGTTTGCTGCTCATATCGACCCCATGATGCAGCTGACACTTCATCCCATTGGTGTCTCAAGAAACCCGATACCGATGAATGCCACACTCTTCCAGAAACCGTCTGGTGGCACGTACTCTATGCCTGGTGTTGTTCAGCACACGCCTCGAAAGCCCTCATCACCCGATGGTTCCGATCGAGCGCCCAAACGCCGACGCAAATCGACCAAGGTTGATGAGGTTCCCACAACGAGTCTCACTCACGATGTTGATGGCCATATGATGCAAGGCGATGTTGATCTCGTCGGTGTAGACGTTCTTATTCGGTCGCGTGTATCGGCTGCGAAGGCCATGGGTCTCATCATGTCTCTTGTTCCAGTTGCCAGTTTGGATGACTACGACGCACTCCTCATTCCCGGACTTGGATCGGCATTTTCTTCGAGCCAACTCACAGCATGTGTCATTATCGATGAGTATGCCAAGAACTGCCAGACCGCCAGCGACTCACGATACCTCGAGAACCTCCAGCGCATCCTTGATTCCGAACGGCCAGCGGCATATAGAGACTTGGTCAACTTCATTCAACGTGTTAGAACACAGTGTCAGCAGCTGATCCATCTCTTCCGAGATCACGGCAAGGTCTCTCACAGTAAACTCCCGACTTTGCCTGTCGTGGTGCAGGGAGAAGCTGAAGCTGGCCCTAATGCCTTCTCCATCGCAACTGCTGAGAAATGCGTAAGCGATGATTACGAGAAACTGAAGAAGGCTATGCCTCCAGGCCAGCGTCTTATTGCGAGCCAGCAGCTTTCTGATGCTCGCGATGTGACGGTTGCGGCAATCGAGGAGGCCAAGGCTATCAAGACGGCTCGTGATGTTCGGATCAGGGCCGCAGCAGCATGCGCGATGGTTGCTATGAAGGTGCTCCCGAAGAAGCCTAGCCCCTTGATCAAGGGCATCATGGACTCCGTCAAGACGGAGGACAACCAGCAACTCCAGACTCGCTCAGCTGATACCATCGCTCGACTTGTCCAGCTGTTTACTGAAAAGGGCCGAAAGGGGCCAGCTGACAAGGTGGTGTCCAACTTGGTCAAGTTCTCCTGCGTTGAAGTCGCAGAAACTCCTGAATTCCCCGTTCACGCCGCTAAGACCGATTGCGTGTTGTCGATGCAAAAGGAGGAAGACCGAGTTGACCATGCAGATGCCGCTAAATGGGCCCGAGAAGCCAAGGCTGCTCGTATCACGAGGCGTGGTGCGAAGGAGGCCCTTGAGATCCTGTCGAGAACTTATGGGGCCAAGCTGCTCGAAATTGTGCCCAGTCTCCGAACCTTTATGGAGGAGCCCCTTATCAAGGCTTTCTCTGATGCTCTTCCTGCCGAAGCCAAGGATCCCGAGGAGACGTTCGGACAGGAAATCGTGGACGCTATGTCTGTCATCAGGACTATGACGCCAACTTTGGACAAGTCATTGCACCCCTTCGTTATGGAATTGATGCCCCTGGTCATCAAGGCCCTCCACTCCGAGCTCTCCGTCTTCCGCTATATGGCCGCCAAGTGCATGGCTACTATCTGCAGTGTTATTACTGTTGAGGGTATGACAGCACTTGTCGAGAAGGTTCTCCCGTCTATCAACAACCCTGTCGATCTCAACTTCCGTCAAGGCGCGATCGAGGCTATTTACCACCTGATCGCTGTAATGGGCGACTCCATCCTGCCTTATGTCATCTTCCTCATCGTGCCAGTTCTGGGACGAATGAGTGATTCCGACAATGAGATCCGTTTGATCGCCACGACGTCGTTCGCCACACTGGTGAAGCTTGTTCCTCTGGAAGCTGGCATTCCCGACCCCCCCGGCTTGTCCGAGGAGCTTCTTAAGGGCAGAGATCGTGAGAGGACCTTTATCGCCCAGCTTCTGGACCCAAAGAAGGTGGAGCAGTTCCAGATTCCCGTTGCCATCAAGGCAGAGTTGCGATCCTACCAACAAGAAGGTGTGAATTGGCTAAACTTCCTCAACAAGTACCACCTCCACGGCATTCTCTGCGATGATATGGGTCTCGGAAAGACTCTCCAGACTATCTGTATCGTCGCAAGTGACCATCATCAACGTGCCGAGGAGTTTGCCAAGACCAAGGCACCTGATGTACGAAGGTTGCCATCTCTCATCGTCTGCCCGCCTACGCTCTCAGGACATTGGCAACAAGAGATCAAGACGTATGCACCGTTCTTGAGCGTGACCGCATATGTCGGCCCACCAGCGGAGAGAAAGGCTATGAAGGATAGACTGGGCGAGACGGACATTGTGGTCACATCCTACGACGTCTGTCGCAACGATTCGGACATTCTTGACAAGCATAGCTGGAACTATGTTGTTCTTGACGAAGGTCATCTCATCAAGAACCCCAAGGCTAAGATCACTCAAGCGGTCAAGAGGCTGGCCAGTAACCACCGTCTCATCCTTACCGGCACACCCATTCAGAACAACGTCCTGGAGCTGTGGTCCCTCTTTGACTTTTTGATGCCGGGTTTCTTGGGTGCTGAGAAGGTCTTTCTGGATCGATTCGCAAAGCCCATCGCAGCGAGTCGATTTAGCAAGGCTTCGTCAAAGGAGCAAGAGGCGGGAGCTCTCGCAATCGAGGCACTTCACAAGCAGGTGCTTCCATTCCTGCTGCGTCGTCTCAAGGAGGAAGTGTTGAACGACCTCCCGCCCAAGATCTTGCAGAACTACTACTGCGATCTGAGCGACCTGCAGAAGAAGCTCTTTGAGGACTTTACCAGGAAGCAGGGCAAGAAGATCCAGGCAGAAGCTGGTCGGGAGGACAAGGAAGCGAAGCAGCATATCTTCCAGGCGCTACAGTACATGCGTAAGCTGTGCAACTCTCCTGCCATGGTCATGAAACCAGGAACCCCCTTCTACGATGACACGCAAAGAATCCTGAACAAGAAGGGCACATCGATCGAGGATACCCAGCATGCACCCAAGTTGACTGCCCTGAGAGACCTTTTGGTGGACTGCGGTATTGGTGTCGAAGGCAATGAATCCAATGACCCTCTGTATCAGCCTATCAAACCCCATCGAGCACTCATCTTCTGTCAGATGAAGGAGATGCTTGACATGGTACAGAACAAGGTCTTGAAGGAGTTGCTACCTTCCGTGTCGCATCTACGACTCGATGGCGGAGTCGAGGCGAACAAGAGACAGGACATTGTCAACAAGTTCAACAGCGACCCGTCATATGATGTCCTCCTGTTGACGACAAGTGTGGGTGGTCTTGGTCTCAACCTGACAGGCGCCGACACTGTCATTTTCGTCGAGCATGATTGGAACCCGCAAAAGGACTTGCAGGCCATGGACCGAGCGCATCGTATCGGCCAGAAGAAGGTGGTCAACGTGTACCGACTTATCACGCGCGGAACACTCGAAGAGAAGATTCTGAATCTCCAGCGATTCAAGATCGATGTGGCATCAACAGTTGTCAACCAACAGAATGCGGGTCTTTCAACAATGGATACAGATCAGATCCTGGACCTGTTCAATGTGGGCGATGCTGCACCGAACCTCATAGCGGACAAGGAAAAGAACAACATGGAAGGAAGGGAAGAAGACATGGTGGATATCGAAACAGGCGATGTGCGCGCGCCGGGAAAGAAGGCATGGCTGGACGATCTAGGAGAGCTATGGGACAACAAGCAGTACGAGGAGAGCTTCGACTTGGACGACTTTATGAAGACCATGTCGTGAGTGGAGGACAGTTACTGAGAAGGGATCTTGGCTCGTTTAGAATATGGTGTTTTGGAACTGCGTCAATACCTTTGTACAATAGCTTAGATCATTTTAGCGAAGGAGTACTCTTGCTTATGAAGATCAGGGTTGATTCCGGAGAATGGAATCCCACATGGCTATACAAGATTTGGTTTCCTGAGGCTTTGTGTGTGTTGAGATTGTATTGTCTCCAAGAGAATGATGGGGAAACCATGCACTAATGTCTTGCTGAGGGTGGCCTGCCAAGTATGTGAGGCAATTTTCGACTGCCCTCCTTCAACAAATCAAAGCGTAATTGGTTTAGTGGTAAAATTCTCCGTTGCCATTCGAGTAACGTCGGGGAGCCCTGGGTTCGATTCCCAGATTACGCATTGGACCTTCTTTTTTGCCCATCATCTGTAATTATCTTTTCTTGTTCCTATCATCTTGGAAAATTGTGATGAGTTGTGATGCTGTTTTGTGGCATTTGGGAGCTGTGGCTCGTGTCGGGTGTGGCTGCCCAATGCTCATGGTGGGGTGCGGTGCTCCGGGTGACCCCGCCATCATGGTCGAGCTCAGAAGCAACGTCCAGAATCTTCCACTCTGACAAGGCAGAGCACAAGATCGGCTCTGTACTTGGCTTCATCTTCACTTTTTGGTGGAACAAGTTACTTTCGAGGCACAAGATCAAGGCACAGTATATTCATTCAGTCACCATGCCTGTCGATTACAGCAAATGGGTTAGTACTACTCTTGATGGTCAGCTTTGGTTTACTGACTGTTTGCTAGGACGCGCTGGAGCTCAGCGATGACTCGGACATTGAAGTGCATCCCAACGTCGATAAGCGATCTTTCATCCGGGCGAAGCAGAACCAGATTCATCAAGAGCGACAGCACCGCAGACTACAGATTGAGACCCTCAAGTACGAGCGTGTCGTCAACGATGGCTTGATCAAGCGCATCTCGGGCCTCCTGGCATCTCTACGTGCCCATGCCTCCGAGGCCGCGACTAGAAACCCGGCCGAGGTTGCTTTCCAGGCGGTTATGGAGTCGGCTGGAAACCCAAAGGACGATAAGCCTCCTTCGCCGCCTGAGGGTGTCCATACACAGGAGAAGGAGCAGCCATCGTACACCAAGATGATGGCCACTCTACTGGACCAAGTCAACAAGGCTCTTGACGAAAAGAATCCCGAGAACCGATACGAGGCAATGATTGCCGAGATTCAGACACACGAGGATAAGATTGAGAGCCTGCAGAAGGAGTTGGTCGTTAAGCTTGGGGAGCTCCAGGCAGAGGAGGGTCGCAAGATTACCAGCGAGAGCATCCACACTGGGTTCGACAGCTCGTACGTTGCCAAGTCGACACCGGCCGACAAGAAGCAGGAGTCTACACAGGTGGAATTGCTGAACCCCAACTTTTCCGGTGGGGCATCAAGCTCCGGTGGTGCAAAGGAAGAAGTCAAGGTGGACGACGATGCAGACATTGAGGCCTCGCCAGCGGGAAAGAAGTTTGGCTCGATCAAGGCCAATGACTACTCGGCAAGTCTCCAGTTCCTGTCGCAGAACCCGCAGCTCCTGGTGGAGCGGGAGACGGACGGACTGCTGGTCTTGGCCTTTGACGCTGCTCTTGAGGGCAAGGATGAGCTTTCGAGACAATACGTGCACCAGGCTCTTCTCCTTCAATACTGCCGAGCTCTGGGCAAGGACGGTGTTGGACTGTTCTTCAAGCGTATCACGACCAAGGGACATCAGGCCCAGGATGTATTCTACAAGGATGTGCAGGAGACATACGTGAAGATCCGAACGAGGTCCAAGGAGATCCTGGCGGAGCGTGCCAAGGAGGGAGAAACAGAGGGCGTCGAGCAGATCCAGCTACATGCCGTGGAGCCTGGTACCGTCATTCAGATCACAGTGCCGGCAGCGGACAGTCAGGACCCCGAGGAGCAGGAGGCACGTGAAATCTTTGAGAGCTTCTCGCCTGAGATGCGCAAGGCTCTACAGTCGGGCAAGCTGGATGAGGTGAACAAGGTGCTGGGAGAAATGAAGGTTGACGAGGCGGAGGAGCTTGTTGGTCTGTTTGGCGAGGTAAGTCGAGCGAATGATGTTGATTGATATGAGCTAACTTTTGATAGGCCAACATTCTGAGTTTGGAAGAGCAGATAATCGATGCGACGACAGAAGAGGGACAGAAGCAGCTCAAGGACATTGAGGCAGCTGCTGCGTCAGACAAGAAGCAAGAGTATGGAGACCCTGAGTAAGTAGCTCTAGGCATATATGACTGTGTGCATGAAGGGGATGGTGAAACGGGGGTAAAACAACCAAGGTTGGCATCCAGAGCGGGTTGGTACAGTACAGTAGTATAGTGTATCTGGTAAATTACAATACTATGCGGCCAATTATGATACCTATGCCGCTTCAAGAGAGTTCGAACATGTTTCTGAAGGGAGCATTGGTTTGCCAGTGGCGAGAATGTGATTTGCCATGACCTGGCCTGGTCTCATGGTGTGTTGAAGTCGTGATGTTGAGCCGCCCGATCAAGGTGGCACAAGGTGGCACAAGGTGGACAGGGGGGTTGGATAAAAATAGAAGCGGGTCTTTTATGCACAGCCTCCAACATGTGCCCGGCGTGGCTGGCGGGCGATCATGAAGAGGCTGGATGCATAAGAATTTGTAGATTATGACGATGATTTGAGGTGAGATTTATTGTTTATTCAAGTTTGTATTAACAGTGTATCAAGTGTTTGTCTGTTTTTGTTAATCTCATTGTTAGATTGCAGACAAGGAAAGTGAAATCATGTAAACGAGATCCAATCTCGCCAAGACTCTACAAGCGCCGCCCCCAAAAAAGAGACACCATCCATCCACATCCCGCATTTTTTTTTTGTCTATGAAAGCCTTGTTGAAGCTTGGCGGCTGACACCTGCCGTTGATCCCGAGTGAGAAAAGAGGTGGTCGACCTTTGGATGTACATGGGCATGACCGATGCCTTTTTCCTGTGTCAGAGAATTATCGTCCCACGTTTGTTCGTCGATCAACGGTTGCTGACCAGCCAACTGTAGATACATGACGCGCGGCCAGTATGAGAATATTTGACGGAAGAAGAAGCATAGCCGTGTGCTTGACTAGCTTAGTTTTATCGGTGAACTGTTAAACATGGCGATGTACGGATAATGGCCCGCATTAATACGATGCAGAGTGATTCTTTTCTTAGCCATGTTTGAAAGCAACAACACCGTGACCTTACAAACAAAACGTACATGCATCCACCATTTGCTGACGTCTGCAAGCTCAGCCCCCTTCCCCTGCTGCACATCTTCCAGTCGTGACCTGACGGTGGAGAAGGTCCAGGCCCCTTCAGGGTCTTGACGCCTCCAAGCTCGTTACAAAGCCGCGCCCCAACCTCCAAAAACTGGAGCCGGGCGACGTCAGCTTTAAAGCACAGACGAGATCCCCTGGATCTTCTTTTTGTTGATTAACTACTGTTCTTTCGTTTCATAATTCGCGTCCTTTTCCTTCTTCTTGAATATATACAAGGTCCATCATCATTGTATCTTGATTAGATCTCTTTTGGTTTTTGTGTGTATCTGTACTTCTTTCATCTACAACACCAAAAAAACACCACAAGACAGACATATTCACATCTACAACCGCCATCATGCTTCTTTCTTCATTCAGCTCCGTGGCTGCCGGAGTCCTCGCCGCCGCCTCGGCCGTCTACGCCCTCCCCCAATCTTCCGGCTCCGGCTCGGGATCTTCATCAAAGGCCTGCAACAACTCTCCCGACCTGTGCAGCCGCAGCTACAACAATGTCACCCACATGGGCGCTCACGGCAGCTCCTTTCTCCGAGACTCGTCGACGTCGACGTTTGGTGCCGCTGGTAACCAGAACTACAACGCTACTGATGCCCTCGGCGCTGGTATTCGTCTTCTGCAGGCCCAGGTTCACAAGGAGAATAGCACCCTCCGTCTGTGCCATACTACGTGCGAGATTCTTGATGCTGGCCCCCTTGAGGATTGGCTGAGCAACGTCAACGACTGGATCGTCGCCAACCCTGACGAGGTCGTCACATTCCTCCTCGTCAACTCTGACAAAGCATCTCCCTCTGAGATTGGCAAGGCTTTCAACGACTCGGGCATCGCCGATCTCGCTTACAGACCTTCCGGCGAAGGACCTTCTGGCGACTGGCCAACTCTCGAGGACATGATCAGCGGAAACCAGCGCGTCGTTGCCTTTGTCACCAACATCGACCCCTCGACCGACTACCCCTTCCTGATGCCCGAGTTCGACTACGTCTTCGAGACGGCCTTTGAGGTGCAGAACCTCGGCGACTTCAACTGCACCCTCGACCGACCCTCCAAGCTCGACAGCGCCACCGCAGCCCTGTCGTCCAACTACCTCAGCCTGGTAAACCACTTCAAGTACCAGTCCTTGGTCGAGGGCAGCGATCTGTTCGTCCCCGATGTGAACAACATTGAGATTGTCAACAGCGACAACACGACCCAGGACGGAAACCTAGGCAAGCATCTCCAGGAGTGTCGTCAGGAGTGGTCTGCCCCTCCCAACTTTGTGCTCGTCGATTTCTTTGAGGAGGGCGAGGTCCTCGCTGCCGCCGACACCATGAACGGCATCTCGGGTGCCACTGGTCGCGAGGCTGTCGAGGACACCGATGACGAGTCCATGGGCAACAGCCCTGATAGGCGGCTGGGCATGAGCGCCCTGATTGCCTTTGTCGCTGCTGCGGTTCTGTTGGTGTAAACGACACCTTCGGTTTCGGCATTTCTTTTGTTTACTTGCGACATACACCCTACAAAACACATACCAGGTCCTATGTGGCCTCATCTTATAAATCAGGTTTGTAAATTTGGGCACAGCGAGGCGTTCAGGTTTAGCAAGCTTTACATTGCATTCGGAAGGATAGGAAGGATATTGATATACCTGATGAATCAACTGGATCAGGTTGCATTTAGCATAGACTGGGAAAAATTGGTCTACATAACTGAGGGGATACAAACTCCAACTCTTACATAGATAGACTGATGAATGAACAAGGCATATATGCCATGGAGAAGTTGAACTCGACTTTTAACGTGATGTCTGCTGTAATTATTAAATAATGACCAAACTATGAATGAACATCAGTAAGTTTTGGTGCATCATCATGAAGTTGAGAGGTGATGCTGCTGTTAGTTGCTTGTGACGTCTCCCCCAGCCAATTGGTCATCTCGACTCTCTTCCCCTACCCACCTTCAAAAACACCCTCACTCCATCACATTTCCAATGCGTCCCCGTCTCTTCATGACCTCTTCCAGGCGATACATCCAGACATTCAGTTATAGCACATTTCGAAAGCCTTTTACCATGGATTACGATAGCCTCGCGACTCCAGAGTCGTGTTACGTCGACTTTTGTCTCCTACCCGTGAGTCATACGATGTAAACCAATTTTGCAGCGCTGACGGGTGGCTTGATAGCTCGGTACGGGGACTGTCTCGGTGGCTGAGGATATTGCAGAGGTGCAAAAGGTTCTCAAGGCGAGCGGACTCAAGTACACGCTTCACTCTGCCGGTACCACAGTCGGTGCGTCATTTGTTGAGCTGAGGCAAGCTGTGCCGAGATGAAGCTGACCGAGACTTTTGTAGAGGGTTCCTGGGACGAAGTCATGGCTGCTGTAGGCAAGGCCCATGCTGCTGTGCACAAGCGAGGCGTGGTGAGGATTCAGTCATCCATGAGAGTCGGTAGCCGGTGAGTTTGACGTGTTCCCATTGTGCAGGCTCGAGTCGAATGCTGACTATTATCAAGAACGGACAAGAAGCAGACGGCAGCGGATAAGGTCAAGAGGGTAGAAGACATCCTAGCCGCCGGAGAGTCCAAGTAATGGATGCATGCATGACCCCCTTCGCCAATTCATACCGTAGTCATCGAGGAGGAACAAGTTTTGTCGAGCCTGTAAGGAAGACACGGTTTTAATACCTCGATGCTATTCGTAGGATAATAGAAACAAGGCTTCCAACCTTGTCGATGGAAAACAAACTCCTTTCCCTCAAAATACGCCGTGTGACTTCAAACAATCTTTCCTCCCCGGTCCCCCCGCTCCGTGCCCGGCGGGAGGCTCAAACTTTGACCGGCACGAGATAACAGAGGCGAAACGAACCCCATCGTCATATTATCTGAGGTTCCGCAAAATCTGGGGAACGTGTTTGTAAAAAACATCCACTCATTACGTACGTACCTACATTTTTTACTCTTTCCAACTCCGGTCCTGTTCTGCTCTTCCGCCGCCGGCCGGCCCCATCACCACTACGGAGGTCAACTACCCCGGAGCCGACGGCCGTCCGGGAGACAGTAACCTGGAGACTGATGCCCGCCGGGCAATTTTTCTGCATTTGGTATGTAATTTGGTCTCTTTCGTCATGTGGTTTGTTTCATTTCCCCATGTTTTTACTGATTTTGTCATTGAGCTTGTAAAATCAGAGCTAATCGGTTCTTGGTAGGTATTTTGCACATTTTTGAGTCAAGACGGGAGCCGACGCCTCGGTTCCGAGATTAGGACTAGTGTGGCAGTCTTGGTTGCTCACCCTGGAGAGGTTGACTACCACGTTGTGTGGTTCATTAACCAAAGATAACAAAACACTTGGTCTAATCTGCATGTATGTCCATCTGTAAAGGGTAACTATCATGCAAAGTTTGAATAGTCTTCCCCGGACATGAATCTCCATTGCAACCCATTCCCCCAAGCCACGAAGAGTTTGTGTTGTCATGTACATTCATTGGCATGATTATTGGTGTCTTATCACGACCGGCTACCAAGTCTCAACTCTGGCAAGGGGTCAAGAAGATAAACTCGATAAAACATGACCAACTGAATCTGCGTCTTGTTTTTCCTGGTGTTCCATCTCCGAAACGTATCTGCTTTCTTCAATACACACCTCTTTGTGGGACCGGCATCTCTTCCCGGTCGTGGCGATCGATGTGGCTTTGCCTCACACCTCTCTCTTTCACCACACCTTTGCCCAATTCCAGTATTCTGCCCCCCTTTCGGTGAAGACCGGACCGGCCCGGAGTGTGTTTTGAAGAACCGGGAGAAGACCCCAAGTGCCGCCTTCTCGCTTCTGGACTTGCAGCGAACGACTCTCGTTCCGCCCTATACCCCAAATGCCGAGCAAACGAACACCCAGATCTGATGGGACCGGAGGGAGGCTTGCAGAGAGGAGACCCACTCGGGTCATTTCTCTTTTGTCAAAAACACCAAGGCCGGGATGTGGAGTGGGGGGTTTTGTAAGTCGTGATGGCTTCATAGGGACATGATATTGACACTTGTCAAACACCGCGAATGAATATGACCAGGTCTATGGTCATCATGGAGTTGTGTTTCCGACCCGAGGCACTTCCTCGGTGACACACCTCCATATCTCATAGTAACCCCTGAACCAGAACCCCCGACACAACAAAGCCGTAGCCCCCCTCCACAGCCAAATTCACCCCATACCCCTTGCCTTGCACCATCCTGCACATCCGACAACCCATACCCGCCCACCCATGCCACCATTCCCGGCACTCACGATGCCATTCCTTGGTGTTGAGGCCATGCGGCTCAACACCCTCCCTTCTGCCCCCCCTGTACGGGCTTGGGGTTCCACCTGCTCGTCCGGAAGGAGCTTGGCCCGGGAATGTCTGTGTGAGAGGGTGAGGCGTGGGTTTTATGCCGTACCTGTCCCGGTGCTTTCAGTGCTGGGCTGTGACATTGGCTTGCATGAGAAGAGCTGTCAACAGACTTCTCTTGATATCACGTGCAATATATATCAACTACCATGTTAAGATGATGCCTTTTATAGCGTCTATTCATAGAAAACTCTTTTTCGCCTTATATTCTTAATGCTGGGGCCGCTTTCGACCACTTACATGCCACCATTTTGGGTATTCCTCCATCCTTCCATAGACCGTCTATCAATCATTAAAGAAAATCATTAACCTATGCATCAATACCTGTCATAACCATCTTGGTCACTGTGAACTCGTCAATGCCGTACTTGCTTCCCTCACGGCCGAAACCGCTCTGCTTGACACCGCCAAAGGGCGCCGCAGGGTCGCTTAGCACACCTATCATGATATGTTAGTTGTTGCACTCCGTTTTTCGACTTGTGAATGACTTACCAACGTTAACACCAACCATGCCGACTTCCAGAGCCTCAGCCACTCGGTAGCATCGGTTAACGTCGTTGCTGAAAAAGTAGCCTCCGAGACCAACATCGGTGTCGTTGGCAATCGCGATAGCCTCCTCCTCGGTATCAAAAGCAAAGAAGGCCGCCACGGGACCGAAAGTCTCCTCATCACAGATCTTCATGCCAGGCTTCATGCCAGTGAGCATAGTAAGATCAAAGTAATTGGGGCCCAGTTGGGGCAGGGCCTTGCCGCCGTGGACCAGCTTGGCACCCTTGGAGATGGCATCCTCAACGTGCTCGGCAACCTTGGACACAGCACGACCGTGAATGAGAGGACCGTGAGTCGTCTTCTCACCAAAGCCGTCGCCAACAACAAAGGTCTTGACGACGTCGAGCACCATCTGGACGAATTTGTCGTAGACGCTGCGGTGCACGAGAATGCGGTTAGCGCAGACGCAAGTCTGGCCTGAGCAGCGGAACTTGCAGGCGATCAGACCCTTGACTGCCTTGTCTAGATCCGCATCCTCAAAAACAATAAAAGGAGCGTTTCCGCCCAGCTCGAAAGACAGCTTCTTGATGGTGGACGAGGACTGGTTCATTAGGATTCTGCCGACACCAGTGGATCCGGTGAAGGACACCTTCTTGACATCGGCATGCGTTGTGATGACCTTGCCAACCTCGGCCGTGTTATCCAGAGCAGTGATGATGTTGACCACACCGGCAGGAATGCCAGCACGGTGCGCCAACTCGGCAAGGGCGAGAGCCGTCAGGGGAGCCTCAGCGGGAGCCTTGACGACGACGGTGCAGCCAGCAGCTAGAGCAGGACCGGCCTTACGGGTGATCATGGCAGCGGGAAAGTTCCATGGGCAGATGAGACCGCAGACACCCACGGGTTGCTTAACAGTAGATAGACGGCATGATGGGTTGCTGGCCTCGATTGTCTCGCCGTAGATTCGGGGAGCCTCCTCGGAGAACCACTCAAAGAAGTTGGCAGCGTAGATAGCTTCAGTCTTGCCATCAGACAGCGGCTTGCCGTTCTCAAGGGTGATAAGACGGGCAATGTCCTCGGCGTTCTCGATCATGAGATCGTACCAGCGGCGGAGCAGGCGGGCCCGCTGCCGCGCCGGGGTCTTGCGGAAGGTCTTGAATGCGGCGGCGGCTGCTGCGATGGCGGCCTCGGTGTCCTGTCCGTCAAACTCGGGGCATCTCGCCACTTCTTCAAGGGTCGAGGGGTCTGCAGCACAGTGACGTTAGCTCTCCATGGATGTCGAGAGAGCTTGGTTGGTTGGAGCGCTTACTCTCGACGGCAAAGACCTTGCCAGACTTTGCAGCGACCCATTGGCCGTTGACGTAGCAGGACGTCTTGAGGAGCGTAGGGTCGTTGAGCTGCAGAGGAAAAGAGATCCGGTGTTAGTGGAGGCTGTATCTCGCAGTTGTTGGGAAATGGTTCAAGACAGCTAATAAGAAAGGTGCGACAAGGGGGGGAGATGCTACACACCTTGGAAGCCATGGTGATGCTTGTCTACGGTGACTGTTGGTGGTGAGGGAATGTGAGACCCGGCAAGTGAACGCTTTTGTGGTGATGGTGGAAGATGACTTCTTGTCTGTCTCTTGACCTTTTTCTATTCTTGCTTACAACACTTCCAATCCAGTTCCACGAGCTTCCCCTCTCCTTCCCGGCTCTTGTCTTTTTGATATACCTCAAGTCCAAAGCCTAGGCTCGAGTTTGACCGAGGACACGGCACGGCAATGTGCCGGGACTGTCACGGTGCACGTATCTAAGTCGTCCACCATGACGCTGCCCGTTTCTTGAGCGCGATTGAGGCCTTGAACTGAAGCCGCCCGCGATGCCGGTTCCGTGAGGGTACAAACTTACAGACGGCACCGACTTGAGGGCCGGGCCGGGCATGGGCGTGTGAGATGGAGGGTGTGAACATGAAAGGTGAACGGCTGGGAAGCGAGGTGTGACATTAGCCAAGAATAGGATGTGGGCGTGTCATGTGCCTTGGATTCTGCGAAGAGATCCCCATCGGAGCTGGTGGAGGTGGGGAATGGAGAAGGGAAAAAAATTAGACGTCTGGTGGCCGGAGCGAGAAGCAAGCGGCAAAGGTCTAGTGACGATGGAGAATCGGGGTGAAAACTGGGAATTCAGTGGAGATTGGATTCGAGTTATCCACGGGGTTCTCCAGGTTCAGGCTTGGTCTTTCGGTGCCGCCGTTGATACCGTAGGTACACACAGACTTTTTTCCATCGTGAGCCGGTGGGGGAAGTCAAGTCTCCTCCAGATATCGACGACACCCGGGCCTGTCTGACAGAACCTTCCAGGCGCTCTGACCACTATCCTCGCAGAGGATCTTGCAGTGCCGACAGCGCTCACAGCGCCTAAAGCATCCCCGGGGCCGCTACCGACGATCCAATGTCCGGGGCGTTCAAGTCCCAGATGGTGGGGGGTACATGTTTGTCTCTCACTGCGAGGTCATCAATGTCTAGAACGAGGGCTGTGGTTGTACTGCGAGATTACCGCGCGGTACAGAGCTTCATGTAGAGTACCACTCAGCCTCCCACATCTCTTCTCCCCCATGAACCATTAGACAAGGGCAATCCAGGCCCCGTCGCTTCGGTATCCTACATCCCCGTCCTCGGTACCTCCGCCGACTTCCATCATCGAGGCCAGGGTACATGTTTGCCACGCAAAACACCCACCAAGTGCCGGGTCCCCTCCCTGCCGTTCCTCCCACCGAGCGGGTACCTTTTCTTCCTCTCCGCTGGACGGAGGTACAAGTGGCGGCGCGTCTGAGGTCTCGTGAGCCTCCCCCCTCCGGCTGCGAGCCGGTCGGTCTCTCGACTCCGGTCCCACGATTGATTCTCTACCCTCTGCTTGAGCCTGCCGCCGTCTCCATGAGCCGCAACAATCATCGGAGAGGGGCAGGCGGGCTTGTCGAGGCCTTCCAATTGCCTTCCCGATCTTGGTTGGTGCCACTCCTTCCTCGTCGTCGTCCATGGCAGCTCCGAAGCCGCCGCCGATTGCTATAATAGCTCCTCCCCCGACGTCCATCTTGACCTCGATTCTTCTCCAGGACATCCAGACTCTCTATCCTCGCACACACACTTGATACCCCAGAGGAAACAAAGTCAATCCCTTTTAGAGATCTTCATCAACACCTTCAAGATGCCTGCCTTCGTCGAGACCCCCAAGACCACCGTCACCACGGAGATCCCTGGTCCCGTCTCCAAGGCCAGCACCAAGCGCCTCGATGCCATCTTCGACGCCCGTGCTGTCCACTTCGTGGTTGACTACGACAAGTCCCACGATAACTAGTACGATTCAATTGTTCTTGATACAGACTTTCAATGGCTAACCAAATGCAGCATTGTCGATGTTGACGGCAACAAGTACCTCGATGTCTACGCTCAGATCGCCTCCATCCCCGTTGGCTACAACAACGAGACCCTGATCGAGGCTGCCAAGTCCCCCGACATGGTCTCTGCCCTCGTCAACCGACCTGCCATGGGCAACTTCCCCTCCGACCAGTGGGTCGACATCCTCCGCAACGGCCTCATGAAGGTTGCTCCCAAGGGCCTCAGCTACATCTTCACTGCTCAGTCTGGCTCCGAGGCCAACGAGCTGGCCTACAAGGCTGCCTTCATGCTCTACCGCCGCCGCCAGCGTGGTGAGGGTGTCGACTGGAACGATGAGGAGATCAACTCCTGCCTTGAGAACTCCAAGCCCGGTTCCCCCGAGCTTGCCATCATGAGCTTCAGCAACTCCTTCCACGGCCGTGGCTTCGGCTCTCTCTCCACCACCCGCTCCAAGGCCGTCCACAAGCTTGATATCCCCAGCTTCAACTGGCCTCAGGCTCCCTTCCCTGCCCTCAAGTACCCTCTCGAGGAGCACGCCGAGGAGAACGCCGCCGAGGAGAAGCGATGCCTCGAGGAGGTTGAACGCCTCATCACCTCGTGGCACTGCCCCGTTGCTGGTCTCATTGTTGAGCCCATCCAGTCCGAGGGTGGTGACAACCACGCCTCCCCTGCCTTCTTCCAGGGTCTCCGTGACATCACCAAGCGACACGGTACCTGCCTCATCGCCGATGAGGTCCAGACTGGCTTCGGTGCCACTGGTTCCTTCTGGGGCCACGACCACTGGAACCTGACCTCTCCCCCTGACATGGTCACCTTCTCCAAGAAGGCCCAGACTGCCGGTTACTTCTTCGGTAACGAGATGCTCATCCCTGATAAGGCCTACCGCCAGTTCAACACCTGGATTGGCGACCCTGCCCGTGTCATCATGTGCAAGGCTGTCATCCAGGAGATCCTTGACAAGAAGCTGGTTGAGCAGACCGCCCGTGTCGGCCACCACCTCTACAACGAGCTCGCTCGTCTGGCCACCAAGTACCCCGAGTACATCAAGAACCTCCGAGGCAAGGACCAGGGTACCTTCATCGCCTTCGACACCAAGGACCCTGCTGCTCTCGTCCGCTCCATGCGCCACATTGGTGTCAACATTGGAACTTGCGGCAAGAACACTGTCCGCCTCCGACCCATGCTCATCTTCGAGGAGAAGCACGTTCCTATCCTCGTCAGCGCCTTCGACAAGGTCATTGGCGCTCTGTAAGATGTCTGTGAAGTACTACTAGGGGTCAACGGGATGGGAACTGGGATTTTATGCATCATCATGTCTACTACTAGCGTTGCATTTTTTGGGACATGTTTTACGGGAAAAGAAAAGGAGACGAATTGTTCGAATAAACTGGTAATACCCGAGCAGGAACAGACGGGCGTCGATCATGACAGAAGTAGTTCTACGCAAGGCGTACATTTAAGGTACTGGAAATCAAACAAAATTACCATTACCCTGACTGTCCTCGTGCATTACGATATGTGAATAGTCAATGTGAGACAGTGAGACTGAGTCCTGACAACGCATAGTATCGGTATATCGTTGCCAAGAACTCGAGGAATCACATATCCAGTCAATGCAACTCAGCCTAGGCAAAGAACCCTGAACCAAGACAATTCGATCTCGGCATTGAGATTGAGATTTACCAGCTGCGCTCGAGCATCTTGGCATGCTGTATCACTTCTCATGGCCACTCAACGACCAGCTCGAGCTGCACGTCGGTGCATGTCTCCCCAAACGCCGGCCATTGCCGACTTGACCGCGCATGGCTCGGCATTGCTCTCGTTTTCCGGCGTCAAACACGACCCGTTGGGGATAATTGAACCGCGGAGGCGGGCGAGAATGGAAAGCTCTGCCACGTGCTGATCTTACCTATCACATCGAGGAGGCGAACGACTGCAAATCGGGGATACCTGCAGTGTCAATACACAGCAGAGGCTTACGCAGACCTCCGTCGAGACCGCAGAGATGAGGCGTGTGCGAGTGCAGTCTGCCCGTCGACCAGGGACTGGGGGTCCAGAAGTCCTCTGTGGCTTGCAGTAGCTGGTGGGAGAGGGACATTGGCATTCGTCGCTGCGGCAGTTCGGCGCCTGCAGACGAGGGATTGACTGAGAGCGCAGCAAGAGGATCGGGGCAAATCTGAGGTGCCAAGGGCGATGGATGCAGTGAGAAGGGGGATCCATGTCGGATTCGGCCGGTCGAGGGTGAGCTCCGATTCCATCGAGTGGTTAGAGAGATACCGAATGCCGTGGGATAATGGGTTGGCGAGCTGCAAGATGCAATCTCGAGACCCATCTTGTGCAACAGCCGATCCACCTTGCTTCTTCCTACCACCTTTGTGGTTATTTCCTGTTACATCTCGATCAGAATGAAAGGAGGGAAGACGCTCTCGTGTCCTTGTCTGTCTGGACGGCATGCCAAGAAGGGATAGTCGTGGAGGGAAGAGGTTGGGCGCCCTGCTATGCAGGTCTGAGGCAGCCACCAGAGTGAGATGGTGTACAGCCGCCAAGCTATGCGAGCCATTGATAAGCCCCAACGTCCTATTGAGGGCGGCAGAAGTGAGAATAATGGCTAAATAGGTTGCCGGAGCCGAGTCAACGAGGCTCGGGTACTGGGCGGTGCGCGCATTCACCGCGGTCTGGGGTAAATCGGCCGTGTCTCAAGCCCGGTTGATGGACGGGACGGCACGCCGATGTTCAGGGGCGTCGCTGCTCGGAACCGACAGAGCCCAACGTTGCATCCAGGGGACGTCAACGACATGAAGCTAACGTGCTCATGTGACAGAGGCTTGCTCTATTGACTGGACGGCATGTCAGGAGGATGTGACGGTTTGTTGGAAGTGCGAATTCGTACAATGCTGATATGTCCGTGGGTCATCGATGCAGAAGCTGGGGATCGGAAACTATCTCGCATCCCATCCTGGACACGGCTATCATCACCAGGGGCCGAGCTCCATGGACGGGAAGCAAGGCAAGGGTCCTGCACGCGGGTGCTGGCTGTCAGTCAGGACCTGCTTTGGCTCTTGGGCAATGGGATTGGAAGATCTCGAGAATCGTCGTCATGGTGCTCGATAAGCGGTCAACCCCCGCAAAAACCAAGGCATAACCCATGAGGGGAGGTCGTTACGAATCCATGGATGGCGGTGCCTGTCGGCCTGCCTTGGATGTTTTGGAGTTGGCCCAAAGATCAAGGCCCTTGTCATTGACGAATGTCAATCAAATCAAAGTGAGGCGTTTGTGGTCCGTGAAGACGTGCGACATCTCATGCGGCGTGTCGAAGAGAGTGGGGAAAATGGGGGACGTGTCGTGTCTCTTCGTGTCGTCCATGGATGTCTGTTGGTCAGTGCGGTAGAGTTATCCAAGCCCACGGCTCTGCTCGTCTGTGAGAATGCTCCGTCTGGCGTCGACCATGTCTCGATCGGGGAGTCGAGCAGCAGAGGCTGGTTGGTGAGAGGAGCCTTGGGTGGACAGAATCCCCATACCAGCACCCATGTCCGATCCATGTGGCATCTTCCCCCAGCTTCAATGCGTGCAATGTCATTTGTCTGCGCAGGGGCTCGGTGGGTTATGGATGCACCGCATCTGCTGACCAAGACGCCATTTCCCAGCAGCTGCGGCCGATTAGGCTGTGATGTGATATGGTTGCGTCTGGTCTTGACTTGTCTTGGACGGCAGGGCTCGCGATCATTGCAGCAATGAAGCTTTCTTTGCCAAGGGTCGTCGAGAAACAAGGGGTAACCCGTTATCAATTGATGAATGGCGCCTTCATCGTAGCTCGTCGACTGTCGTCCCCATGTATGGTCCCCGCTCCGCCCCGCCCCGCCCCGCTCTAAAGAGGTGCTTCTAGGAAAAAGGCTAGTCCCGATGAGGTGAACCGACGATTGTCATCAGCTCGTGGTCGATGGTGTCTTTTCAGGTTCCCTCTGTCACCCTTGTGGATTTCCCTGTCATGCACGAAGCGCGGACCCATCTGCAGTCGCATTGCCTCCCGTTGTGCACGCTGTCTCGCCTTTGTTTTTACGTCTAGGTTCCTAGCCAAACAGCACAGTCTTCTCTCAGCCTTCCAGAGTTGCGTGGACAGGCCTTGATCTTTCACTCCTCGCCTAGCCATCCTGGTTTATTCCCCTGGCTGCATCTTCATCAAGCTCCACACAGGGTCGTAGAACAAACTTGGAATAACGTCACCCTCCGTTGCATCCGTTCCTCATTTTAACAGTTTCCAATTTCCCACCCTGACAAAGTAAGGAAAGAAAGGAACAGAAGAAAAGCGACCCTGTCCATGCGGCCATGCCACGCTCCTTTGACGCCCTGTGACGCCGTTTACACCTATCGCCACCACTCAGCAACCAGCCCGCCCACCTCGAGCACGCTCGCGCCCCCAGTCGAAAGGCCTGACGGCAGGTCGACGGGTAAGTGATCGCCAACCAAGTCAAGTCCGGCGGCGCGTCGAGGCACATTCTGCACGGCACGGTTACTACCAACAATCTAAAACCGTCCATCCCAAGGAACAGAGGCCGAGACCCTCCTGCGCAAATCCCCTCGCCTCCCCTAGGCACTCGCTCGTTCGCTCGCTGCAGTCTGCAAAAGCAAAGTGTTGGCTCGCCATCTGCTGTAACCAATTGGCGTTACGCACCAACCAGCTCGCCTGGTCGACCATCGTGGGCTTGCAGCAACAGCAATCCCGATTTACAGCATCAAGACCCCTCAGCACCTGCAACAAGCAGCAAGCCACGACAAGCATCAGCGGCATCAACCTGCCTAGCCCCTCCAGGGTCAAGGGGGGTTGTAGATAGACTACTAGTGCCCTCTCCCCAAAGTCTCGAACATCAAACTCGCAATCTGGAAGCTCTCAGCTGTGTCTACCATCGTGGCTCCTTCGTTTCTTTCTGCACCACTCAAAACGCTCAACTCGTCTCAGTCGTCGTCTCTTCAGCTTCCACAGCCTCAAGGTTCCCTTCACAGCATACACGTCAACCTAGGGAAACGTCAGCTCAAGCCAAACAACAATAACACAGCCATCTGCTACTGGCATCCGTCGTCTTGGTGCGGGCGCTTCACTCTTACTGGCCTCCACCGGGTTTCAAGCGGCTTCTACGGACACGACGGAGTCGACGGACTGTGTTTCTGCGACTCCGCCAACGCCACTAAAATTGACGCTAGCCGCGATCCCCGCGTCTTACTTATCTCTTCTGTTCCTCTCCTTCGTCTCCTCAGGTCTCTCGTCTCGTTCGGCTAACAAGACGCCGCGGATCTCTGACCACAAAAAAGTCACAAGTCACCACTTGTCTCGACTCGACTCACTGGCCACCTATTTACCTAGGTACTTAGCCCAAAAGAAAAGGCACCGTGGTCTGCTCCCCCACCAGCAACCCAGAAAACCCACTCTGGACCCGAAACGAACGACCTGACCTTGTCAACCTTGCTCGCTGCAACTGGAGTTTTTTGTGGGAAACCTGACATTGCTCGGGTGCTATCGACTGTGCTAGCTGGCTGCTGGCTACTGTACTGGCTCCTGTACCTAGTCGCTGTCACCTTTTTGGCTGCTAGGCTACGGCCACTGCTACGGCTGCTGCTCCGCTGCGCTGCGCATCCACCCGCAGGGTCCCGGATGGAGCTTTTTGCCTCACAAGCCTCGATCTAGTCGTGAGCCGCAAAACTCCCGTGATCCCCTCAACCTAAACCTTCAACCTCACCTCACACATATCCTCCGACCCTCCCAACCCTCGCCTATCGCTGTTCCGTTGAACCCTCCGTCTCTCCACGCCTTTTTGCTGGGATCTACGGGCCTCCCCGTCGCTCGAGGTCCCAGGAGTCCTCCCATTCCGCCCGCCGCAATCGGCCCCGCGCCGTCGCGCGCGTCCTCCTGAATGGACAACCAACAACAGAGCCTGCAAAAGCACAGGCAGCGCCGTGAGGCCGAAAGAGAGCGCAAGCGAGCCCTTCGAGCGTGAGTCTCCCGCCTTTCCCGCAGTTGCGACCTGTCGATTCTTGGCCGCAATGCCTCGTAGGGGCATCAATCAGTCTTGGGTAAGGGCCGGCTGTCTCTCTGCCTGAAATCGGATTACGGCCGTGCCCACCTCAGCCTTGTCGCCATCTACCTCATTCGGTTGCTCGACATCCAATCATCCCTTCTGCCCTTTGGTCTACTCCGATATTCGCTTTACTTCCATCGGCGCGACTCTGATGCTAACTCACTGCCTGCAGTTGCGATGGCTGCCGACGCCAAAAGGAGAAGTGTGATGGTGGCGTCCCGTGCCGAAGATGCACACGCCTACATCGCCAATGCGAGTTCCTAGGTCCTACAGCGCGAGATGCTGACGGCGGTGACGGTTCCGCAAGGTAATTCTCCGCGCTGTTGTTCCACCGCCGATATGCGTCACAGCCGTTGCTAACGTTCGGCTCTTGCCTGACACAGGAATCGGTCTGGCGCAAGCAACGCCGAGCTTCTCCAACGCATCGCCCACATGGAAAAGATCATCACGCACTATGCCGGCAACATTCCCCTCGACCCCGAATCGATCAAGGCCATGGCCGAGGCTGTTGACAACAAGAACCCTGACATAGCACAAGTCCACCGACAGGCACCCGTTGTGGGATCACCGGGCTCCGACTACTTGGGCGTGGATGATGAGAACTATACAGTCCAGCCCCTGGACAACAACACCACTCGTGAGACACACCGCTGCTTGCGACAATTGATTTTGGGCATATCGGCTAATCTCGTGTTCAAGACTACTCGGGCGAGTTCTCCCATTGGAACTTTTCGATGCGAATAAAACAGTGGATCGAGCAGTGTGTGCCAGACCGCCACGTACGTCTTTTCCTGCACCCCATTTGCCATGATAATTCTAAATTTCGGGTCTGCATAGGATGCACCGGGTACTCTCAGTTTCAAGGAGTATTATCGAGCCGAGGAGCTACAGTCGTCTACCAACACTCAAACATCTCTCTCAGCACTACCCCCTCGATACGTTGCCGAATTCCTAGTCCAGGCCTTCTACAAGCATGCCGAAACCAACTATTTCTACGTCGAAAGGGCATGGCTCGCCGAGCAGCTTGATCTAATTTACCAGAACCCCGGGGGCATGTCTCGTCGCGAAGTCGGCACGCTCTGCATGATTTGGATCATCTTTGCCATCGGCACCCAGTACGCCTACTTGGATTCTCGCACAGGGAGAGATGACCACGGAAAGGGGCCCGATGCAAGCCCATTTTCTGAGGACACCATCGGCGTCATGTTCTATCAGCAAGCATGCAAGCTCGTTCCCGACGTCATCACAGTGGCCTCGCTCGAGAGTGTCCAGGCCATTCTCCTGATTGGCATTTACACTCTGCCCCTGGATGCCTCGGGGTTGTCGTACATTTACCTCAACCTCGCGGTGAAACTGGCTATCCAGAATGGAATGCACAGGAAGTGGCCGGCCGAAGGGCTTGACCCCTACGTCCGTGAGACGAGGAATCGCGTGTGGTGGACAGCCTATACAACCGAGAAGTATGTTCTAGCCCATACAACAATCTCACATCAGGAGACTAACATGTAGGTAGGAGAGTTGGGATCTATCACGGACGGCCTTTGTCCATCCAGAGCAAGGATGTGGATGCGGAGATGCCTGCAGATCGACCCGACATCATGCCATCCAACCCCGCGAATGTCGCGCACATGCTCGCGACGCTGCGGCTGAATCAGGCCCTTGGAAAGATCGCACATGAGATGTAAGTCAATTGCGCCACGCCAAGATGGACCCCCCTGAAGGATCCTGGGCTGACAACCGCCAACAGATCAGTGCTTCGAACATCCCAGAAGCATGAGATTAACGAAGGCCTGCAACGGGTTATCGACATGAAGGAGGAGCTTCGGAAGTGGTGGGATTCACTCCCCGAGACGGCATTCCGCAAGGAGATCAACCTGCAGAACCCAATCTCGCGCGCCGACATGCATCTGAAGCTGGAGTACTGTCTTCTACGCATGTATGCTGGGCGGCCCTTCATCTTCCCCCGTGAGGCCATCCGGGGTAACGCAAGTACCTCGAGTTCGCCGGCCGACTCGAACAACCAGCGACCCAACACCCCCCACAAGTCGAACCCCCGTTCGATCCTGGTTGCAGACTGCGTCGAGGCTGCGTTGACCATCGTGGAGACTTGTCACTTGCTGCAGACCACCATCGGCCTTGCACGTGCATCGTACACCGAGTTCAGCTCTTGTCGAGCTGCCCTGCTGGTTATTATCACCCAATGCCTGCAGAAGAAGACCGACAGACTGCGCGATGGTCTCCGCACGGGCATGGCCATGATTAAGGAGATGTCGGCTGGTGGCGAGTCGGCCCGCTCTGAGGCGTCCTTGATTGAAGTCTTTGAGCGAGCCATCTCCCGACTGGACGCTACTGCTGATCCCTCAGGTAGGGAGACAGACTACTCGAGGTTCAAGAAATGGGAGCTCCTGTGGAAGAACGACGTGCCACCCCAAGAGATGAGGCACGAATCTTCACCCGAGGCTTCCATGCCGCTGCCTCCCAACCCGAATGCATTCTGGAGGGGAGCAGGCAGCACAACTCGCCCAGGCATGCCGGCCATGCACGCAGCCAGCCCTTTTATGAGCATGGACGCGACCTTCCCATCTGTGCCGCAGGTCATGGATGAGTTCTCCACTCTGTTTGGATATGGCTTTGGCCCTAGCCCTGAAAGCATGGCTGGCACCGCCAACGGGGGCATGTGGATGGGACCTTGAACGGTCTCGGGTTTCTTCCTTGAGCCCTGTATGGGCTGAAGGAAGCTGGAGGAAACACATACAGGCCCCTCGGAGGCATCCATCGGGGCGGGCGTTCGGCTGAGATGCACAGAACGCCCGGTCCACATGATGGGATGCCATGGACCGATTGAAGCACTATCTAGCAGGAGTCGCAGACCTGAAAAGTTCCGGGATGCTTTGCTATTCATCCCTCGCGCTTAGGAGGCGTGTCCAGAAGACGCTGCTGCTGGATCACGTCCGCTCGAGAAGCAACCGAATCCAGCAGCACGCCCTGGATACACCAGGGCTCACAAGCCCCAAGGCCCATGGCCTTAGAGTACAAGGCCACGCCATCCAGTGTATCCCGTGCACAGGGTGATGGGGTACCAAGCGACTATCGCGAGGGGAACAAAAAAAACTACGTTGTATAAGACGGGATGCCCACAGAAGACTGGGCCGAGTTCAAAAGAGATTGACAATTCGTCGTTATTTTATTTGTTTTACGGGTTCACAGCCACCATCTACCATTCTTACCTAGCCGGTTCTGTTCTGGAGAGGCACAAAGCCATACATACTATATATACCTAGTGGAGGTTATCTGTACTTTCTGGGACGGTGTATCGGAGCATAGGTTGGATGGATGCTGTCGACCAAGGGCAGGATAAAAAGTAAAGAGTCGTAAAGAAAATATTCCATGTGCAAAACGGGTGCTCATCCACCGTACATTGAATTACCATAGTTACAATGATACCAACTTGTCGTTTTATTTGCTCCTCTCTGTGAGTGATGGTGTGGAATTGGGACAGTACTGGGAACGTGATGGCATATGGTTATAGAACGATCTTCTGACTCAGTTCCTATCAAGGTCCGGGCTGCAACTATAATGAAGAACATATTCTTGGTTATAGAACATCGTGTCATTTAATATGAACTATCCAACATAAACACCCCCTATAATTAGTGGCCATAAACTATTGATACAGTTTTCATCCCCAGAGCATCCAGGCGTGAGCGAGGAGAAACATCTCCATTCCCTACCCCATAACCCAGAGGTTGTTTTAACCACGCATAGTCTGTCGCTTCTGCGACTTGCGCATCTCCTTCTCTCTCTCCTTGTCGAGATACTTCTTTTGGGCCTTGGCGTCGAGACCCTTGAGGTCAGCATCACGCTTAGCCTTGCGAGCCTTCTCCTTTTCCAAAGAGCGCTCCTCCTGGCGCTGATCCTCGGCGAGCTTCTTAATCTCGGCGATGGCGTTCTCACGGGTGTTGCGGACCTTCTTGGTGACCTCGGGGCGGAAGTGGGCAACCTTGACAAGGACGTCGGGAAGCTGCAGGAAGTAGGAGAAGAGAGGCAGAAGCTTCTCATAGTTGCCACTGGAGGGAAGACGGTACTTCAGGAAGAGGCGCTTGCGAGGAGCGGTCTCCTCGAGGGTAACGGGCTTGTCGGTGGGCTGGTCCGAGACGATGAGGTACTCAAACAGATCGCCGGCGCTCTCAACAGCCTCGATGAGCTCGGGGGTGAGGAGGGCATCGGTAACCTCGGCGCTCTCACTCATGACAGTCAACCAGAGGGGCAGCTTGGGGTTATCCTTGGTAAAGGTGAGGGACAGATCGTATCGCTGGTCGCGAACTTGGCGCATGACATCCTTGTGAACAACAGCCCAAACGAAACCATCATAGGTGCTCTTGGAATCCTTGGCGCGGACCTCGGCGGCACCGGGCAGAGCGGGGACAGTGAGGTTCTCCTTGCCATCGAAAGGATAGATCAATGCCTCAGCGACATCGTGGGGGGTGTCAAAGGACTCGACGAAGAAGCCCATGATGTGCTCGAATCCGTTGATAATGGGGTTGAACTTCTTGGTCAGAGTGAGCTTGACATCCATGAAAGCTGTGTTCTGTCGGCCAGTGGCGTAGGTCGCAAACTCGAAGAGCGACTTCTCCTTGATTAGAGTATCAGGCTTGACATCATTGTCCAAGGTGGGGACGCCGCCAAAGCCAACGAGAGCGAATTCCTTCTGGAGAGCAGGAGTATGAGCGCGTATCCAAGCCTTGGCCCTAGAGCGGTTGCGGGTTGCGCCAATCATGTGCAGAAGGAAGATGAAGCTCGAGATGACGAGGATCATGCCCTCAAGCCTGAACTCGGAGAGGGAGTGGCGCTCGTGGACGTTGTACCACTTGGTGTAAGGAGGAGCGGTGACGGCGGGAGCCACGCTCTCAGTAGAGGCATCGGGCACGATAGGCTCAGGAGCCGGGCTGGCAGCATCGGCGAAGTCGGCAAAGTCTGGAAGATGCGGTCGCGCGCGTCAGTCATGATGCCATCTCCACGCGCCTCAGTGTGGCGCAATTATCGAAACTCGGGGGAGGGAGAAGCGAGAAGAGGGGGGGGGGGGCAGCTGAACTCACCCGAATCGGGGTTCGCGACAGGCTCCTCGGCAGCCTTGCCGCCTCCAAAGGCGTTCTTGAAGAAGGAGGCCATGATTGGGGGTGAATCGATGGAGATTAGGGAGCGTCGTGGCGGGAGAGGGAGGAGGAGAGGAGAAAGAGGAGAGCGAAGAGGCCAACGGCGCCAGATGAAATGGCAGAAAATTGGAGCTGGAGACCAAGGGCAATGAGGAGAGAGCTCCTGCTCAATGCGGATGGCAGTGTGGGGCGGCCCGAATCTCTGGGGTGCATGCACCTTTCTACATCTTTGGTCGGAGTTAGGTAAACGTTATTGTTACATTAACCGTCTCGAATCCCATTGTAACCCTATAATACTTTATATTTGACGGTCTCCTGAAGTAGCATGTTCTTAGGGCTATGTTCCCCGACTATGTAACAATTGTGCGAGGTCATCAACATTCTTCTAGATCATGCAAGGAACAATTGGAGCGAAAGACGGGAACCATTTGAATGTCACGCCATTTCTTCTATCTCACCCCTGAGTCCGTTGGCCAAAGCCTTTGGCGCTTCGTCGTCATGAACAAGCCTAGCTTGCCCTATGTCGATACGCTGTAGTAGAGATTTACTAAGGAAGGAATGATAAGTACATTTTACTTCTTAATAGTCAGGTATCAAGAGTACTCTTCATTATGAGAGTTGCCAGCAATGTTATAAACTCCAAATTTTTTCTTATCATTCAGTCATCCTCAAGACCATACAGTATCGTCTAGGCGTCAAGGAAATGCCTTTATCAGGGACCCTCGCTTGCCCATGTTCAGGTAACTACACATGTCCTTAATGAAGTCTGAAACACAGCAGTCGGGCTAGGGAGGTTTCCGAGGCGTAGGGTTTCCTGGCCAAGTCGCGCAAGGCCCTTCGGGATAAGTCGATATATTCTTACGCCAAAGTATAAGTCAATCGTTTCTTGGGGTGGTTACTCTTACCAATGCGAATATGGCAACGGTTTAGGGATCGAAGCCGCTAAATGAGAAGAAAGAGGCGTCGCCGACTACCGAAGCATGAGGTGCATTCCGACCTAAATGCTATATTACTACGAATAGTTGTGCAGTAGTTAGTGTGTCATATTCTGTACTCCCTGATACATCATAGGCAGGCCGGGAGCTAGGTCTCGGATGACAAACACATCCCAAGTACATCAAGGACAGTTTTCCTTTATTAGCCAGCTAACCGTATACAACTTGAGGTTCAGGGGATACGGTTATAAGTAAGGAGTGATATTAAATTTGACGTGTATCATCCAAGCCTAGGATAGTACAGCAGAAGATGCCAAGTAGATTTAAGCAAGCCTCTTAACTCGGCTGCTCTTATCAAAGACGTTTGAGAGTATTTGTACTTTTTTAGGACCTTATCTAATAATAATCACAGAACAAACTATCTATGACGAAAGCATTCATATCGTTAAAGGCTCGAAAGGGTGCGAATTGCTTGACACTGTGATGTACGCCAAACAAACGTCATCCAACTCGGTTTTGTTTTCCCGCCCCCAGCACCCACGAGAACAGCAAACTTGAGTCAAACAATGCTCGAATAGTTTCAAAATGAAAATCATTAACAAGGGATCAATCTCTCTAGCCCCTTCCAAGAGGCAGCCCTTGCTTAAGGATAACCCAAGGATCGGGGACGACAAGTCAGTCCTCGCCAGAACGACCAAGCAACACCCTCGGGGGAGCAAAGGCGACCAAGATGCAAGCGTCTACTTCATCGGAACAGCTACTACCATCATCGAATGGAATCACTTCCGCATTCTCACCGACCCCAACTTTCTCCACGCCGGCGATCACGTCCACCTTGGCCCTGGTGTCACCGCGCAGCGGCAGACTAACCCAGCCGTTGAGCTTGGTGAGCTGCCTTCCCTCGATGGGATCCTACTCTCGCATTATCATGCCGATCACTTTGATCAGCTAGTGGAGGAGTCTCTCAACAGAGATTTCCTGATAATCACCACTCCCCACGCACACAAGTGTTTGACTTTGAAGGACGACCCGTTCCGTAACGTCAAGGCTCTCGACTTCTTTGACTATATGGAGCTCAAGACGAGCAACGCGGAAGCTAGCTCAGAAGCCCCGGTCATTAGGATCATCGGCATGCCCGGCAAACATGTTCCACCTGGGCCCTTGGCCGTCGTGAATGATCTACTCAACGCCGTTCCACCAACCAACGGGTGGATGCTGGAGCTGGGACATGGAAATGAGTCAAGATATCGAATCTATATCTCTGGCGACACCCTCCTAGTTGACGAGCTGAAGGATATCCCCAAGTGGCTTCAGGGCAGACAAATCAACCTCATGCTGATTCACCTGGGAGGCACGACCATTCCTGGGCCGTCAGCGCCTCTGGTCATGCTTACGATGGATGCGAAGCAGGGCGTCGAGATGATCAGGATGATGGAGCCAGAAGTCACGATTCCCATTCACTACGATGATTATGACGTTTTCATGTCTCCTCTAAGCGACTTTAGGAAAGCTGTGGAAGAAGCTGGATTACAGGATCAAGTTGTCTTTCTCGACAGAGGCGATAGGTATCAGTTCTCGGTCAAAGGGTTAGGGCAGTAAACATCTACAAGCCAACACAATTAGTATAATAAACAATTAACTTCCAAAGAGCGCATAGAATTACTCGTCGAGAAGCTATATGCTTCCGTGAGAATATACTATTAAAATAGACACTCTTAATACGCTTACATATAATATTACCTTGTTAAGAGTGTACGCTTCCCACGCAAGCCAGCGCAACGCATGGCAGCCGCTATGGCGAAAAAGAAGGGGGGGGGGGGGCAGAAACGTAGTAGCGACTGGCAGACAATGACGGGATATTTAAATATATGGCACGAAGAGGCTGAAAGACTGGACCAGAGATGACTCTACTGAGTATCCTAGTAGGTAGGTGAGGTAAGGTAGTTATCTCTTAGTGGGTCTCGTTTCCCTGCCAACGCCTCGTGACCTCATTCGAGATGACTTTCATGATGCGCAAAGAGCCATTGAGAGAGAACCAAAGCTCTCAGCGGTTTTACATCACAAGTAAAAATGTCACGAAGCACTACAACACGAAGATATGGCAAGCAATCGAAGCGCTCAAAGGCTGAGCGTCTGTTCGCCGAGCTACCACAGAGCCCACTGCGGACGAACCCAGCACAGAAGCACGAGGAAGACTCAATATCCTTATTGACGGAGAAGATATCGTCAATTAAAATCGAGAAGGGAAATCCTACCACTACGAAAGCGCGGAGGCCGAAGAAACAGCCACCTCCTATCGAAACGCCTGATGTCGAGGTTGCTCCCTCAGAACAGGACAAGCCACTTAAGGAACCCAAAGAAGATGCTCCACTAGCCGACGAGCCGTCCTTGGACACAACAAAAGAAGAGGAAGCAGAAGAAGAAGAAGAGCCACCAACTGAGCCCCCAGAAGTCGAAGAAGCTCCGATAGAAGTCCCCGAGGAGACCACCCAAGAACCACCACTCCGAATTCTGACTTGGGATGACGTCTGTCCACCAGGTGATAGGATCGAAAAAATTGCCGAAGCATCTTACGCCGAAGTCTATCGTGTCACCAATGACCGAGGAACAAGTATCATCAAGGTCATACGACTACCCTCGCCTATCAAACCTCAGACCAAGGCCCAAGTGCGTTCTGGTCTTGTCGACGAAGAGCCGCATTCTGAGGAGGACATCCAGGGTGAACTTCAAATCTCGGAATGGCTTGCAGATATCCCAGGGTTCGTGATATACAAGGAGCGATATGTTATCCAAGGGAAAACGACAAGGGAACTGCTGGAGACACATCAATCGTTTCAGAAGAAGATGAAGCGACAAGACCCGGACAGGGCTCAGTTCTATCCTTCACCAAGTCGGTATTTGGACGACACACGGTTTCTGGTTGTTGAGCTGGGAGATGCTGGGACAGCACTCGAGGATTGGAATTTGACGACCGAGAGCCAACTCTGGGATATTTTCCTCCTACAGGCCATTGCTCTAGCGAGAGCGGAGGATCTTGTCATGTTTGAGGTGAGTCGCCTTAAAAGTGAATGAGATCTAGTTGCTAACTAGAACAGCATCGCGACCTTCATGAGGGCAATTTGTGCATCAGGCAAATCAAGCCGCCAAAGAAGATGGGCTCTCCATCCAAGGGCTTCTTTGGCTTCTCAGGCCTCGATATCACCATCCTAGACTACGGCTTATCACGAGGAGAAGACCTCTCCATTGACGATGCGAAACCTGTGGCTTACGATCTTGAAAAAGATCTCAGCATTTTCACAAGCACTCACGCACCACAATGCAAAGTCTATCGCCAAATGCGATCATTCCTACTTCGCGCAGACCGGACCTGCCTCCCACCAGAAGCTCACAATACCCCATACGCCAAGGGCATAGATGGCCCACTTTCTTGGGATGCATATGCTCCTTATACCAACGTGCTCTGGCTGGCATACCTCTACGAGTACCTGACAGAGCATTTCGCCGGCGATAAGAAAGAGCTTGCACGGTTCAAGAAGGAGACACAAGAGATGTGGAAATACCTAAACCCAGACGCTGATGAGAACGTGCCGTGCTTTGGTTGCGCAGCGGATGTGGTCTGTTTTGCGGTTGAAGCTGGCTGGATGCGACAGGAGCAGCTAAACGGGGCAGAGGAGTCAATTGTTGAGCGAGAAGACAGCATCATTACGACTCGCGAAGAGTTGAGAGAGGAGACGCAAGAGAGGACACCAGTGAGGAGATCAACGCGGAAGCGATAGCCGGCTGTCAACTCCTGAATAGGCAATGCAAGTTGAGCTGGATAGGGGGTTCATTCTGGATAAGGCGTTTGGAAGAGGCGATACCATATTCTTGGCCATCTAAATGCCATGGTAGTTTACAGCGAGTTTAGAAATAATAGCCGATTGGATATTGCTTTTGCGCCGGCTCAAACCTACCATCTACACTTCGGGATCGTGCGTGTTGTGCCTGAATGCCCTAATTAGGAAATATGTTGATGTTTTTGTCGTGAGATTGAAGTTTGGAGTCGCAAGTTCCAGGCCCGCTCCGCCGGAGAACTAGAGGGTTTCGGATAAGAATGGCATCATTCAGGAATGCATTGCTTTCTTTTTGTTCCCCTCTCTTTGCTTTTGAATCTTTATCAGAGGCATTGTTTTTTTTTGTTGTTACTGAGGAAGTAAGCGTTAGCGCGGAGAGCAACTCGTGACGAATTGCCGGGAAGAAGTCCGCCGAAGCCGCAACTCAACGATGCGCCAAACTAGCGGTGTTGATGGACTCGGCTCCCTTTGAGGCTTGGCTAGGCATTGGATGGGTCACGGTCTCGTTCCGACGCTCTAGAAGGCAACCACGCATGTTTTGTTTTGTGTTGTGTTGTGGCCAGCTGATTTGGACAACGGAGGATATGCAAAACAGAGGAAGGTCGTTGGAAAATGGCACGCGAATGTAGGTCATTGGACCTGACGGGAAATGAAGATGTAACGGATGCACCAACGAGTGTTATTCACAGGCATTCCCCAGGTTTCCGGACTAGTCCCCTCACGGACCGGGCATGCGATGGGGGATGGATGATCGGTGAAGCCTTGGACTGGAGCCGAGGCAGTTAAGATGGATACAGAGGAGGTTGGCGGATGATGGCTGGAACGGTGAGTAAACAAAGAGGATGTAATGTATGAAGGCAACTTCAAGATGAATGAGTGAATTTACTATACAATACGGAATAGAAGATGATGGATTTCCGACCAGATGCCATATCTCACAGCAGCCATGGACGGCCTCCACATCGGCCACGGTTCCGTCCCCGTTGTCGGCTTCAGCGCCTCACACTCACTGAAGAGAAGACGTGGACGGCTGGAAATTAAGCACGGCCCCCCGCCCGGACCAACCCGACAGGTGTTGTCGAAAGGTGCCGAGGCTAAAATCACCTGGAAGGCCGAGAGAGAGAAACGGGGGCCTGGCACCTGCGCTACTGTACTGGGGACGGACACCACCTGCAGTGGCTTCCTTTTTTTTTCCTTCTTGCTTGGTTGGTTGGTTTAGCTTCCCATCTTGGCTTGGATGAGCGAGCTGTGCTATTGCTGTTCCTGCCGCATGCCTGCTTCTGCTCCTTCCTGCAAACCACATGTCACGGGCCGGCCAGCTCCAAAGTGACTTGGCTCCGTCCTTTTCAATCATCTTCGGCCCCGACGCGTGCGCCGATGCAAATTTCCCTTTTCCCTCTTGACCCCGTATTCCCTTTTATCATCTCGTCGTCGTTCAATTGAACCATGAATCTGGGGTGATTTCCATCTGCTCACACTCGCCGTTTCTCTCCTGTCCCCCGTCTCCGTTCGTACCGACCGCCCCCCTTCAGCTCGTCACCCGACCTCGGTATCTTCAAAGTCAACAATCGGCATCACAGTTCATGTTGATGTTCAGCCTCGGGCTGTACTCTTTGTCGATTCTCTAGCTGCTTCCGCTGTTGCTGCTGCTGTTGGTCTGATTTACTTCATCGCTCAGCTCCATCATCATGTCTGTCAACGGCCACCACACCGCATACAGTCCGACCTCCGTGTCGTCATCCGCGTCTCACGGTTTGTCCCACCACAACAATATCCTGACGGCATCCATCACTTCGTCCACCTCATCTCGGCATCCCTCAGCAATCTCAAAAACCTACCGACAAGCCTCGACGCTCTTCCTCACGCGCCGTCTTCCCGAAGCTCTAACGACTCTTCTCCCACTCATAACTCCACCCGAAGCTGTCGATGATGGCGAGCCTGCACCAGTCACACGTGCCTCGAGGACAACACGCGTCAAGGTCTGGAGCTTGTATCTGACCATCCTGAATGCCATCATCGAGTTGGAACCCGAGGAGGGCAAGGATGCCTTTGGAAACCAGGAGTGGAGAGCCTTGTGCACCAAGGTCCGGGAAGGAGAGATTTGGGACGAGGTCACCAAGAATGGTTACCACGGTGTCGAGGGTGACGTCGATTCAGATGTTGTTATTAACTTGTAAGTCTTGCTGGAATGTGCCCGTTTGAGACCTTTGGCTAACTGAGACAGGGCGACATTGCTGCTCGCACACGCTCGCGACCAAACCCTCAACCAGCACAAGCTAGAGGCTTACCTAGCCACAACAAACACCCCCGACCTCGACGTCGCGGGTCGGCTTGCCGAATCGCCGAGTTCGCGAATGTCCAATCGCTACCGATCTCCAGCCAAGGGAGCGAGCGGCGCCGACACCCCCAGAGACCTCAACGCCCGAGTTAAGATTCTCGAGCTATACACATTACACGTACTCTTGCGAAACAATGAATGGGACTATGCCCGCGAGTTTATCAGCGCTAGCCCCGTCTTGGATGAAGAGCGGCGCGAAGCGTTCCTCCAGGCATTGCAAAGCCTCCATGAGGAGCAACAAGAGCATGAGAGACTCGAGAAGGAGGAGCGTCAACGCCAGGAAGATGAGTTGCGGAAAGAAATTGAGGAAGCCAAGAGGCTACGTGCTGAGAATGAAGAGAAGGAGCGGAAGCGGATAGAGGAAGAGCGCGCAAAGCGCGAAGGGAGCGAAGTTGACTATGGAATCGACGAGACTCGAAGTCAAAGCGGGTCAAGTCGGGCACGACATTCCAGAGCTCCATCAACCGCATCCTCGAGACCAGCCAAGCCAGCCCGACCAGCGACAGCGAGGTCAAACGGCAAGGCCGCCCCGAATGGCAAGGCAATCTCGCAACCACCTACTCTTACCTCTCGCGCGTCTATGGTTATCACACGGCTACGCACCGTTATCGAGAACCTGGGGTCTACGCTCAACGCCAACCCCTCGCTCGTGTTCAAATTGCTGGCGTTCATTATGGGTTTCATTCTCATGTTTGGCCATGCTGGTATTCGTGAACGGGTCAAGCGGATACTGGCGGCCTCTTGGAATAAGGTCAAGGCGACAGCTGGGATGGGAGTCAAGGTCAGCTATATCTGACCGCTTTCTACTGTTGTATTATTTAGTGTCCAGCCGTTATAAGGAGTTTTGGTATGGGACCTAGTATTTCAAAACCAGATATGATAATCACAGCTAAATTCTGTATCCTGTCATAAAGTCCAGAGACATGAATTGGCTAACTTGATCCAAAAACCGCATTTTCCATCCTTGATAACGCCCATAACCCCAGTGATGCCATGTCTAGAAGCTTGACTTGATTTATCCATAAAACACCGCAATCCATGGCCCAACCCAGGCCACTGATTGGTTAATATTGCGTTGTACGATTCGTTTTCTTTTGGTAGAATAACTGGAGGACACGCAAGTCAGTAACAAGCCCAATGATGACCTAGGAATAGTTTTGCTCACATCTGTTCTGGAACTTCCAAGGTTTATAATCTTCGGACAGCCATCGCGATCCTTCTCGAGCCGCGTGCACTCGAAGCAGTAAAAGGCATCCGAGATACCCTCACCGCCGCACACGACGCACTTGTTCTGGTAGTTGCCGAAGCTGCACTCGTCGCAGATGCGCACAAGGGTCGTGGGCCGCACGTAAGAATCGCATACAGGACATTTGCCGTCGCACTTGTCGCAGAGACGGCCGATGGCGATGCCAGCCTGCTTGCGGCACATGACGAGATCGCTGAGGAGAGGTCAGTCAAGTCGAGTTGGAGGGAGTGTGCTGAACTTACGGATGATGACGAGACATGATGATGAGCGCCGCGATGAATTTCACGAGAAATCGACAGGCCTCTTTGTTTGAGAAGTCTTATGGTGGTGAATCAGAGACAAAACGAGGAAGAGGTCGCAAAGCTGGAGGTTAAAGAGGTGAGTTTAGCGCTGGAGATTTCTCAGCCTTGCCGCGGTCTTCTGCCTGTTTCGAATGCAAGGGCCAATCAAGACGCCACAGTCCAGGCGGCCGAGGCGGGGCGCTTGTGGCTGGTGCCACTCTCGACGCCAGATTCCTCGACATTTGCTCATTGTCAGTCCCACCTTCTTCAGCCTCGACAAGGGATCCATCAACCATCCCATCCATCCTCCTTATCTACACCTCAACGTCTGTGCCTCGAGCTGTATTTGACAGCTCGCCATACTGTTTTCAGTTTTTGAGGTCCTGTATGATGCGATTTACTCGAATACGTGAGCATATCAAGAATGGCCACAGATGCTGAGTACGTTGGACTCGAGAACTGCTGCCTCGGTACAGAGCTAACTATATCGCAGAGTTCGTCCATTGGACGATGTACAACCCAACGCCGATGCCAACACAGATGCGCCAGTCCATGACCGTCAAGATACTCCGGAGAAGGAAACATTGAAGAGAAGAGCATCGAACGACGAGGAGGAAGGCTCCGCCAAGCGCATAAGACATGACGACCATTTCCGTGAAGCAACAGACGAACGACCAAGGAGAGGGTCCTCACGAAGTCGCCGAGAGTCACACAGCAGCTCTGCGGCCGTTGATGCTGATCGCCGTAGGCTAGCGACGCAAGAGGAAAAGAAGCGCGGAAAGCGACTGTTTGGGGGACTCCTGAGCACCCTCAGTCAGACGACGGGCAGCTCACAACAGAAGCGTCGTCTGGAGATTGAACGACGGCAACAGGAGAGGCTCCAAAAACAGAAGCTCGAAGATGACAAGGCGCGCGACGAGAATAGGGCACGGCTCACTGGGATTCGGATGGCTGAGCAGATTGTTTTCGATGAGCAGGTGGTAAGTCAGAGGCAGAAGCCGAGTATGTGGTTGGATACAGCGCTGACGCAGGATGCATACAGATGCGGAACAAACACACCAAGATGCTGGCGACGGCACGGTACTTGCGGACGACGGCACAACCGCGAATAGTGAGTTGAGCCAAGGATTAACTCTTTGCTAGTGCTGACGATATCAGTATTATCTACCTTGGAAGCTTACAGAAGAGCAAGAAAGCGAGATAGACAACCAAGTCAGGGAAGCCAAGGCTACAATAGCGCGACAACTAGAAGCCTTTGCAGCCAGGAAAGAACGACATGCAAGGGACAACGGTCGAGACAGGAGATCATCTTCTCCGGTCACAGCGCCTGTTCCAGCCCCCGCAAGTGAGGCTTCAGTTGGCAAAGAGAGGAGTGCGAATGGCTCAGAACATTCAGGGCGGGCTCCAGAGAAGGAGCATCATCATCATCACAACCATCACCATCATCATGATGAGTCGGCGGATGTATTGGAGGAGGCCGAAGAGGACATGGTGATTTACTAATCTGGGGTTGTTGTATCATCTCACCAGCCATGATTTCGCAGGGTTATTTCCATTTCTATTGCTGTTCTGCTGCAGTCATTTGGCGGGATACAAGGTGTTCTAACTTGGTGTCATGACATGCATATCTGATGTCGGAGAACGACGTACGTTTATGGAGGTGAACATCATGAGGGCGCTTCTACTTTGGGATTTATCATCAGCATCAGATACCAATTTGACTCAATACCGCGCTCAGTTCTCGTTGACCTTTCATTGGTGATCTCGGCGGTTCCGTACTCATGACAGCAGCGCTTTCGCAATACACATGGCCATGGTCATGCAAGCAAGCGGGAACTAAAATGCACGTTTCAACGAGCGGCGTCTCACCGACGTGACACGGCCACCAAAGTCGTCGCCGGACCCGGGCCTGACGTCGCCATATGGAAGTCTTGTCCGGCCGTGCCTCGGTACTTTGGACACCACCCCACCCTACAGGTTTTGGAGTCTTGGAGAGGAACCTAGGTCCGCGACGTCCGAGGAACTTTGTGGACTTTGCGAGCTTGGATTGTTTCTTTCAACGGCCCTTTTGCGGTGAGTGATTAGTGAGCCCGTTTCTATTTGAGTTTTCCGGGTCGCATTGATGTTCTTGAAGGGGGATCCTGGTTGCGAGTGGTGTCTCAGAGGCAAGAGATGGAGTCCATATAGACAGCCAGAATCTATAAAGAGACGATGGCCCCGAGCCTGGGACTAGACTGCTTTCTCTCCAAGCATTATCAGGTTAATGAATCTTTGTTTAGTCCAACGTCGTGGACTACCTTTGTCAACATAACTAACGACGTCATCATAGTTCACCAACCCACACAACTACACACCTCGCAATCTCGCAAACACTCAGCCAACGACACATCCAACCATGGCGCCTGATAAGCTCGCGCCGAATGACCCTCGTGTCAAGGCCGAGACGGCGGAGATCCGGGGCAATACTTGGAAGTACATTGTCGGAGAGCCTGAGAACACCCCCGTTGCAACTCTGGTTCTCATCCACGGCTTCCCAGACCTTGGCTTCGGATGGCGTTACCAGGTTCCTTACTTTATGTCCTTGGGTTTCCGAGTTGTCGTCCCTGACATGCTGGGTTATGGCGGGACAGATGCGCCCGAGTCTTTGAAGGAGTACACCTATAAGAACCTGGCGGCAGACATTAAGGAGCTGTCCCAGAAATTTGTTGGAGATGGACAAATCATCCTCGGCGGCCATGACTGGGGCGGTGCCCTCGTCTGGAGAATCGCCATGTGGCATCCCGAGCTGATCAAGGGCGTCTTCAGCGTCTGCACACCTTACCACGAACCATCAGAGACTTTCATCCCGCTCGACAAGATCATTGCCAGCGGCCACCTGCTCAACTTTACCTACCAACTCCAGTTTGCCGGCCCTGACGTCCAGGAGCGCTGCCAAGGAAAGGAAAAGGTGCGCCAGTTCCTAACCGGCTTGTACGGCGGCCGCGGGCCAAATGGCGAGTGGGGGTTCAGCACCAAGGATGGCATCCTGTTCGACAACCTCCCTCTTCTCGAGCGGTCGAGGCTATTGTCGGAGGAGGAGCAGGACTACTACGTAGAGCAGTATGCGGCACGGGGGAGCTCCGAGCTGCGCGGCCCGCTGAACTGGTACCGGATGCGGGAGCTCAACCACGCAGACGAGGTCGAGATTGCCAAGGCGGGGCACAAGTTTGCGATGCCGGCGCTGTTCATCACGGCGACGGAGGATTCGGCCCTGCCGCCGTCCATGTCTCTGGGCATGGACAAGAACTTTGACAACCTGACCCGAGGAGAGGTGAAGGCGTCTCACTGGGCGCTGTGGCAGGCGGCTGAGGATGTCAATGGGCAGATTGCTAAGTGGGCGGATGGGGTGCTCAACGGGGCATTGAAGGCATCTCTGTAAGCGTGGGATAGTGTAGGGATATGACTTGATGTATGATAATTGACAACTTTCAAGCAATGGCTCTTTTGCTTAGAGTGAAGGTGAATATTGGAGGTTATTGGAATAAGTGGTGTGCTTGGTGCATGCCGGATGCGAGTTAGAATACGGCAAAGTTGGACCTATCTAACTGCTGACGTATCGGAAAGACTTTCGAACAATGGATGTATTGATTTGACGTTATCAGATACTGACAAGGGAATTCTTGGCTGATTTAGAGCAAAGCTTGCTCGACTAACACGTCGCTGCATTGCTGACACGGACAGGACCCCAATCCCAACCACTCACCTCCATCGTACATGACATGAGCTTACTTTGAGATGGTTGGTTTGTGAGCTTACAAGAGATCTAAGATGAAGAGAAAGCTTGGCCATGTTGGAAAAGCAATAGAAACGTCTGCCTGCCCATAAGAGGCCACCAAATACCTACCGTGAGATTGGCAATGGATGGATCGAGGTAGTACGTTGCGAGGTGACGACGTCCCTCCCAGGGGTTTGGGGCGTTTCTCATCGAAGGAGGTACTTTTGGCCCTGACTGACAGTTAAACGAAGGTAGCGTCACCAAGTAAAATTGCGTGACAGGGTACCTCGGGTGGATCCGATGAGGAAACGATCGATACATTCAATTGAGAAATGCTGGGACCCTCTTCCATCCCCCCTCCGCAATTACGTCCCCTGGCGTTTTCTTGCGTGGCGGGCTTTATCCAATGCTGACGACGGGGACCCTAGGATCCATGAGCCACGAATAGCAACACATTTCATACGAACGACGAGATGCTCAGCCGCTCAAGCCCCCTTTCAGTGGATGGACGTGTGGATGATTGAATGGAAACAAAGAGGACCAACTGCTGCGCGGGGTGGAATTGGACAGATCCTTGCAGTTGAAGTGGAATTGCTGCTGTTGATCCTCCTCTTTTGCTCCTATCCATTATTATCCACCTCAGTTCCATCCCATCCCTGAGTCCACTCCAGGGCCCTCCATTCCATTATTCTAGCACTGTGAAACCTGCGACGACGGCCTGTACCCTCTGGACAGTGACAGGACAACCCACCCGCAAATCTGACCGCGCCAGCCCCTCCAGGATCCGAAACTCTCATTCACCAATTCAATCCCCATCCCACGGGCGACGACACCTAATCCCACTCGTGTTGCATTGTGAAAATTTCTGTTCCTCCTATTTTCTGATCAATTTCCCTTTTCAGCAAGCTTTGAAGATTGTTGATGCAAACCAAGTGTTCCAAAAAATTTCTTGTTACTGTTCTGCTTCGCTACGCTTGCACTGAAACATCCAGCTTCCAGAGCTCTCCTGGCGTCTTTTGAACCAATCACCACCTGCAAGCTGGCCACACCAAGTCCCTTGAGCCTCAGTCGACGTCCCACCCGCCGCCGCTGCACGGCCTCCAGAATCCGTCTTCGCCCCAAAGCTTGCGCCTCCACTGGTAAAAGGAGGCTGTGCTTTGTGCTTGTGCTGTGGTAGTGCAAGCCAACAACATCATCCGCATCCATCACATCACATCCCATCGCAAAGAGTCGCAGCTAGACTGGACCTGTGCAGTGTGTCCGACTACTGCTGACGGGACCCTGACCTGACATCCACCAACTGAGAGCAAGCAAACCACAGACACCGCGACAGGGGCGCCTCCATTCGTTGCTTTGATCCATCACATCCATCCATCGACTGCCGTCAGCTTTGTTGCTTGGCATCCTTCCGCACTGCCCGACCTCCATCCTTCACAGCCAGCGCAGCGCAGCGATACCACTGCATCCGCCAACCGACGTCACGAACATCCTTTCTCTCCTTCTCCTCCTACCGAATCGATTATCTCATCGCGAATAAACCGTCCCGACGATTCCGCATGCCGACCGTCGCTTTCGCGAATCGATAGTCTGACCCTGAATTGTCCGCCGCCATGGCTGGGCGACCGCCTGGAGGAGGCTTCAATGGAGGTTCCTCGAATAATAACGACAACCTCCTGCTCGACCTCGATAATGACCAACCCGTCTACAACGGTGGTCAGCGCTCCACCCTTAATGACGACGACCTTATGCGATTTCACGAACAGAACCAAGATCCCCAAGGACGGACTTCGGTGTCCTACGATGACTTTGTCGGCGCTCGAGATGCGGACCGGCATGCAGCTTCAAGGCCTGCTGGCGGTTTGGATGTGCCCGGAGCGGGCTCTGGCAACAGCCCGTACTTGACGCGGCAATACAGCCAGACGTCGGAGCTGGGTAACTACCAGCGCTACGCTGATGATTTTGACGATTATCCTGCCGATGGAGATTCATACTACCACCAGGGCAGCGCAAGAGCTGACGAGAGCACACCGGGCCTGGGCAGGAACACGGCGCGGAATAGGAACAGCGTCTTGAGCTTAGGCGGAGGCTTCTTTGGGAGGGTCAAGAACAAGCTGGGTATGGGTCAAGGATACTCGGAGATGGATCTGCCTCTGACAGAACCGGGCCATGAGCGAGGCGATTCTGTTGGTGGGGGCTCTCAGCAGCATCAAGCTCAGAAGAAGGGCTTCGACATGGGCAACTTCAAGTTTGGCTTTGGACGATCCAAGCCCGACCCCTCGACTCTGGGTCCCCGACTGATCTACCTCAACAACCCGCCCGCCAACGTTGCCAACAAGTACGTCGACAATCACATCTCGACGGCAAAGTACAATGTTGCGACCTTCCTCCCCAAATTCTTGTTTGAACAATTCTCAAAATTCGCAAACATCTTCTTCTTGTTCACAGCCGCTCTGCAACAAATTCCCAATCTGTCACCCACAAACCCGTACACTACCATTGCGCCCCTCATCGTGGTGCTCATCATCTCTGCCGGAAAGGAATTGGTGGAGGATTACCGGAGAAAACAAGCCGACAATGCCCTCAACACATCCAAGGCGCAGGTTCTCCGTGGCTCGACCTTCCAGGAGACGAAATGGATCAATGTTGCTGTTGGTGATATTATCAGAGTGGAATCGGAGGAGCCTTTCCCGGCTGATTTGGTTCTTCTTGCCAGTTCAGAACCCGAAGGACTCTGCTACATTGAGACGGCCAACCTTGACGGTGAGACTAATCTCAAGATCAAGCAGGCCCTTCCAGAGACCTCGACCATGGTTTCGCCGAGCGAGCTCAGTAGGCTGGGCGGCAGAATCAAGTCGGAGCAGCCCAACAGCAGTCTGTACACGTACGAGGCTACCTTGACGATGCAGGCTGGCGGCGGAGAGAAGGAGTTTGCTCTTAACCCGGAACAATTACTTCTGAGAGGCGCTACCCTGCGAAACACGCCCTGGGTTCACGGTGTCGTTGTCTTTACTGGTCACGAGACGAAGCTTATGCGAAACGCCACGGCTGCTCCTATCAAGCGAACAAAGGTTGAGAGGAAGCTCAACTGGCTGGTCCTGTTGCTGGTTGGTATTCTGCTGGTGCTGAGTATTGTGAGTACCGTGGGAGACTTGGTTCAGCGAAAAGTGGATGGCGACGCGCTCTCATATCTCTACCTGGACTCAACAAGCACCGCTGCGGATGTTGTCAAGACGTTCTTCAAGGATATGGTCACATACTGGGTTTTGTTTTCGGCTTTGGTTCCCATCTCGCTCTTTGTCACTGTGGAGCTAGTCAAGTACTGGCATGGAATTCTCATCAACGACGATCTGGACATGTACTATGACAAGACGGACACACCCGCGACCTGTCGAACCTCGAGTTTGGTGGAAGAGCTTGGAATGGTTGAATATGTCTTTTCGGACAAGACGGGAACCCTTACTTGCAACCAGATGGAGTTTAAGCAATGCTCAATTGCTGGTATTCAATACGCTGACGACGTGCCCGAGGATCGCCGCCCAACCACGATAGACGGTGTCGAAGTTGGACTTTTCGACTACAAGGCTCTCAAGTCCAATCTCAAGGACGGACACGAGTCGGCGCCTGCCATCGATCATTTCTTGTCTCTGCTCGCAACCTGCCATACCGTCATTCCCGAGATGGACGAGAAGGGCAAGATCAAATACCAGGCTGCTTCTCCGGATGAAGGTGCTCTTGTTGCTGGTGCTGTGGAACTTGGTTACAAGTTCACTGCTCGAAAGCCCAAGTCTGTTCTGATTGAGGCTAATGGCCAGGAATCCGAGTATGAGCTTCTTGCTGTGTGCGAGTTCAACTCTACTCGAAAGCGAATGTCGACCATCTATCGATGCCCCGATGGCAAGATCCGATGCTACTGCAAGGGTGCTGACACGGTTATTCTGGAACGTCTCAACGATCAAAATCCCCATGTCGAGGTGACTCTCCGACATCTCGAGGAGTATGCATCGGAAGGTCTGCGAACTCTGTGCTTGGCTATGCGAGAGGTGCCAGAACAGGAGTTCCAGGAGTGGATCAAGATTTATGACACGGCTCAGATGACGGTTGGAGGAAACCGTGCTGAAGAGGTGGACAAGGCTTCTGAGATTATCGAGAAGGACTTTTTCCTGCTTGGCGCAACTGCTATCGAGGATCGACTCCAAGACGGTGTCCCTGAGACTATTCACACGCTTCAGCAGGCCAACATCAAGGTCTGGGTTTTGACCGGAGATCGACAAGAAACCGCCATCAACATCGGTATGAGTTGCAAGCTCCTCAGCGAGGACATGATGCTCCTGATCGTGAACGAAGAATCGGCAGCCGCAACACGGGACAATATCCAGAAGAAAATGGACGCTATCCGGACACAAGGAGACGGCACAATCGAGACGGAAACCCTGGCTCTGATCATTGATGGAAAATCTCTCACGTATGCTCTTGAAAAGGACTTGGAAAAGCTCTTCCTGGATCTTGCCGTCATGTGCAAGGCCGTCATTTGCTGCCGTGTGTCTCCTCTCCAGAAAGCGCTGGTTGTCAAGCTGGTCAAGAAGTATCAGAAGGAGTCGATTCTCCTCGCTATCGGCGATGGAGCAAACGACGTCTCGATGATTCAGGCTGCCCATATTGGTATTGGTATCAGTGGTGAGGAAGGTCTCCAAGCTGCACGAAGTGCCGATGTGGCCATTGCTCAGTTCAGGTATCTTCGAAAGCTGCTTCTGGTGCATGGTGCTTGGAGTTACCAGCGTGTCAGTAAGACGATTCTGTTCTCGTTCTACAAGAACATTACTTTGTATATGACACAGTTCTGGGTAAGTCAATATGAGAGTGAAGGAGAGCATAGCTAACCTCTTGTGCAGTACACATTCCAAAACGTCTTTTCCGGTCAGGTTATTTACGAATCTTGGACGCTGTCCTTCTACAACGTCTTCTATACTGTCCTACCACCTCTTGTGCTCGGTATCCTGGACCAGTTCATCTCGGCGCGTCTGCTAGATCGATATCCCCAGCTGTATGGCATGGGCCAGCAGAACTACTTTTTCAAATTCAAGGTGTTCTCACAGTGGATCGGCAACGCCATCTACCACTCGATCGTGCTCTATATCTGGGGTGAGCTCTTCTGGTATGGCGACCTCATCCTCGATGACGGAACGATTGCTGGGCACTGGGTTTGGGGTACGGCGCTGTACGGCGCTGTCCTGCTCACCGTCCTCGGCAAGGCAGCTCTGGTGACGAGCAACTGGACAAAGTACCATGTAATTGCCATCCCCGGCAGCATGGCGTTCTGGTACCTCTTCATCGCTGTGTATGGTATCGTGGCGCCTATGGCGGGTGTCTCGAAGGAATACCACGGTGTGGTGCCCAAGCTCTTTGCCAACCCCGTCTTCTGGCTACAGACAGTCAACCTGGCCGTCATGTGTCTGCTGCGAGACTTTGTGTGGAAATATGCGAAGCGCATGTACAAGCCGCAGACATATCATCACATCCAGGAGATTCAAAAGTACAACATTCAAGATTATCGACCAAGGTATGTTGAACGTCTCCATCTTGTGTATATAGATGCTAACAAGGCACAGAATGGAACAATTCCAAAAAGCTATTCGCAAGGTGCGACAAGTACAGCGCATGCGCAAGCAGCGCGGATACGCCTTTTCACAGGCAGACGAGAGTCAAACGCGTGTGCTCCAGGCATACGACACGACAAAGCATCGTGGAAGATACGGAGAAATGGCCAGCTCAAGGCCATCCGGGAGGTAGACGCTAGCCCCAGTGTTAGGTTGGGAGAGACAAAGCTGGTGTGTGTGTGAATTGTGTATCAAAGGAGTCAAATCTTCTGGCGCGGATGTTTTGGGAGGGGGGGATGGGGTTCGTTTTTTGAGACTCCGTTGATTATTGCGCGCATGATGAAATACAAAACAAATCCATTGGGATACTTTTTTTTTACTATTATTACTTGGGGAGTTGGATGCTGCTTGGGAGGTGGTGGCTTTTGTTTCTGCTTTGTATCAAATGCCATCCATGCTTTGGAGGGTTTGGTTTTTTGTTTACTGGCAGAATGAATTCTCATGATTCGTTTCCCTTGAGGAGACATTATACTGTTAACTAGATCAAGCGATGATGGAGTGTATAGGCTCATGCCGTATGAAACTGGGAATTGTCATGTATTGCGTTGCTTGTGTATTGTGTAAGATGAGTGCTATTTCATGATGGGGAATGTTAATATTGACTGTTCTTGACGAACCTTGCGATATATAGATGCTTACGATACTTGGGTGCTTGCTGTGCCGTGTCGGTTGATCAAGGTAGATTACCATTTAGCAGAGAAGTGACATGGTGTTTCTGATCATGGCGGAGGATGGACCGTACTACTTGACAATGTGGCTTTGATGCCTTTGGGGGTAATCAAGAGTCAAGATGGCAGAGAAAGGCCGACAACGGAGAAGTACCTTGACACACCGGCCTCGGTGAGAGAAAAGCTCCCCAAGCATGAACCACATCCAGCTTAGACAAAAAAGGGCCAGTGCTAAACTAACGCAAGCAGATCTCTCTCGGACACGGACGCAAAAACAAGGAGATCTGAGACATTGGGTAACCAATCCGTAGAACTTGGGGTTTGATTCCAAGGAACAACTGCCGTCTTGAAGATCTTCACCCATGGCGCTTAGTAGATACGATGTCGGTGAAGGAGGCAAAAGGCGTAGGATCGACAAAATAGTGATCTACTTGTTCCAGATATTCGGTATCACCAGACAAACTTGTTGAGATGATGACCGAACAGGATAAAACACCCAACATGATGGAATGATGCTTACATCCCTCCCCCCCCACGTAAATGCGAATGCAAGTACAACATACATCGTCACCAAATCACGCCAACAATTCACACAATCTTTTCATTTCTTCAGCTCTCAAAACCTAACCCCCATTTAGATCACCAGGCCTCCCCCTATTCTCCCCCTCAACCCC